>JAPXFY010000013.1:5711947-5726947 GCA_030674185.1 Monoplex corrugatus | reverse complement strand
ACGAAGCCGGCAGTCTCATGGCAGCCTTTGAGTTTCAGCGCAGCCACAACCTTGTCATTGAAAACTCTCAAGACATGCTGCACATTCTGCAACTGAAGTCTGGAAGGGTTGACAGCGGCCTGGGTGAGAGGGGTAGTCTTCAGAATGCTGTTTTTCTCTTCTTTGTAGACTTGCTTGACGTCAGCAAACGATGCCGTAGTTTGGTTGTCAAGACTGATCTTCTGGCACTTTTCGCTGAGCCAGTTGTTTCGAATGCACTTCAGGAGATGCACAGTGTCAAACAGCAGAAACCAAACACGTCTGTCGTCCAGTGGATGCTTGGCTGTTGCACTACACTCTCCTGGTCGGTCAAACAACTTGCAGTACTGTTGGTTCACCTTGTGATTGTCTGTGATGGAACCTATCACGCGCCCACCGGACCTCTCAACTGCAGCTGCCGCCTCTTTCACAATATCCAGCTGAAATGCTGCTGTCAACTTGTGCACAGGTGTGATGGAAATCATCAGAGATGGCCCTTCAAGAGATAAAAGAACGCTTTTAACAACAACAACAACACAGCAACACTAACAACAACACCATCATCATCATTATCACCAGCACGCACAAGAACAATAACAACTACGACAATAATAACAACAACAACCATGATAATAATAATAATAATAATAATAATAATAATAATAATAATAATAATAATATTAATAATGATAATAATAATGATGTGATGATGATGATGATAATGATGAGGATGATCATAATAATAATAATAAAAAAAAAATAATAAAATAATAATTACCTTTTTGCAATGACTTCATCATGACAGCCAACATGTGGGTTGCTTTGCAGTCTGGATTATTCTTTGCCATGCCACTCAGCACCCCACCAGAAAATGCCACAGTTGGTCGAATCTGGACTTCATCCACCAAGAGAAAAACATTTTGCTGTTGCGGTTTCTGCAATTTATTGAAAGTTTTCCACAGCACTTCATCTTTGTCCACAGATGCCACACAGGACTGAATCTTGCGCTTACTTGGCAGCACCAAGTAGTCTCTTAGCTGGTCATAGCTGCAGTGAGGAAATATTTCCATGGCCAAGCAAAAGTCATGCATAGAGAACTGTTTTTGTGCCAGGAGTTCCAACTGACGAACCAAAAACACCAACTTTTTCTCTTTCTTTGTGTCCCTACACCCTAAGCTACAGTCTGATGTGTGAGCTTGAAGCACAGTCACAACATTTTTTAGCACATCATCTATTGGAAGATCATAATTTACTGCCAAACGCACGGCTTCGTGAAACTGGGAATAAGATCTCAAACCGTTGTTAGGATGTAGTATCTTACTCAGTGGAACTTTGATACCATTTTTGAATGCTGTGAGGGTGAGTGGAGTGGAGAGTGTCGGCTTGTTTTCCACAATGACTGAAATTCTACACTCATGAAAGTTTTCTGTCATAAACAAGCACACAAATCTTTCTTCTGACCTTGATATTATTACATTGTTGTACTTTTTGTGAAGGTCTCTGTCAGGAGTGAATGTGGCAAATGAAGAGATGGTATCCTTCTGCATGAAATAACGAAGTTGTTGATCTTCCCTTTTCGCCGGACGAGATGAAGGCTTCACAGTTGGCAGGCATGATGTCCGCACATTTTTAAAAACACTAGGAGGGATCGCAGGTCGTGTAGAACCACCAGGCAGTTTGACCATAGGAGGATCAACACCCCAATGTCTTTCACAAAAGAAAAACTTGTCAGGATCGACAACAAAGTTTACACGTGGTGGAAGCACATCAAGCCACTTTTGCCTATCACTGGCGTCTTTTGGCAGTCGAAACACACGGCACCTGTTATCCTTGTTGTAATTACCGGTACACTGCACTACACCACACTTGTTTGGCATCTTGAAATCGCAAAAACAACAACAAACTTCGTAAACAAATTGAATTTCCCACCTGGGCCTAGATCTGATGTTTTGAAACAAGCCGAAGAATAACCATTTCCGGCGGTTCACCTTCCGCAAAACAAATAGTGCTTATTGTGCGCCGCTAAAACTAAAGAAACACGTTCGGAAACAAACATTATAGCTTTTCAATGTTTTGTTTGTATCATTACAAATCATTGACATGTAATTTTAGATATTAACAAAATGCATTTATAAAACAGTAAATCAGTCCGTGTTCCTACGCCACGCAGTAAAAGTAGTCCTCAGCCAGCGAAGTGTCTGACCACTGCCGCGAACTGGCCTCCGCTAGCGAAGTCAGAGGCTGAGCTGTGCGCGTCCTGTTTTATAGTAGTCCTTGGTGCAGGCTTAAGGCTTGTGCCTTTATTACCATACACATGACACCTGTGACGTTAGTGCATATGGAATTGGTTCCGAGCGCGGAGACGTCATCTTGAGAAACTGAAACTGAAACTGAAATGGAGATCACACATACAAACAATTTCCGAGCCAGAATGCAACTTGCATTATCATATTGCAAACTATGAGCTGTACCTCTTTGCTAAGCAGACCTCAAAGACTTAAGGATTAAATTAAATCAGTAAAACAATGGGAAATGCATAGTACTTGCTTGCTTTGATTTATCAATTTTCAGACTATTGAAAACCGTATAATGCTAGCTTGTTGTTGAGCTGAGCAGTGTTTAGGCTCTACATGCAGTTATGATGCCAATGACGTTGTTAGCGTTCTACATCTAAAATTACTATCATTATTTCTTTATTCCTTCTTCCCTTCCCGAATACTTTTAATGAGTTATCAGTTCAGTTCAGTTTAGTTCGGTTTCTCAAGACCATTGGAAATGTATTCCATTTGTACTGCGGCCACAACATCCACAGGATAATTTGACAAGGTTGTATCCTTACACCGTATCTCTTTAACATCTACATTGACATGTCACGATAAATGCTGATATAGAAGGCATGGGCATAAATCTGGGAGGGAAAAAATATTTTAAACATCCGCTATACCGATGATACTGCACTGTAAGTAGACAGCATTATGGCATAAAAAGAATTCTATACAGAATAGATGCAGCAGGCAAAAAAGGCTGGTCTAAACTTGAACGCCAATACAACAAAAGTGCTACATATCAAAGGCAAAGACACTGAAAACAATCATGATATCTTAATCAAAGTAAGAATTGGAATGGCAAAGCCAAACATGGTTCAAATCAACAACATCTGGAAAGACAGAGGTGTACCAAATGGCTTGAAAGTTAGACTTTTAACATGTTTGATCATAATTTACGGCTGTGAAGCATGGACTCTGAGACAAAAAAAATGATTACAAAGGCAGTAGAGATATGGTTTTATCAGAGACTACTACGTGTCAAATAGACAGATAGAAGAACTAATGGAAGTGTCCTGGACGAACTTAATACCACCAGAAAACAACTAGCAGGCATCAACAGGAGAAACTACAACACATGGCCATGTGTCACACAGCAAGAACACGAACCTCATGGCAGCCATCTTTCAAGGAAAAACAGTAGCAAAAGGAAGAAAGGCAGACCTCCAGTCTCATACATCGAGAACACATCCAACATCAGTGGCCTAAATATTCAAGAAATTGTCAACAAAAATCAAGACAGAGTGGTCTTGAGGAAGATGGTAGTGTCCACGTGTGCAGCAGCCAACAACAAATCAGGTGATGCCGACAGGTGAGACTGTAGCCACAGATGCCGTGAAGAGGGTAAGATTTAAAATGACCATGCCATAACCCCTCTACCTCCGTCCAAACACTAATTCACCAAGCTTTTCAAAATTATGCTTTCTTATTCTACTTCCAGACTTCTACCGTGACGACAGAAGGTACTCACGATTTCATGATCATCGAAACCAGATTGCCTCATCTGATCAACATCCGGTGTGTGAATGATAATTGCCTCCCTTTCTGGGTTTACGTCATCCATAAAGTGGGTCAGGTTCGAACCGGCGGTTTCTCTGTTTGGGGTGATGGTCCGCTTGGCATACCTGTAAGTGGACTTTTTTGTTATTTCACTCCGGTCCTTCGCAAAATGTTTTCTCTTCAAATCTGTGCAATCACACGAAATCACGCTGATAGATATCAATTGACAAGCATGAGGTCACAATCTATTTTCCCTGGCAGAGACTTGTTACATGAATTTCATAAAACACGACCGTGACACATGGTGTGTGTGTGTGTGTGTGTGTGTGTTGTGTGTGTGCGTGCGTGCGTGTGTGCGTGCGTGCGTGCGTGCGTGCGTGCGTGTGTGTGTGTGTGTGTGTGTGTGTGTGTGTGTGTGTGTGTGCGCGCGCGAGTTAAATGTTGTCACTTTGCGTATCTTCAAATGTCACCAGTTTGACAGCCACGTATGACTTACGTTCACATTACTTGTGCTTTCTGAGAAGACGTTCCTGACTGAATAGGATGTTCAGCATATTGTGCTGTTGTTCTCTATGGCAGTTTTTGTGTGTATGTTACCTTGATGAATTCACACTCTCATTTTACGCCGCTTCAAATGTATGTATGCTTCAGGTGCCAGAAACTACGCTTGATCCGTTCACCACGACTTCTTCTGTGACGGAAATCTCTTCTATCAGCAGATCCTACACTGACAAAATAACATCGACTGAAATTTCTGCTCTGCCCATCAGCACAAACACGTTCCCCACTGCCAGTGTCATCACTTCAGATACTGACGTCACCATCACGACTGTGACAAATACTGACGTCACCATCACAACTGTGACAGACACTGACGTCACCATCGCAACTGTGACGGATACTGACGTCACCACCACAACTGTGGCAGATACTGACGTCACCATCACAACTGTGACAGATACTGACGTCACCATCACAACAGTGATGAATCATTCGGATAACGTCACACAGGAAGCCTCAACAGCAAAATCTTCCCAGGAGACAACAACAACGTCATCACACCTCTCTGATCAGTGCAGATGTAAGTGTAAAAAGCTCGCACCCGTGCATAATATCTCAAAGGAACAGCTGGCCGAGATCGTAGATACCATCAAAAAATTACTTACGGAAGACAAAACGAAACTGTCGTCCTTCCGACGTACGAAAGAGTCGATTCCGGATGAGAGGCCATCGTCCACTACTATTGGAGTTACTTTTGGAATCACCTGTGTCGTGACGGTGACAGTGTTTGTGGCTGGCTCTGACCTTTTAAGTGTCATGATGTATCTCTGCCAGGTGTATCAAAGAGCTAAGAACGGAGAGAAACGATTGACAGTTTTCAGACACTGACTGTTAAAATGTATCAATGAATGAATTTGTATACACGCACACTCAAACATACGCACAACAACACCCAAATATAGATGTATATATAGATAAATGTATATAGATATATGTATATTTATTTATTTGTTTGCTTATTTATTTATATTTATATACATACACCGATGTACACACTTCTACCTATCTATCTATCTTACTGTCTATTTATCTATCTATCCATCTATCTATCTATATATCATATCTATCTATCTGTCTGTCTGTCTGTCTGTCTATCTATCTACCTATCTGTCTATCTATCTATCTATATATCTATCCATCCATCTATCTGTCTGTCTATCCATATATCTATATATATATATAATCTATCTATCTATCCATCTATTTATCTATCTATCCATCTAATTATCTGTCTACCTATTTAGCTAACTATCTTATTATGCACTCTTCCATCTATCTATCTATCTATCTATCTCTACCTATCTATCTATCTATCTATCTATATATCTATCTATCCATCTATATATATATATCTATCTATCTATCTGTATGCATATATATATATATTATATATAATATCTGTATATGGATAGATAGATAAGGGGATAGACACATAGATACATATATACATAGATGAGAGAGAGACGGATAGATAGCAGATATGTGAACAGATATATATATATATATATATATATATATATATATATATATATATACATAGATACATATGCACAGATATATATATATATATATATATATATATATATATATATATATATATATATATATGTATGTATATTAAGAAACATCAAAACCCATGTACTCAGGTGCAAAGTCAAACCTGATAATTAACATCAAAGACATTGATTGTCTCAGACTATACTAATCTAACCTTCACCAAATCTGCAAGGAATCATGGTGTGATTTTTTTATGAGTCTCTGTCCATGGAAGCTCATATAAAATCATAATCATCATCATCATCATCATGAACATCAGCATGAACATCATCATCATCATATGATGCGCTGCCGCTTGGTGTTGACGATCATGGCACTCCGGACTAATCTATCCCTCGTCGCTGCAAGTACATCTATCTTCCACCCTGTCTGTCCTCAGCCACTCTGCAAGTCTGTCCAGTCTTTTCTCTCCGGGGTCTTCCTGGTGTTCTCTTTCCCTCCAGCTTTCCTGTTGTGACCAGGCTCTCTAATTTCCCTTCCTCATAAAGTGTCTTATAAATAATGTTTGTCTTTTCCTGATCTTCTTCATTAATGTTCTTCTTGTGTCTTCCTCTTCATGACTGTCTCTTTTTTTTCTTTGCTGCCATGGAATTTTCAATGTTTTCCTTAGAAACAACATTCCAGCTGCTTCAATCTTTTTCTGACTTTGCGTGTTGGCTGTCTACGCCTCAAAGCCGTACAACGGTATCGGTTCTATATAACATTCAAGAAATCTCTTCCTGTTGTTAATTGATGGGCATTTGTTGGTAAGAACGCTTTATATTTTCTTGAATGCTGTTTTAGCTTGGACAATTCTGCTGGTTATTTCTAATGTACATCTGTTGTCTGGTGAGATGACCGTTCGCAGATATTTAAACTTATGAACCTGTCTCAATGTTGTGCCATTTGCTGTTATTTTGCATGAGGGGATTTCTTGTTTGTACAGATTACCATGACTTCAACAATTTTTTTTTTCTGTTTATCTCTAGCACGTTATTTTTGCTGTCTATCTCTATTATATTCACAAGGTTTTGTTGGTCTTTTTCAGTTTCTGCAATTAGCACGGTGTCATTGGTGTAACGAAGATCGTGTATTATTTCCCCCAACCTTTATCCCAGGCATTCTTCTGGGTTGCTTAGGATAGTTTCGCTGTAAAGCGAAAACAAATTTGATGACAGAACACATCACTTTCTGACCCCGCTTTTGATATTTTAGAAAGAGCTTACATCGTTTTCTTTTCTCATTGCTGCCGTTTGTTTCAATACATGTTTCTGATCATTCTTAGATCATTTCATATCAACATTGAGCATTTCTAGTTGGTTGATCAATTCTTCATGTCTTTCCCGATCAAATGCTTTGGTATAATCGACAAAGCATAAATATATATTCTTATTCATCTCCATTGACCTTTCTATAAGACTTCTCAAGATGCATATGACATTGATAGTTCCTTTCCCTTCGAAAAATTGCATTGTTCTTTTGCTATTTCTCGTATGATTCTGTTCCTTGTCCTCATCATGATTATTCTTAATACTGTTGTTGTTATATAACTCATTACGTTGATTGTACGATGGAGTTCGCATTGTATAGCCCCTGCTTTGTTTGGAAGTGTATGATTTTGACATAGTTTTAGAGATTTTTCCAGTGTCGTAAATTTCATTTAGGAGGCTGTTATTTTTCAATGCCAAATTCATCTAGGGCCTCAGTGATTTTTGTGTTAATGTTGTGTGGTCCTGGGGCTTTTCCAATTTCATCTTTTTGAAATCTGCTCTAACTTCGTCTTTCATTATGGGTGGTCTTTCAACTTTCTTTCTTATAATGTGTTCTTCATTTCTGTCATCGTGAAAACGATTTTACATATAATGCGTTCTCCCGATCTATTTAACATTTCGTATTTTTTCCGTAATAAGCGTACCATCTTTGGTTTTTAAGCAATCAGTTGATGCGACATCTTTTTCCTGTTGGCAATTTGTTCAATGTTTATGTGCATAAACTGAGGATATGTTATGTGTCAGTTTTTTTATTTCTTTACACTTTGTTTCCAGCTAAGCTTCCTTAGCTTCATTGCACCCATTTCTGACTTCTTTTGTCTGTTTTGTTGTTGTTGTTGTATTTTTCCTACTTTTTCTTTTTTCCTTTCTCCATTCTTCCATCAAGTCTAAAATGTCTTTTGTCATCCACTTCTTTGCTTTTCTTTCAAATCTAGGGATTTTTTCACAAGTTTCGTTTATTGAGGTTCTACAACCTTGTCCATTGTTCCGCGATGCCACCAACGTTCTCCAAGGCACTGAACATTTTTAAACATGTATGTAAAAAAAATATTCAATGTTTTAAAATCCAAGATTTAGTTTGATGTTACTTTTGGTCTATTTATTTTTGTGTGTGTGTTTAGTTTCAGCCTGAATATTCTATTACAAGATTGTGGTCACTGTTTCAATCTGCACCAAGTAATGTTATTGCTGTCAGTAAATAATTTTAAACCATTTATTAGTGGGAATATAATGAATGTGATTTCTTGGTCTGATTCCTGGGTTCATCCATGTCCATTTTCTTTGTTAGGTTGCTCAAAACACGTGTGTCCTATCATGAATTCATTTACGTGTGCCCACTCTACAAGTTTCTTTCCCCTTCCATTTTGTTGCCAAGGCTATGAGGTCCATTATGTCATCCAGTCTCCCCTGTCCCACTTTAGCATTAAAATCTCTCATTATTACTTTGATATCCTGTGGTTTAAATGAGCCTTCTTGTACCTTGTCTCTAGATACTCATTCAAAATGGACAAAGTTGCTCAATATTCCTTCCAGTAGATACCTTGACTTGTGCCAGATGCTTACTCCTCTTTCATGTGTGTCTCCACCAAAATACATAATTTCATGCTAGCCTGGTGTCATCATGCCTGCCTGCCCCCTTTCTACCTCACGTCCCCTAGTCCTAAAATATTGATTTTAAGCCTGTCCATCTCCGTCTTGACATTGTCTAATTTTCTTTTTTGCAGCATGTTCTTATGTTCCAGGCTCCAATTTTGATGGTTTTTTTAGTCTGATCGCGGAAGCTTAATGACAGCAACATGACAGTCCCTACTGGACGAAGGTGCTCGTCAGAAGCCGCTATTCTTGTCATTTGCCTCTGTTTTCATTTTGCTGGCCATGTTTGCTTTGGGAATATACATTGTGGTTTCCTGTTGCCTTCCATCGGTTTTTGTGCGGATACTCTGATAGTTTTTGTCGTTCCCACGACTACCCATAAGGCAATGGGGGTGATTTCCTGTCAGGGTTTACTCCCTTAGCCTTACTCTCTCTCTCTCTCTCTCTCTCTCTCTCTCTCTCTCTCTCTCTCTCTTCTCTCTCTCTCTCGATAACCACAAGGCAGTGGTGTTTTTCAGTAAGGGTTTATCCCTTAGCCTTACTCTCTCTCCTCTTTCTCTCTCTCTCTCTCTGGTCTCTGTCTCTGTCTCTGTTCTCGATAACCACAGCATGGTGTTTTTTTCGTAAGGGTTTACTCCCTTAGCTTATCTCTCTCCAGTCTCTCGATTTCGCTCTCCTCGGTCTCATCTCTACTCACACTCCCACGAGCTCATTCTCTCTGCTGATAACCACACGGCAGTGGTGTTTTTTCGGTAACGTTTACTCCCTTAGCCTGGCTTCTCCTAGACACCCACAAGAGAATGGTTCTTTTACACATAGCTGGGTCTGGCTCGTGGGCGCCAGGCATATATCCACACGCTGGTGTGCCTGCGTACCGCGCGTCTGGAGGCAAGATATCCTCCGAGTCTCTCGATTTTAGCCTGAGTCCGTGAGGTGCTCAAGTCTTACCACACGTCGCCACGAGGAGGCACAATGTAGGGCTTGCTGATGGAGAGGCAGTGTACTAACAGAGAGATACTTACGCATTTTGCTCCATTTTTCGCATAGCTGCAAGCATCAGTGCTAGCCAGCAGTGCAGGCTCAAAGCGAGAGGTGACAAGCACGCAGTCACTAGCTAACACTAGAGGCGTCACATCAGAAATTATGACACACAGAAACTACTCGAGTTAAATCCTTTATCTCCAGCTACGCAGAATAAACAAAATCTGCACATTTCTTTCTGCTGATGCCTCAAAGAAGCTGTATGTGTATTTTATATTGTCTAGACTAAATTGATGTTGTAACTCTCTCTCTCTCTCTCTCTCCTCTCTCTCTCCCCTCTCTCTCTCTCTCTCTCTCTCTCTCTCTCTCTCTCTCCTGGACTATCTGATCATAAGCTACCCAACTCCCATGAATGCAAAACATAGCAGGTCTTCGTGTAATACACAAAAGCAACATGTATCGTGCGAAAGCATACTATCGTAAACTACATTGGTTTAAAACAACAATTGCATGTATATGAATGTATTTTTTCGTATGAATATTTATATCTGAAAAACGTGTATTTACCAGATGAACTGTGTTTTGCTGTATTACTGAGTAAAGTCTGACTATTTTTACACTGCGTCAATGCATTACCTTTTTGTTGTTGCTCCTGGTGTCCTTGTTATGTAAAATGCAACGAACATATTTTGACTCGGACTGTTTATACCATAGCAATAAAACAACAGCAACAACAACAACAATAACAGCAACAACTATAATTAGAACTACAACTACAAGTACAACTACACCTACAACAACCACAACAATGATGATGATGGTGATGATGATGATGATGATGATGATGATGATGATGATGATGATGATGATGATGATGATGATGATGATGATGATGATGATGATGATAAACAACAACAACTGCAACATAAACATACTAAAACATATAAACCATGACATACGTAATGGCAGAGAAGTTAGAAAAAAAAAGAATTATATGAAGACACTGATTTCTGTATTAGCAGTCTCAGTGTTTCTAGTGAACCTTGTTTTGCTGTTTGGCTGCTTTGCATCAGGGAACCAGGTGTGATCATTGCAAGGAAAGTCCCAGTGGCAGCTTACAAAAAAATGGTGAAGACGTCCATCGCAAGGGTAACTTTGCCTCGAGGCGTCCAACCACCTTGGAGGTGGAGAGAACCGAACCCAGGTAGATGGAAGAAAATCAACGACCGCAGAAGGCTTCCAGGAATCGTGTTACGGATAATGCCCAGCCTCTGAGAGTTTAACCCTGTGACTCCCGCATCCTGCCCACCAGCATATTGCATTTCCAACCGTGCTAGCAAGGCAAACCTTAACCCTTCGATTCCCTCACCCTATCCACCAGCTTCTTGCATGAAGCTGATGGATGGCGTGAGGGAATCAACTGGATAGGGTGAGGTAATCAAAGGGTTGTTTTTTTATTTTTTTTATTTTTTTTTTATTTTTTTTTTTTAGGATCATTGCCCAGGGAAGCTACCTATGCGTTCACCTATTTTTTTTTCGCCCTATTTTCTACGCCACCTTAATGGCCACAGAAGCTGGGGCTTTTTTTTTTACAATCCGATGATGCTGATGTCGATGAGGATGATAATCATGATGCTTTGGATTTCCATCAAGGATTGAGACTACAACAGGGCTGTACTCAACGCTTACTATCATAATACATCCGGGCGTCAACCAGGCCCGAGAGATACAGACACCTGCGGTGCTGGTCAGAAGATTTGAGCAACACCCTCAATGCGCATCCGTGAAGTGGATCAGACTCGACTGTGTGGTCCCAGTCTTCCCAATGAGCCCATAGTACGCCCAACTCTGGGTAGGAGCCGGTTAGAGCCGAAAAATCCCACGATGATTTTTGAAGGGACTGATGGGGATTCGAACCCACAACCTTCCAGTCGGTAGTCCGTTGCGTTAACAACTACACCACAGCGACTGGTAAAGGGTTAAGTTTTTGCAGTTGGTGAATAGGGTGCAGGGGTCAAAGGGTTATGAAGTTAAGGGCCGAAACACTTGCTTGAAAGAGGCCTCTCTTGTGAGGACCTTCTGCTGTCCAAATCTCCCTGGAGTTTCTTGATACATTGTTTGATAATGATATCGCCTTGTACATTTCATTACAGCGTAGAAACTCTGCACTGTGACCTTGAAATAAACGTGACAACATCTGAAGAACAATGCGTGAGACAAAGCTTAAGAAAAGAAGATCCTGATACTTTCTCTATCACACACATATACACACGCACGTACGCGCGCGCGCGCCACACACACACACACACACACACACACACACACACACACACACACACACGCACACACACACACACACACACACACACGCACGCACGCACACACGCATACATGCACATACACATCTCCACCTGTTCCTGCGCATCCATACAAAGAGAAAACATGATAATGTGTGAGCAGATCAGGATTAATATCCTCTATTTATTTATTTATTTATTTATTTATTTATTTATTTATTTATTTATTTATTTATTATTTATGTATCTATCTATTCATTTTTTAAATTTGTTTTGAGAAAAGGAAACAGACAAATTCATTGATGGGTGGCATTATGGATCCAGTCCAGGAACTCTGACACACGGGTGTAAACCCCAGGCCTGTTGCTTTCTGCACATCCACGTCCCCATGAAACTATACCAGCCAACGTCCAGACACCGTCCCTCTGACACACCAAGGGACCGCCACTGTCTCCCTGTCACGTCACAATCACACTGATGTGAGTGATACTTACGTCATAATGATAATGATGTCATTTACTGTTACGTCACTGTTATAACCGTGGTACTGATCTATATATCACAACCATATTATTGGTTTGGTTTGGTTTAGTTTTTACGTCGGTTCTCACCTCAGAGATATGGCCGATGGGGATAACCATCCCAGGGAAGCAGGGAAAGCGGGACCTATCTAATCCTATACCGACACCACCAGAACAACAATGATGCTAAGATGAGAAGGCCAGTTTTAATGTAGCACATCCCAGGGAGCACCAGTAGACCCAGGGAGAGAATGCTGGACGGACTTGCAGAGTGGCTGGGGATGAGGAGGATGGGGGAGATGCTGGGGGCAACGAGAGATAGAGATGGTTGGAAGTCTATGGTCGCCAACGCCATGCGGCAGGCACCTGATGATGATGATGATGATGATGACATCTCATGATTCGAACCCATAGCCATTAGTATGTGAATCCGACGCTCAACCAACTACTTTTGAGGTCTGCTCATAACCATAATAATGTCATTGAAATACATATTTACCGCCAGTTTAGGAGTTCAGAGTTCGTTCAAGAAGGATTTATCGCACTCAGGTGATTCCATATGCGTTTCACCCAAATCTACCAACGATTATCTGGAAGACCTTCTGAGCCTGCGCAATACCCTAAGCGCTGGCAAAGTCTTGAACTAAGTAGCAGCAAGATAATGTGGAGTGGGGGTGGGGGGGGGGCACCTGCGAAATATTAACCTGACACCATCAAAATAATGGAAACCTTACGATGTGCGGCAAACAGGCCAGTTTTTTAATGTTGTGGGCTGGGATTGAACTCAAGATATCAGATCTTGAGTCTACAGCTCTTTCAAAAGAATCACACAGACCACAGAGTTAACAAATTTATGACATCGTATAATAAAACCAATATACATGGGTCACTGTTTTATTTTGATGTCAGGTACAGTAAACAAACATGAAATGCTACGATAAACCTTGGTATAAATTTTTGGTATTCATTCAAAATATGTAAGAAAACCCTAAAAAAAACTACCACCGTATGGAATTCACTTCAGCTTGTTTCGGTCCGTTGTTGGAAATAAGCCTTCCTCATCGCACGCCAATGTTGCCGGTTAACTGCTGTTCTCGTCTATTGTTTGTCGAACTTTCTTAGATCGTCTCGCCATCTGGTTCTCTGGCGACCTCTGTTCCTTTTTTGGCTTCGAGGGATCCAGTGCGTCACTTTGGTTGTACATTTGTTGTCAAATCACCTAATGACATTACCAGCCCAATTCCACTTTCGTTCACAAACTGTGTCTATTATATCTTGGACCTTCGTTTTTCCTCTTACCCATGTCCCCGTTTTCCGGTCATTCCAGGTGATTCCCATAATGATCCGTTCGTGGGCCCTTTGCATGGTTCGCAGTTTTAGGAGCTGACGTTTCGTCAGGTTCCACATTTCGGCTTCATATGCACAATCGGCGTTACGCATGCGTCGTACACTCGTCGTTTTAATACAAACGGCATATCTTTATTTCTAAAGATGGCGCTTGCTTTACTGAATGCTTGCCATCTGAGCGTAATGCAACGTCTGATCTCTGTTCCTTAGAGGCTGAGTCCATCGATGTATACTGACCAAGATGATATAGTGGTCGACCTCTTCTATGTGTGGTTGTCAGTCACAATGTTAGTCTTTGTCTTCCACATGTTCGTTGCACATGATTTTAGTTTTCGTCATGTTCATGCTGAATCCAATTTTTAGATTAAGCTGGTTTCGTTCAGTTTTACAAGCATTCCGCTTAGACGTTCTTTGCTGTCAGCATCGTCTGCGAATCTGAGATGGCTCAGGTATTCGCCGTCTATTCTGATTCATTGATTGTCCCAGTTTAGTTTTCGAAAGGCATTTTCCATCACTGCTCTGAAAAGCTTTGGAGAACTGGTGTCTCCTTTTCAAACACCCTCGGCAGAGACGGAACGACTCTGGGTCTTTGTGGAGATGGACGTATGATCTACCGTTTTTGTAGAAGTGCCAGAGAACGTTAACGTAAACTGGTTCTACTCCCTGTTTCTGGATGGAATCGATGACGTCAGGGATCTTTACGGAATCAAAGGCTTTGGCGTAATCGTCTGAACCCATGACTAGAGGGATTTTTATTCTCGATGACCTGGTTGACAATATGTAAATTGTCTTGTGTTGAATATGTGATGGAACTGACTCTGATTTAACATAATCTAGAGTGATCCAGCTTGTTCTATATTAGGGACAATTAGGATCTTAATGGGGGCATGGACGGGTGCAAGTTTAGTCATCTGTCTTCTTTTATCTATCCTCCTGAAGCATCATGAGTGTTGCGGGGAGAAACAGTAGACGGTTGGCACGAGGGGGTAGAGAAAAGCCACATGACAGCAAGGTCTCCTTCACACTGTAGATCCAGGTCAACCTTGGTTTA
>JAPXFY010000013.1:5699447-5701947 GCA_030674185.1 Monoplex corrugatus | reverse complement strand
GAGCACCTGGTCACAACGGAAAGCTGGAGGGAAAGAGAGCACCAGGTAGACCCAGGAGAAGATATTGGACGGACTTGCAGAGTGGCTGAAGACAAAGAGGGTGGAAGAGATGCTTGAGGCAACAAGAAAAACAAGAAATAGAAACAGGTGGAAGACCATGATCGACAACGCCATGTGCAAGCACCTGATGATGATGAATCTGCTTATGAAAAACATATTATAAATTTATGACTACTTACTTAATGTTACAGATGTAGATGGCATCTAAAACTGTAGGAACGTTTAGACAGAAATTATCGCTCTCTGTATTGCTTGTGGTCTGCTTTAAGTATTGGCTGCTTTGGTAAAACAAAATTGCTTCCTTTGGATGTTTTTGGTGCAGCCCAGACTGTAATACCAACAAATTATATTTTACACATATTATAAACTAGCAAATAATAAACTGTACGAAACTACCAACAAACCTGCCAAGGGTACTCCCCTGCTGAGGCTTCAGTACCTCCTATAATTCTGTGCTTGTCATCACGGTGATATCCCACAAGACCCTGTAAAATATGGCGATAAGAACATTTGTGGATAGAAAATATGCAGCGAATTATTACAGGTTTTCTCATTAATTTATTGTTTAATAAATCTTTTCTTCTATCTTTCTTATTTTCTTTCTTTCTTGTTTTTTTTTCTTTCTTTCTTTGTTTATTTTATATCATTTATTTATCAGATCCCCAAAGCCATGTATGAAATACGTCCTGCATGGTACTTGAATACAACAAATAGTATATCAGGCCTGCTTAGAGTAGGAATAGAATTTCCGTTTTACAGTCTGGCTGCACAGGTTGCACAGGTTCGAATCTAACCGAAGAACAAGTTCGTGAGTGCACAGCCCAAGATGAAGACCTTATAAAGGTTGGCAGGCTGTGTAATTCAATGGTTGGGTGGTTTCCAGCAATATTTTCTCACACTTTATCAGACAACACTGTGCAGCTATTATGTTGCTTGCACAGTCTGCATATTCAGTCTTTGGTGAGTGAGACTCGTATTTTCATGTTTCCATATCATCGAACTTCGGTGTTGATTAAAGGGATCTGTTATCACCAAACATGGTTTGACTTACAGGATCTGTTATCACCGAACATTGGTATGACTTACATGATCTGGTATCATCGAACATCGGTTTGACTTACAGGATCTGTTATCATCGAACATCGGTTTGACTTACATGATCTGTTATAACCGAACATTGGTATGACTTACAGGATCTGTTATCATCGAACATCGGTTTGACTTACAGGATCTGTTATCATCGAACATCGGTTTGACTTACAGGATCTGTTATCACCGAAGATTAGTATGACTTACAGATCGTTTTCATCGAATGGTTGATCATGATGTTATCACAGAACATTGGGTGATACAGATCTGTTATCACAGAACATTGTATGACTTACGTTGTTATCACAGAACATTGGTATGACTTACAGGATCTGTTATCACAGAACATTGGTATGACTTACAGGATCTGTTATCACAGAACATTGGTATGACTTACAGGATATGTTATCACAGAACATTGGTATGACTTACAGGATCTGTTATCATCGAACATTGACTATGATTTACAGGATCTGTTATCAACGAACATTGGTATAATTTACAGGATCTGTTATCACCGAACATTGGTATGACTTACAGGATCTGTTATCACAGAACATTGGTATGATTTACAGGATCTGTTATCACTGAACATTGGTATGACTTACATGATCTGTTATCACGGAACATTGGTATGACTTACAGATCTGTTATCATCGAACATCGGTTTGATTTACAGGATCTGTTATCACCGAACGTTGGTATGACTTACAGGATCTGTTATCACCGAACATTGGTATGATTTACAGGATCTGTTATCATCGAACATTGGTATGACTTACAGGATCTGTTATCACCGAACATGGTATGACTTACAGGATCTGTTATCACCGAACATTGGTGTGACTTA
Source organism: Monoplex corrugatus (assembly GCA_030674185.1). NCBI lineage: Eukaryota > Metazoa > Mollusca > Gastropoda > Littorinimorpha > Ranellidae > Monoplex > Monoplex corrugatus. The sequence continues at coordinate 5,699,948 of JAPXFY010000013.1, read as the reverse complement.
CAGGATCTGTTATCACCGAACATCGGTATGACTTACAGGATATGTTATCACCGAACATAAAAGGCTCAATACCTTCCACCTGCGTAGCCTACGGCGCATACTTGGCATTTCCTGGCAAGACAAGGTGACCTACACCGAAGTCCTAACCTGCGCTGGCCTCCCAACCATCATACTATGCTGAGACAGCGTCGGCTGCGCTGGTTGGGCCACGTTCGCCGCATGGAAGATGGTCGCATCCCAAAAGACATCCTTTTATGGTGAGCTTGCCACAGGGCAGAGAAACATTGGCCGCCCACAGCTGAGATACAAAGACGTTTGCAAGCGTGACATGAAGGCGCTTGAGATCAACACTGAGTCCTGGGAGGACCTCGCAGACGACCGCAACAGCTGGAGAACTACTCTCAAGAAACAGCTGCGGATTGGTGAGGACAAACTGTCAGCTGCTGCAGCAGAAAAGCGAGTTCGCAGAAAAGGGATGACAGCCAACAGACCAGCATCAGC
>JAPXFY010000013.1:5691947-5694447 GCA_030674185.1 Monoplex corrugatus | reverse complement strand
CGGTACGGATGGCATCCGCAGTGAAATATTTACCCATCCGGGTAGTTCAGCAGTTTGCAGGATTCTTGAAATCCTCAATAGCCGTGAGGAAGAAGTGTCACTGCCACAAATATGGAAAGACTCACCATGGTACCTATCAATAAGAATGGACAGAAACAAAAACTGACCCCCAGGTACCATCTTACAGTCTTACAAGCTGTGTGATCAATACCATTGAAACATAATACCATTTATGCATAAACCCGTCCTGTGGTACATGAAAACCAGCAATTCATCACAATGGAACAAGCAGGATTAAGACAAATGTACTACAACGTTTAGTTGCCTTGCCCTGTGGCAAAACAAACAACCACACAAATAGAAAGTCTAACATACTAACTTAAAACAAACAAGTGCTCCCCAGGTCTTGCTTATCTAGAGGAGTTAAGCCTTTGATACCACATTTTGTTCTGTGTAACCCGATTTGGACAAATGTCACACACAACTGTTTCTACATTAAAGTAGGTTACAGCCTGAGGACAGATTACGAATGTTTTAGAAAACTGTTATCTGTACATGTATGGCCTAGTGAATGAAGCACTTGCTCTAGAAAGCGAGAGGTCTGAGAACATACAGATTCGACGTTAGACTGGTCTGACCGTTCTCCCCCTCTCCACTAGACATCGTCATCATCAAGTGTCCTGCCACATGGCGTTGTCGATCATGGCCCTCCATATGTATCTATCCTTTTTTTTTTTTTTTGGTCCATTTTTATCCTCTGGACCAGGCGGCAGGGAAGTTTTTAGTCCTCTTTTTTATTATCCGTTGTTTGGTGTTTGTGGTCTGTTTGTGACCGTGCGTTCGCGCTTGACAAAGGCTGGTTGGCCGAAATTTGTTTGTTGACTACGCACGCCTCACAACCGTTTATAACATTATCGGTTCTATATAACATTCAAGAAATCTCTTCCTGGTCTCCGCTAGACTTTGACTGGTAATGTTGGTGCTAGTCTACTGGATGAGACTATGAGCCGGGCTCCCGTGTGCAGCATGTTCATAGTTTCAGTTTCAGTTTCAGTTTCAGTTTCTCAAGACGACGTCTCCGCGCTCGGAACGAATTCCATATGAACTAACGTCACAGGTGCCATGTGTATGGTGATCATGTCGCAAGCCTTAAGTCTGCACATAAACCCATGAGCTGCCAGGTCCTGAGGCCCTACCTAGCCGTCATCATCAAATGCCTTGCCACATGGCGTTGGCGATCATAGCCTTCCATTTGTTTCTATCCCTTGTTGCCGCAAGCACCTCTTCCACCCTCTCTGTCTTTGGCCACTTTGCTTGTCCGTCCAATATTTTCTCCCTGGGTTACCTAGTCTACATTTTATACTGGCATTGTATCAGCTGGTCTCTGGAATAATCTTGGTTACATGTAAATGGCATGTGTATCTGTGTATCTCATCTTCAAAGAAACGAACACACACACACACAACACACACACACACACACACACACAACACACAACATACACACACACACACACACACACACACACACACACCACACACACACACACATATATATATATATATAATATATATATATATATATACAAGTAAATAAATAATTAAAGATCTCAATCAAACACACCTACTCTAATTTCGTCTCACATGGAGAACCCCCCCCCCCCTCTCCCTCCGTCAATGCACAACGTCTCGGGTATCATTTAGATGAAGATAATATTTTCTTAATGATAACCTCTCCAGCCTGTCGTTCACTTTCGATGAAAGAAAAAATGAAATAGATAGGTAAGTAAGTAAGTAAGTAAGTAAATTTAGTGAGTGACTGAATGTGTGAGTGAGTGAGTGAGTGAATGAGTGAGTGATGAATGAATGAATGGGTAAGTAAATAAGTGACTAAGTGAGTAAATAATAATATAATAATAATATATTTTATTTATATAGCGCAAAATCTTGATAAAATCAAATCTAAGCGTTGAGCGTATACATGCATACATACCTACATACATATGAGCGTATACATGCATACATACATGCTTACATACTACATACATAAATCTAAGCTGAGCGTATACATGCATACATACATACATACATAAATATAAGCGTATACATACATACATACATACATACATACATACGTACGCACATGCATACATAATAATTACAATATTTATATAGGCAAATCTCGACAAAATCAAATCCAAGCGCCGAAAAGACACACACGCACACACGCACGCACGCACACACACGCAAATGAGAAAGTAAGTTAGTAAGTATATACGTACATAGGGAAATTAATAAATACGAAATAATGGGACACAGATAAATAAACAAGTAAGGAATGAAATGACCAAGTAACAATAAATACACATGTGCATTCAGATGTACACATATACATTCATACATACACACCCATATCTGCGCAACATGATGACACGACAACAACAGCAGCAACAACAACAACATCAACAACAACTATAACAACCACAACAACAACGACGAGA
>JAPXFY010000013.1:5671947-5681947 GCA_030674185.1 Monoplex corrugatus | reverse complement strand
ATGTTCACTGTGTTCCTTTTGATCTGTGTTGTCACCTGACATCTACATGTTCACTGTGTTTCATTTGATCTGTGTTGTCACCTGACATCTACATGTTCACCGTGTTCCTTTTGATCTGTGTTGTCACCTGACATCTACATGTTCACTGTGTTCCTTTTGATCTGTGTTGTCACCTGACATCTACATGTTCACCGTGTTCCTTTTGATCTGTGTTGTCACCTGACATCTACATATTCACTGTGTTCCTTTTGATCTGTGTTGTCACCTGACATCTACATGTTCACTGTGTTCCTTTTGATCTGTGTTGTCACCTGACATCCACCCGTTCACTGTGTTCCTATTGATCTGTGTTGTCACCTGACATCTACATGTTCACCGTGTTTCTTTTGATCTGTGTTGTCACCTGACATCTACATGTTCACCGTGTTTCTTTTGATCTCTGTCGTCACCTGACATCCACCCGTTCACTGTGTTCCTTTTGATCTGTGTCGTCACTTGACATCCACCCGTTCACTGTCTTCCTTTTGATCTCTGCCGTCACCTGACATCCACCCGTTCACTGTGTTCCTTTTGATCTCTGCCGTCACCTGACATCCACCCCTTCACTGTGTTCCTTTTGATCTGTGTTGTCACCTGACATCCACCCGTTCACTGTGTTCCTTTTGATCTCTGTCTTCACCTGACATCTACATGTTCACTGTGTTCCTTTTGATCTCTGTCGTCACCTGACATCCACCCGTTCACTGTGTTCCTTTTGATCTCTGTCGTCACCTGACATCTACATGTTCACCGTGTTCCTTTTGATCTCTGTCGTCACCTGACATCTGCATGTTAACCGTGTTCCTTTTGATCTATGTCGTCACCTGACATCCACCCGTTCACTGTGTTCCTTTTGATCTGTGTCGTCACGTGACATTCACCCGTTCACTGTGTTCCTTTTGATCTATGTCGTCACGTGACATCCACCCGTTCACTGTGTTCCTTTTGATCTGTGTCGTCACGTGACATCCACCCGTTCACTGTGTTCCTTTTGATCTATGTCGTCACGTGACATCCACCCGTTCACTGTGTTCCTTTTGATCTGTGTCGTCACGCGACATCCACCCGTTCACTGTGTTCCTTTTGATCTATGTCGTCACGTGACATCCACCCTTTCACCGTGTTCCTTTTGATCTCTGTCGTCACCTGACATCTAAATGTTCACTGTATTCCTTTTGATCTCTGTCGTCACCTGACATCCACCCGTTCACTGTGTTCCTTTTGATCTGTGTCGTCACCTGACATCCACCCGTTCACTGTGTTCCTTTTGATCTCTGTCGTCACCTGACATCCACCCGTTCACTGTGTTCCTTTTGATCTGTGTCGTCACTTGACATACACCCATTCACTGTGTTCCTTTTGATCTCTGTCGTCACGTGACATCCACCCGTTCACCGTGTTCCTTTTGATCTCTGTCGTCACCTGACATCCACCCGTTCACTTTGTTCCTTTTGATCTCTGTCGTCACCTGACATCCACCCGTTCACTGTGTTCCTTTTGATCTCTGTCGTCACGTGACATCTGCATGTTCACCGTGTTCCTTTTGATCTGTGTCGTCACCTGACATCCACCCGTTCACTGTGTTCCTTTTGATCTCTGTCGTCACGTGACATCCACCGTTCACTGTGTTCCTTTGATCTGTGTCGTCACCTGACATCCACCCGTTCACCGTGTTCCTTTTGATCTCTGTTGTCACCTGACATCCACCCGTTCACCGTGTTCCTTTTGATCTCTGTTGTGACCTGACATCCACCCGTTCACCGTGTTCCTTTTGATCTCTGTTGTCACCTGACATCCACCCGTTCACTGTGTTCCTTTTGATCTCTGTTGTCACCTGACATCCACCCGTTCACTGTGTTCCTTTTGATCTCTCTACCTTCATTTCACATCCAAACCAGGAGAACAAAGTAATGCCGGCAGCTGAAAATCACATTTATTCACCAGCAAAACAGCAGCAAATTCAATCGATAAAACAAACATCAAAACATTTGGGAACATACATACAATGCCAAAACAGAACACCAGGTAGACCCAGGGAGAAAGTATTGGACGGATTCGCCGACACACAAAGAAACACACAACGCCACACACTACAAACAAACACACTCTGTGACAGCTTTCACCCATCTCCAGCTGTCTTTTCCCATTTCTACACATTTCCTTATCTCCGATTCAGGAAAAAAACAAACAAACACTTCCCGACTGACGATGTAGGAGTCTGTGCAGTGTTACTTTTGAGCTGGTACCAATGTTAGACAGACTTGCAGGGTGGCTGAGGACAGATAGGGTGGGAGATGTACTTGCAGCGACAAGGGATAGATTCGTACGGAGCGCCATGATCGCCAACGACAAGCGGCAGGGTACATGATGATGATGATGATGATGATGATGATGATGAGGATGATGATGATGATGATGCTGCTGCTGATGATGATGGTGATGGTGGTGGTGGTGGTGATGATGATGATGATGATGATGATGGTCATGATGATGATGATGATGATGATGATGATGATGATGATGATGAGTAATTTTTGACTGATCACGAACAGAAAATGGCTTTGTACCAAAGGCGCGCTTTCCTCTAAATGATTGAGTCATGTATGGCTGAGATGATGAGATGATGTTGATGATGATAAGGAGGAGGAGGAGGCGGAGGAGCAGTAGGGGGACGGACTCTCCCATCGATAGATGATCGGGTACATTGGTCTTCACCACAGGTGTAGCTCTACCGGTGGGATCCAAAACCAAGTCCTGTTATTTTCTAAAAGAAGTTCTTACAACAGTATTTCTATTTTACAGCCAAAAAGAAGATTGTTAGAATGGCTCGACCATCTTGTATTCATAATAACTTGGCCATCTGTTTTTTCGTATCATTATTACACTGATCATCTTCACGGATGGGTCATTGAGGGTGTTGCTCAACTCTTCTGACCAGCACCGCAGGTGTCTGTATTTCTTAGACATGGTTGACGCCAGGATATACAATTACAATACAATATTTTATTTATATAGCGCAAAATCTTGATAAAATCAAATCTAAGCGCTAAAACAGGCACACACGCACGCACGCACACACACGCAGCGCACGCACGCACCACACACACACACACACAACACACACACACACACATGCACACCACACACGCACATGCACACGCACACGCACACGCACACGCATACGCACACGGCTATAAATGGGGAGAAAGAATAAAAGCAATGGAAAATTATAGAGAGCATATTATATACAATTATATATTACAATGTGATTCCCCTCCGAGTGGAGAGAGGCTGCAGAGGGGATTGAGTGAGGTCAGGATTTTATGCAGAGGAGAAAAGGTGAGTTTTGAGAGCGGACTTGAAGGAGACAAAAGTAGGTTGCTGACGGACTGAGAGAGGAAGTTTGTTCCAGGAAAGTGGACCAGAAACAGAGAAAGCTCGTGAACCATAGGTACTGAGCTTAGTGCGTAGAAATCGAAAAGTCAGAGGATCGGAGGCAGAGCGGAGGGTACGTGAAGGAAGATAGATCTCAAGTAGGCTTGACAGGAAATCGGGGGCTGCGTTATTGAGACTTTTGTAGCATATGGTGTCTAGTTTGTACTGTATGCGCTTTGATACAGGGAGCCAGTGAAGTTGTGCCAGGAGAGGAGATATGTGGTCAGCTTTTTTCTTTTTGAGTACAAGGCGTGCAGCATTGTTTTGAATGCGCTGTAGGATGTGAATGGTGGAGGCAGGAAGACCAGACAGGAGTGAATTGCAATAGTCAATGCGAGACATTATGAAGGAGAGAACGAGTTTTGCAGTTGTTTCCACAGAGAGATACTTCCTGATCAGGCTTATATGATGGAGGTGATAGTAGCAAGATCTGGCAGTTTGAGAAACAAAGTTGTTCATGGAGAGAGTAGAGTCAATGCAGACACCAAGGTTTTTAGCTGAATCAGAAATTGGGACTGATGTGTTACATAATGGGAGAGAAAGAGGAGGCAGCTGAGAAAGTTTCTGACGAGTGCCAATGAGGATAGCTTCTGTCTTGTTGTCATTAAGCTGAAGTTTGTTGTATGTCATCCAATTCATAATGTCCGAGTAACACTCAGTGGTGCGAGTCAAGAGGCGCTGTATATTGTCAGGTGAGTCACTGTCTAGAAGTTGGGTGTCATCAGCATAGAAGTGGTGTTTTATACAGTAGAGTGGGAGTTGATGATGATGGACAGGGGGGAGGTGTAAAGAGTGAAAAGAACAGGGCCAAGGACAGATCCTTGTGGAACACCACAGGTCAGGTGTGCAGGTTGAGAGTAAGTGCCATTAATGAGAACAGTTTGTTTTCTGTTTGATAGATATGAAGTGAACCAGGAGAGAGCAATGTTAGAGATGCCAACATTATGATGAAGTCTAGAAAGGAGAATATCATGATCAATGGTATCAAAGGCTGCAGACAGATCAAGGAGTGTGAGGAGAGAGACTTTGCCAGTATCAGTTGCAAGGAGAAGATTGTTGAGAATGTGTAGCAGGGCAGTTTCAGTGCTATGGCACTGGCGGTAGGCTGACTGGAAAGGATTGAGGAGATTGTTGGCAGACAGGTGAGAGTTCAGCTGGTTGAGGACAACTTTTTCGATGAGTTTTGACAAGAAAGAGAGATTAGAGATAGGCCGGTAATTTTTCAGTTCATTTGGGTCTAAATTGTATTTCTTGAGGAGAGGGTGAACAATAGCAGACTTGAAAGAATCGGACAGTTCCAGTTTTAAGAGAAGTGTTGATGATGTCAGTGATGACTGGGAGGAGAGTAGGGAGACAGTCAGAGTAGAGAGAAACTGGAAGAGGATCCAGTTCGCAGGTTTTGAACGACATGGATCTGATTGTGTTGAGAATTTCTATATTATGATAGTAGGCGTAGAGTGCAGCCCTGTTACGCAGTCTCAAACCTGGATGGAACTTCATAGCATCACGATTATCATCCTCATCGACATCATCACCATGGCATTGTAAAAAAACCGTGTCAGCTTCTGTGGCCATTAAGGTGGCGTAGAAATGGGACGAAAAAAATAGAAAGGGTGAGCACAAAGGTAATCTCCCTGAGTGCAATGATCCTATTTTTTTTTACATATGAAGATATTATAGCTATAGAATGCGAACTCCTTCGCACAATCAGTTTGATGTGTCATGTAACAAAAATCCTATTAAGAATAATCATGATGAGGACAAGGAATAGAATCAAAAGAGACATAGCAGAAGAACAGTGTGGATTTGTTGAAGTGAAAGGAACTATTCATGGCATATACATCCTAAGAACTATCATAGAGAGGTCAACTGAGATGAATAAGGATTTGTATTTTTGCTTTGTTGACTATACCAAGGCTTTCGATCGCGTAAGACGTGAATAATTGATCAACCAACTGGAGAGACTCAATGTTGATGGAAAAGATCTACGAATAATCAGGAATATGTACTGGGAACAAACAGCTGCAATGAGAATAGAAAACAATATGAGCTCTTTCCAAAACATCAAAAGAGGAGTCAGACAGGGTTGTGTTTTGTCACGAAATCTGTTTTCACTTTACAGCGAACACATCATGAGAAACCTAGAAGAAGACCCTGGATTAAAGGTTGGAGGGAAAACGATAAACAACATTCGGTACGCAGATGACACCGTGCTAATTGCAGAAAATGAAAGGGACCTACAAAACCTTGTGAATATACTAGAAACAGAAAGCAAAGGTAAGGGGTTGGAACTAAACAGCAGGAAGACAAGTCATGTTGATCAGTAAAAAACATGAAATCCCCTCATGCAAAATAACAGCAAATGGCACAACCTTGACACAGGTTGATAAGTTTAAATACCTGGGAACGATCATTTCATCAGACGGCAGATGCACATCAGAAATAGCCGTCAGAATCGGTCAAGCCAAAACAGCATTCAAGAAGATGACAAGCATTCTTAACAACAAATGCCTATCAGTTAACATCAGGAAGAGAGTTCTTGAATGTTATATATATCCAATACTGTTGTACGGATGTGAGGCGTGGACAGTCAACAAGCAAAGCCAGAGCAAGATTGAGGCAGCCGAGATGTGGTTTCTCAGAAGAATGTTGAGAGTTCCATGGACAGCAACGAAAACAAACGAGACAGTCTTGATGGGGGCAAACACAAGTAGATCATTCATAAGGAAGATTAGGAAAAGACAGGCAACATTTATAGACCATTTTATGAGGAAGGGGGATTTGCAGCACATGGTCACAACGGGAAATCTGGAGGGAAAGAGAGCACCAGGTAGACCCAGGGAGAAAATGCTAGACAGACTTGTAGAGTGGCTGAAGACGAGAAGGGTGGAGGAGATGCTTGGGGCAACAAGAGACAGAGGTGGAAGTCCATGATTGCCAACGCCATGCGGCAGGGCACCTGGTGATGATCATCATCATCATCATCATTTGTATTAATGTTATTGTTCTTTCACAGGCACCACAAAGGAAGGTCTTGTGGTTCTGAGTTCTGCGTCTCCCAGATCTCTTTTCTGTTGACTAGCAGCTGATCTGTTGTCATCATCTCTCTCTGGGAGAAGAGTGGCAGAATGGTTCAGACGTTCACCTGTCAATAACTAAACTGGCGAGGTTCCAGGGTTAGCTCCCAGTAGAGGCCTCGACTTTTCTCCTCCGTTTGGCCGGAAAATGGAACTGAAATTCTAGTCATTCGGAAGGGGACGTAAAACGAGTCGGACCCGTGTGCCTTCTAGCTGCGCACGCTAAAGATCCCATGACAGTTGAAAATCGTGAAGAGCAAGGCATTGCCCAGAAGCCCTGGTAAAAAAACATTGGACAGACAGGTTGATTTCCCAGGCCCCATCCCTTGAAAACCAATTAGCCTTCTTGCCTTTCTGAAAATGTGATATGAATATGAATTTGAAGCGAGGGAGCGGGGATGGGCGCCACCCTCATAATGCTGGCTGCGGGAAAAGTTAAGGTCTCTGTCACCTCGCTCCCCTACGACCACAGTTATGGAACTATCTAGGTAAGACGTGAGGACCTGGCCAGCTATTGGGTTTGTATGCAGGCGTAAGGCTCAAGCCGTGATCATTCTGGAATTTCTCCATCATATGGCACTGTGACGATAATAATAATAATAATAATAATGAACATTTATAAGCGCAAACCTCCAGTACGGGGCCGGAGCTCGTGACGCTGCACACTAATAACATCACACACACACAGACACGCAGGCACACACACACACACACACACACACACACACACACACACACACACACACACACACACACACACACACACACACACAGACACGCACACACACACACACACACACGGACCCACACACACACACACACACACACACACGCGCGCTCGCGTGCGCACGAGAACAAAGAGTGTCCACACAGTTACTACCTAGTCGGGAAAATAGGATTTAAATTGGAAAGTTTTGAGGGCAGTCTTGAAAGAAGTAATAGATTCAATGTAGCGAATTTCACGGGGCAGAGAATTCCAAAAAGTTGGTGCTGAATATGAAAAGGTGCAGTGACCGAAAGTTTTAGTTCTTACTCTGGGAATGCACAGTAGTCTTAAGTCAGAAGAGGAGCGAAGATTTCTGGAAGGTGAGTAGACGGATAGGAGATCAGAAATGTAACAAGGGGACGTTCCAGAGAAAAATGAATGACAGAGAATCGCAAGTTTGATTTCGATACGAGCTTGTACAGGAAGCCAGTGGAGGCGTTTTAGCAGAGGAGAGACATGATCTCGCTTACGGGATTTAAAAACAAGCCGAGCTGCAGAATTTTGCACTTTCTGTAGTTTATCTATTTGATCTTTTGAACATCCAGAAAGAAGTGAATTGCAATAATCCAGTCTTGAGAGAATGAAAGCAGAAACCAGAGTTTTTGTAGCATCAACAGAAAGAAGATGACGCAAGGAACTGATTTGGCGGAGATTGATGTAAGCAGTGCGACAGGTGTTGTTTACATGAAGTTCAACACTCATGTTGTCAGTGAAGTAGAAACCAAGATTCCTAGCTGAGGAGGAGAAAGGAATTTCAGTCTGATCAATGGTAATGGTAGTAGGTTTGGGAGATGGGGAGGTTTTGAAAGGAGAGGACAAAAAGAAAGCTTCAGTTTTGTCATCATTTAACTTTAATTTATTTTCTAGCATCCAGGTCTTGATATCTGAGATACAGTCTTCTAAGACTGGGATAGCAGAGTAGATATCAGAAGGAGGAGAATCAATTTCAAGTTGGATGTCATCTGCAAAGGATTGATGCTCAATGGAATGTGATTTTATCAAATCGGAGAGTGGCTTTGTGTAAAGAGCAAAGAGCACAGGTCCCAGAACGGAACCTTGTGGAACACCGAAAAGGAGATCAGTGGGTGGGGAGGAATGATTGATGACAAGGACTGATTGTGTCCTGTTCGTGAGATACGATTGAAACCAAGAAAGAGCGGTGCCTGAAATACCATACAGAGAGGAGAGTCTATTAAGAAGAATGTTATGATCAACAGTGTCAAACGCAGCTGACAGGTCTAATAGGGTCGGCACAGAAACATTTCCAGAGTCAAGGGACAGAAGAAGATCATTGGTAATTTTGAGTAGAACAGTTTCCGTGCTGTGATGTGGGCGGTAGGCAGACTGTGAAGCACAGAGCAGATTATTTTCATCCAAATAGGTAAGAAGCTGTTTCAGAACAATTTTCTCTAAGATTTTAGAAATGAAAGATAGGTTAGAGATGGGTCTGTAGTTTCTCAGGGAGTCAGGATCCAAAGAAGGCTTTTTAAGAAGGGGTTTCACAACAGCGGTTTTGAGAGGGGATGGTAATGAACCAGATGTTAGAGAAGAGTTGATAATCTCAGTCAGAGTAGGTAGAAGGTCGTCGAGAAACTCAAGAAAAAGTGGTGTTGGCAGGGAATCCAAAGGGCAGGAAGTAGGTCTTGATTTTTGAATGATGGATTTCAGTTCAGATTCAGTGACAGGATGAAACCGGTGGAAAGTGGATTTTACTGCTTGAGTTTTAAACTTTTGTTTCATCTGGGGTAAAACAGCTTGATCTAGGTCAGTGCGGATTGACTGCACTTTCTGAGAGAAATAGTCTCTGAATTCAGTAGGCAAATCATGCAGGGGATAGGTATTTGGAAGAGGATATGTTTTATCTCTACCTAATAGCTTATCACACACCCTAAACAAGGTCTTTTGGGTTTGAGCACCGGCTATCTCATTTAGGTGAAACATGGACTTAGCATTACTGACAATTTTGCCCACTGCCTTCTTTGCAATATTAAAAATCTGTTTGTTGATAGTGATCGGGTTTTTCAGCCATTGTCGTTCGGCCCAGCGCCGATGTTTCTTTGCGGCCTCAAGCTCTTCTTTTACGTCTAAGTACCAAGGCTCGAGTCTGTTTGCGCGCAGTTTTCGTTGGCGCAATGGTGCGTGTTTGTCTAGCAAAGATGACAGCGTGCTGTTTAGCATGTCGATTGACGGGCACTGCTGGGGACTGACTAGACTACAGAGATCAGATCTAAAATCAGCGTGATTTATCGCACGTAGGTTACGGGATTTTGTAAGCACCGTGGAGTTAGTAGGAACAGTCAAGGACAATTTAGAAACGACACAATAATGATCAGAGGACAGAGATTCCGTAACATAAGATGAAGCTAACACATTGTCCAAATGCACACGATAGTGCATATATAATTCATTCCGAGCGCAGAGACGTCATCTGGAGAAATTCAAAAAAATTGTCATCTCTGGTTGTGCCCTGTGTGCACTGCTGTCGACAACATTGGTCTTGTTCCACAAGGTGCATGTACATATGTGTTTAGCACATAGTCATCAGTCGAATGAAGGATCCTGAGAACTCCTCCATTGCAGATGAATGTGGGGATGGTGTTGGTGGGGTGGAGGGACGCCGATCGATGAATTTCAGAACACGGCAGTAGTTGACTGTGACTTATACGCCCCAACCCCCCCACAT
>JAPXFY010000013.1:5659447-5666947 GCA_030674185.1 Monoplex corrugatus | reverse complement strand
AGAAGAAATTCTCAACACAATCAGATCCATGTCGTTCAAAACTTGCGAACTGGATCCTCTTCCAGGTTCTCTCTACTCTGACTGTTTCCCTACTTTCCTCCCATTCATCACTGACATCATCAACAATTCTCTTCAAACTGGAACTGTTCCAGATTCAATCAATTCTGCTTTGTTCACCATCTCCTCAAGAAATACAATTTAGACCCAAATGAACTGAAAAATTACCGGCCTATCTCTAATCTCTCTTTCTTGTCAAAACTCATCGAAAAAGTTGTCCTCAACCAGCTGAACTCTCACCTGTCTGCCAACAATCTCCTCAATCCTTTCCATTCAGCATACCACCAGTGCCATAGCACTGAAACTGCCCTGCTACACATTCTCAACAATCTCCTCCTTGCAACTGATACTGGCAAAGTCTCTCTCCTCACATTCCTTGATCTGTCTGCAGCCTTTGATACCATTGATCATGGTATTCTCCTTTCTAGACTTCATCATACTTTTGGCATCTCTGACATTGCTCTCTCCTGGTTCACTTCATATCTATCAAACAGAAAACAAACTGTTCTCATTAACGGCACTTACTCTCAACCTGCACACCTGACCTGTGGTATTCCACAAGGATCTGTCCTTGGCCCTGCTTTTTTCACTCTTTACACCCTCCCCCCTGTCCACCATCATGAACTCCCACTCTATAAAACACCACTTCTATGCTGATGACACCCAACTTCAAGACAGTGACTCACCTGACAATATACAGCACCTCTTGACTCGCACCACTGAGTGTTACTCGGACATTAAGAACTGGATGACGTTCAACAAACTTCAGCTTAATGATGACAAGACAGAAGCTATCCTCATTGGCACCAGTCAGAAACTTTCTCAGCGGCCTCCTCTTTCTCTCCCATTATGTAACACATCAGTCCCAATTTCTGATTCAGCTAAAAACCTTGGTGTCTCCATTGACTCTACCCTCTCCATGAACAACTTTGTTTCTCAAACTGCCAGATCTTGCTACTATCATCTCCATCGTATAAGCCTGATCAGGAAGTATCTCTCTGTCGAAACAACTGCAAAACTCGTTATCTCCTTCATAATGTCTCGCATTGACTATTGCAATTCACTCCCCATTTATAGCCGTGTGCGTGTGTGTGTGTGTGTGTGTGTGTGTGTGTGTGTGTGTGTGTGTGTGTGTGTGTGTGTGTGTGTGTGTGTGTGTGTGTGTTTGTGTATGTGTGTGTGTGTGTGTGTGTGTGTGTGTGTGTGTGTGTGTGTGTGAGTGCGTGCGTGCGTGCGTGTGTGTGAGTGCGTGCGTGTGTGTCTGTTTCAGCGCTTAGATTTGATTTTATAAATATTTTGCGCTATATAAATAAAATATTGTATTGTATTGTATTGATCATAATCATATTGTTTGTTGTTACCTGGTTATTGTGTGATTGTAACCACGTTGTTTGTTGTTACATAGTTATTGTGTGATTGTAATCATGTTGTTTGTTTTTACCTGGTTATTGTGTGATTGTAATTATGTTGTTTGTTGTTACCTTGTTATTGTGTGATTGTAATCACGTTGTTTGTTGTTACCTAGTTATTGTTTGATTGTAATCATGTTGTTTGTTGCTACCTGGTTATTGTGTGATTGTGTTCATGTTGTTTGTTGTTACCTGGTTATTGTGTGATTGTAATCATGTTGTTTGTTGTTACCTGGTTATTGTGTGATTGTAATCACGTTGTTTGTTGTTATCTGGTTATTGTGTGATTTGTAATTATGTTGTTTGTTGTTACCTGGTTATTGTGTGATTGTAATCACGTTATTTGTTGTTACCTTGTTATTGTGTGATTGTAATTATGTTGTTTGTTGTTACCTGGTTATTGTGTGATTGCAATCACGTTATTTGTTGTTACCTGGTTATTGTGTGATTGTAATTATGTTGTTTGTTGTTACCTTGTTATTGTGTGATTGTAATCATGCTGCTTGTTGTTACCTTGTTATTGTGTGATTGTAATCATGTGTTTTTGTTACCTGGTTATTGTGTGATTGTAATCACGTTTGTTGTTACCTTGTTATTGTGTGATTGTAATCATGTTTGTTGTTACATGGTTATTGTGTGATTGTAATCACGTTATTTGTTGTTACCTTGTTATTGTGTGATTGTAATTATGTTGTTTGTTGTTACCTTTGTATTGTGTGATTGTAATCATGTTGTTTGTTGTTACCTTGTTAAAGTGTGATTGTGTTCAATGTTGTTTGTTGTTACCTGGTTATTGTGTTCATTTTGTTTGTTGTTACCTTGTTATTGTGTGATTGTAATTATATTATTTGTTGTTACCTTGTTATTGTGTGATTGTAGTCATGTTGTTTGTTATTACCTTGTTATCGTGTGATTGTAATCATGTTGTTTGTTGTTACCTGGTTATTGTGTTCATTTTGTTTGTTGTTACCTGGTTATTGTGTGATGTAATCATGTTGTTTGTTGTTACCTGGTTATTGTGTGATTGTAATCATATTGTTTGTTGTTACCTGGTCGTTATGTGATTGTAATCATGTTGTTTGTTGTTACCTGGTTGTTATGTGTGATTGTAATCATGTTTCTGTTACCTAGTTATTGTGTGATTTTAATCATTTTTTGTTGTACCTTGTTATTGTGTGATTGTAATCATGTTTGTTGTTGTTACCTTGTTATTGTGTGATTGTAATCATGTTTGTTGTTACCTTGTTATTGTGTGATTGTATTATGTTTTATTGTTACCTTGTTATTGTGTGATTGTAATCACTGTTGTTGTTGTTACCTTGTTATTGTGTGATTGTAATCATTTTGTTGTTACCTTGTTATTGTGTGATTGTAATCATGTTTGTTGTTACCTAGTTATTGTGTGATTTTTATCATGTTGTTCGTTGTTACCTGGTTATTGTGTGATTGTAATTTATTTTGTTTGTTACCTTGTTATTGTGTGATTGTAATCAAGTTGTTCGTTGTTACTTGGTTATTGTGTGATTGTAATTATGTTTTTGTTGTTACCTTGTTATTGTGTGGTTGTAATCATGTTTTGTTACCTGGTTATTGTGTGATTGTAATCATGTTTGTTGTTACCTTGTTATTGTGTGATTGTAATCATGTTTGTTGTTACCTTGTTATTGCGTGATTGTAATCATGTTTGTTGTTACCTTGTTATTGTGTGATTGTAATTATGTTGTTTGTTGTTACCTGGTTATTGTGTGATTGTAATTATGTTTTTTGTTGTTACCTTGTTATTGTGTGATTGTAATTATGTTGTTTGTTGTTACCTTGTTATTGTGTGATTGTAATTATGTTGTTTTGATGTTACCTTGTTATTGTGTGATTGTAATCATGTTTGTTGTTACCTTGTTATTGTGTGATTGTAATCATGTTTGTTGCTACCTTGTTATTGTGTGATTGTAATCATGTTTGTTGTTACCTTGTTATTGTGTGATTGTAATCATGTTTGTTGTTACCTTGTTATTGTGTGATTGTAATCATGTTTGATGTTACCTTGTTATTGTGTGATTGTAATCATGTTTGTTGTTACCTTGTTATTGTGTGATTGTAATCATGTTTGATGTTCCCTTGTTATTGTGTGATTGTAATCATGTTTGTTGTTACCTTGTTATTGTGTGATTGTAATTATGTTGTTTGATGTTACCTTGTTATTGTGTGATTGTAATCATGTTTTGTTGTTACCTTGTTATTGTGTGATTGTAATTATGTTTTTGTTGTTACCTTGTTATTGTGTGATTGTAATTATGTTGTTTGATGTTACCTTGTTATTGTGTGATTGTATTCAAGTTGTTTGTTGTTACCTTGTTATTGTGTGATTGTAATTATGTTGTTTTTTTACCTTGTTATTGTGTTATTGTAATCATGTTTCCTGTTACTGGTTATTGTGTGATTGTAATCATATTTGTTGTTACCTTGTTATTGTGTGATTGTAATCATGTTTGTTGTTACCTTGTTATTGTGTGATTGTAATTATGTTGTTTGTTATTACCTTGTTATTGTGTGATTGTAATTAGGTTGTTTGTTGTTACCTTGTTATTGTGTGATTGTAATCATGTTTGTTGTTACCTAGTTATTGTGTGATTGTAATCATGTTTGTTGTTACCTTTTATTGCGTGATTGTAATCATGTTTGTTGTTACCTTGTTATTGTGTGATTGTAATTATGTTGTTTGTTGTTACCTGTTATTGTGTGATTGTAATTATGTTTTTTATTGTTACCTTGTTATTGTGTGATTGTAATTATGTTGTTTGTTGTTACCTTGTTATTGTGTGATTGTAATTATGTTGTTTGTTGTTACCTGGTTATTGTGATGAATGTATTGTTGTTACCGTATTGTATTGTACATTGTTAGTTGGTGTTGTCGTTGTTTGCTACCGTTTATTGTTTGATTGTAATCATGTTGTTTGCAATGTTGTTGTTGATTTTAACCCTCCCTGTCATCCCCCTCGTGGTGTGTGTGTGTGTTGTGTGTGTTTTGTGTGTGTGTGTGTGTTGTGTGTTGTGTGTGTGTGTGTGTTTTGTGTGTGGTGTTTGTGTGTGTGTGTGTGTGTTGTGTGGTGTGTGTGTGTTTGTGCCTTGGTTTTTGTTATTGCGACTGAATGTTTTAGTGAATGGTGAAAGACTGTGCACTTTGGTTTGGTTTTGCATATGAAGATATGGCTCCTTATGTGTGTCATTATGATAACGATTATAATTATGATGATATTGATGATCATGATGACGACGACGACCACCACCACCACGACAATGATGACATGATGATGATGATGATGATGATGATGATGATGATGATGATGATCATCATCATCATCATCATCATCATCTCATCTGGAGAGCATTGTAAAATTGGGTGCTCTTTACATGAATGATGTATATCGTGACATGAGATCAATGTAGCCAAGGTGTGATTCTACAGGTACCTTCGTACAGTCAGCTGGACCGATAAAAGAAAAAAAACACAAAAAACGAAAGCAATTTGAAGAAACTCAACAAAAGAAAAATGAGATACATTGGCCATGCAACCAGCAACACCAACACAACCCTAATGACAACAGTTTAACAAGGAATTGTCAAGGCCAAAAGAAATCCAGGCAGACCACCCACCTCCTGTAAGAACAACATCACCAACATCAGCGGTCTGAAGGTCTACAAAGCAGCACAGAAAAGTCAAGACTGGAGTAACTCAAGGACAGTTGTTGTGACGTCTGCTGTGGTGGCTACTATTGTACTCAATGATTCTGACAGGTGACGGGTGATGGGTCATCTTCATCATGTGTCCTGCCACATGGCGATGGCGATCATGGTCATCCACACCAATCTCTCCCTTGCCGCTGCTAGTACATCTCCCACCCTCTCTGTCCGCAGCCACCCTGCAAGTCCGTCCAATATTTTCTCCCTGAGTCTACCTAATGTTCTGCTTCCCTCTAGCTTTCCTGTTATGATCAGGTGCTCTAATTTCTCTTTCCTCGATAAAATGTCTTACGAATGCTGTTTGTCTTTTCCTAAGTTTCTTTATTAATGATCTTCATGTGTCTGCCCCCTTCAAGACTGTCTCGTTTGTTTTCTTTGCTGTCCATGGAACTCTCAACATTCTTCTTAGAAACCACATTTCAGTTGTCTCAATACTGTTTTGGCTTTGCGTGTTGACTGTCCACGCCTCACAATCGTACAACAGTATTGGTTCTATATACTCCCAAGAACTATTTTCCCGATGATGTTTGATAGGCATTTGTTGGTAGGAATGCTACAGTGATGGGTAGGTGAGTGTATTTGTTCTATGGTGACATTATCTTGTGCAGTTGTTATTTCCAGACATACTAAAACATTAATTCGAATCAATAAGCATGACTGGACGCAGAAGGTATCAAAGCAAGTCCTTCGCTAAGCTGCCAATCTTCGAGTATGTCATTGTGAATATTTGTCACAATCGATGTATTGGAGTATGTCATTGTGAATATTTATGTCACAATCGATGTATTGGAGTATGTCATTGTCAATATTTATGTCACAATTGATGTATTGGAGTATGTCATTGTCAATATTTATGTCACAATTGATGTAATGGAGTATGTCATTGTCAATATTTATGTCACAATCGATGTAGAGTTGTCATGTCATATTATGTCATCGTGATGAAGTAGTCATTGTCAATATTTATGTCACAATTGATGTATTGGAGTATGTCATTGTCAATATTTATGTCACAATCGATGTATATGGAGTATGTCATTGTCAATATTTATGTCACAATCGATGTATTGGAGTATGTCATACTCGGGAAATCTCCAGACATCTCTGAAGAAGAAATAACTCCAGTCTTCACGGAGGAGCTGAATATCAAGAAAGGGCCGTTTACGTTGGACGAACTACTGAAAGCAGTGAAAAGCATTCAGTGTGGAAAAGCTTGCGGACTCGATGAGATACCAGCGGAAGTATGGAAAATAGAGGAATTTCACCAGATACTGCTGGACTGCTGCAACAACGTTTATAACCAAGACCCAATAAACAAATGGACAAAAGGATGCCTGTTTCCTTTCCCCAAGAAAGGTGACCTCGGGATCACAAAGAACTACCGCGAAATCACATTAACTGCAATTTCTGCAAAGATCTACAACCTAATGTTCCTAAATAGGATAAGGCCGTAGATAGATCCAGTTCTGAGGAAAAACCAAAACGGGTTTCACCAAAACAGATCGTCATCAGGAGAAATACTCACCATCAGACGTATATTGGAAGGCATAAAAACCAAAACCTCCCAGCTGTTCTCCTATTTATCGACTTTTCCAAAGCTTTTGATTCGATCCACCGAGGAAAGATGAAGGAGATTCTAACTGCATATGGACTACCCAAGGAAACAGTAGACGCCATCATGATGCAGTATCAGAATACCTGCTGTATGGTTCGCTCCCCCGACGGAGACACAAACTTCTTCAACATCACTGCTGGAGATCTTCAAGGAGATACGCTTGCCCCCTACATTTTCATCATCTGTCTCGATTATGTGCTGAAGAAAGCAGAGGATAAGAACAAAAAACTCGGCTTTACCCTCACAGAACAGAAGAGCAGACGCTACCCTGCGGTAAAGATAACAGATGCAGATTACGCTGATGACCTGGCTGTTCTCGCAGACCTCCTAAAGGATGCAACATCTCTCCTTCACAGTGTCGAAAGAAGAGCAATGGAGATCGGGCTCCACCTCAATGCGAACAAAACAGAGTTCATATGTCTGAACCAAGGTGCATCAGAAGGCATGAGAAGTCTCAATGGAGATACAATCAAACAAGTTCAAGAATTTAAATACCTGGGCAGCTACATTGACTCCACAGAACAAGACGTCAACACCAGACTCGGAAATGCCCGGGCGCTCTAAATCAACTGGACACAGTCTGGAAATCCAGTCTACCAGACAACCTGAAAAGGAACTTCTTCCGAGCAGCAGTAGAGTCAGTTCTTACATATGGCTCAATCTCTTGGACCCTAACAACGA
>JAPXFY010000013.1:5636947-5654447 GCA_030674185.1 Monoplex corrugatus | reverse complement strand
TCTACTTTGTACACTTTATGGAGAAAAACAAATAGCTATATGTATATATATGTATCTGAGAGTACAATCGTGTCGGTCACTGCCAGTGTGCTGGTTGGTTGTCATTTTATCTGTCATTTCAGTGTCACAAAATTGTCAACTTTCAGGTGCAGATCCTAACTTGTTTGCTTGTAGTTATTGGTTGTTGTTTTGGTGCACAAGATTGCTGTCATGGTAGTCCCTAAAACAGTCACGGCCGACACGACACAGTGGAACTTGACAAAATCCGCACTGAAATGACGTTTCTACCTGTCGATTTGTGGGTGTCAGTCGCCCTACGATGACACACTGGCGACAGACTCTTTTGCGTCCTTCTAGCTTGATCAGCTTGTGGTGGTTGATTGTTTGGACAGCAATCGGAGCCTCGGGGATTTGTTTCCGCTTTCCTGTTGTCAACTTACGGCAAGTAAATCCACCCCTCAGTTGGTCGGCGACATCAGCTCGGAAGGCGAGATGATCGTACCTTTTCTTGACAGGTGGATCGTGTGTCGATTTCTCCCAGGTGAGGAAAGCCTGAACAATGCACAAGTTGACAAAGGAATTGAAGATGTATTTCCACCATTTCTTGTTTTTGTGTCCCACGGGATAGTAGGCCATGTACTGGTCACACTTGTCAACGCCACCCATGTACTTATTGTAGGCAGCGATGACAGTGGGGATCTCTTTGTCACCTACGGTTGATTTGCCCGGTGGCTGACTGGTGCTGAGCATGTAGATCTGGCGTTTGTCTTTGTACACGGTGGCCATCAGAGAACTTTGTTGCACCTGTAGCAGATCACCTCTGTTGGGTAGTTTGGCCGCCTTCACCTCGTCAGGAAGTCCTTTGCGGTTTGACATGATTGTCGCACAGGCATAGGTTCCTTTGCTGGACAGGTGTTTCAAAAGGGGCACTGACGAGAAAAAGCGGTCAAAATAAAGGTGCCTGTGTTGGTTGTAGTAAGCTGAGGCCAATTTGTCGACCACCTCCTCCCCCAGGCTGATGTTGGTATTTTGGCGGCTATGACGACCCGTGTAGATGTCAAACGCCACACAGTATCCACTTTCTGCATCACACAGTTGCCACACCTTGATTCCCCACTTGGTAGGTTTTCCGGGCATATACTGTTTGAAAAACACCCTCCCTTTGTACCCAATCATTGATTCATCAATGCTCAAGTCACGGCCAGGGTTGTATCGTGACTTGAACAGTGGCTGGATAATATCAATGAAAGGCCTGATCTTATGCAGAGGGTCGTAGTTCGCACTGTCACGCCCAGGTGTGTTCGATGTGTCACGCAGGTGAAAATACTGATTGATTTTCAGAAACCTTGTCTTAGGCATAATACTGCTAATCCAAGGGTCTCTGAATCGTGGATCAGTCGACCAGTACATATCAATCCGCGGTTTACGGTTGATTCCCATCATAATAAGGATCGACAGGTAGGCACGTATTTCAGTTGGTGATATATCTCTCCATAATGGATCACTGGCCAAGCCTCTAGCTACGATCTTCTGTTGTGCATACTTGTTAGTCTCCTCTGCCGCCGTTTGAAAAAAAGATTCCGGTAGAAATAAAAAAAAATAATCTAAAGGTTTTGCATTCGCGGGCAATGCGTGTGAAGGGCCAGTTTCGAGATGGAATTCGTTCACCCGGCTTGCTACAGCAGCGCGTCGCCACGTCGTCTGCAAATCCGCTAACGGCACATTGTCTTCAGGTCGCTTTCTTCCTCGCTTTCCTCCTCCTCATCATCTCCTTCAGCAACATCAATTTCTACATCTGATTCTGCATCTTTTTCTTTTTCCATCTGCTCCATTTCTCTCAAAATAATTTCTAATTCCTCCTCTGTATACTCCTCCCATTCTACTTCTTCGTGCTGCGCCGCCATCTTTCTCATTCACACGTACACAAGAATGGAATGCGGTCATTTCCTTCTTCTGTCTTGTGAATGATGCCAGTGGTGGCGTCTTAATTTAGTGTTAACAGTTCATTGGTCCTTCTTGGACCTACCCGCCAAATTTCATTCATTCAGAGTGAGCTAGCTCAAGGTTACAGCGTGATGGAAAAGTACTGGCCATGAGTGCAAACATGCGGCCGGCCGCAGCCGGAGTGAACAGATGCGGGAGAGCTGTGTTTGGCCGGATGCAGCCGGAGTGAATGGGATAGGGTTAAAGTGGCACAGAAAATGGGGCGGGAAAAAAGGTAACCTCCCTGAGTGCGATGATCCTTAAAAAAA
Source organism: Monoplex corrugatus (assembly GCA_030674185.1). Taxonomy (NCBI): domain Eukaryota; kingdom Metazoa; phylum Mollusca; class Gastropoda; order Littorinimorpha; family Ranellidae; genus Monoplex; species Monoplex corrugatus. The sequence continues at coordinate 5,652,195 of JAPXFY010000013.1, read as the reverse complement.
AATATATATATATATATATATAATATATATATACATATATCATCATCACCATCAGATGCCCTGCTGCATGGCATTGGCGACCATGGACTTCCAACCATCTCTATCTCTCATTGCCCCCAGCATCTCCCCCATCCTCCTCATCCCTAGACACTCTGCAAGTCTGTCCAGCTTTCTCTCCCTGGATCTACCTGGTGCTCTCTTTCCCTCCAGCTTTCCCGTTATGACCAGGTGCTCCAAATCCCCCGTCCTCATAAAATGGCCTATAAATGTTGCTTGTCTTTTCCTAATCTTCCTTATGAGTGATCTACTTGTGTCTGCCTCCATCAAGACTGTCTTGTTTGTTTTCTTTGCTGTCCATGGAACTCTCAACATTCTTCTTAGAAACCACATCTCGGCTGCCTCAATCTTTCTCTGGCTTTGCTTGCTGACTGTCCATGCCTCACATCCGTACAACAGTATTGGTTCTATATAACATTCAAGGACTCTCTTTTTTGGTGTTAATTGATAGGTATTTGTTGGTAAGAATGCTTGTCATCTTCTTGAATGCTGTTTTGGCTTGGCCAATTCTGCCAGCTATTTCCGATGTGCATCTGCCGTCTGATGAAATGACCATTCCCAGGTATTTAAACTTATTAATCTGTGTCAAGGTTGTGCCTTTTGCTGTTATTTTGCATGAGGAGATTTCATGTTTTTTACTGATCACCATGACTTCAGTCTTCCTGCTGTTTAATTCCAGCCCCTTACCTTTGCTTTCTATATATATATATATATATATATATATATATAAGTTGTTTCTTTGTTGTCTTGTGTTGATGCTTGACAAATCCTTCAACACTGACAGAGCTGCCAGTCGTTGATGGAGATGTGGGTTTGCTGCAGAAGCCGCTCAGTCTGATGGTCACTCTACAAAACATTTATTTTAATTTAAAACCCCTTGAGTGCCGACGTTTTTTGACATCCAGTGTTTTCCATGTGCCAGGGAAAAACGATTCATCACTACCATGTACATTAAAACAACTGTTGCTTCCACATTTATAGGAATCTATGCATGAAATTACATAGAATGGTGCATTAGGCATGACTAAATGTATTTGCAGATGATTTATGTTGTAATTTCTTGAAATTACTACATATTTGTAATATTTTGTGGACATTCTCATAAAAAACTCATAACCACTCATGATAGAAACCAAAAACAAAAACAAAACAAAAAACAATGGAAAAAATAATGGAAGATGTGACTCTCCTGATGAAATCTTAAAGTATTCAGACTTTGGCTACCTCCTACTGACAAATCGCTGACAGCTGACGAGCTACAAAGAGCCACAGTGTGCTAGTGCACTGAGTGGCTTGACCTGATCAAGTCGTCCATTGCCCGCAGGCCCCCACCCCCATCCCACTCCGTCATCCTAGTCTTCTCCTTGCCATTGACAGCGTTGGCTTATTCTACAAAGTTGTCCTGTCTGTCTGAACGGTGTGAAATGTTGGCTAACTGCCTGTATTGCCTGTGGCCACAAACCCTTTGTGTCACGTGCTTGGAAAATCAATGCTTTTCGTGTTGGGTCTGTCTGGTGCACATTTCATACCAACAGCGAGTAACTATAGCTGTTTTCAACCTCTTCTTGTGTCAGAATTGTCTTCCATCCTACAGTCATTTATAAGTTCTTGACTCAAATCACATGCTTTCAAAGGCTGAAAACATGCAGCATTACAAGACAGTCATAGTGTCAGCATTTTGCTGAAAACCAGTTTATCTTTTCAGACAAATAAAATCAATCTGGTGAGGGTTGCATAGGTCAAAAAGCCATGTTAGGGAAGCCAGCCACTTTTACGAACCCTCTCTGAGACTGACAGCATCAGTCAGTGCTTCTGTCCCATTTACATTAGTCTGAAACGTATGTCAAACTACCTCCATCAATTTTACGTTTGTAGGCACCACAGAAGGCTCCGAGAGCTCCGTAAATTTTACGTTGATGGCACACTAAGACTTCAGAAAGTTAAGAAGGCTAGTTGGTCTTCAAGGGGTGGGGCCTGGGAAATCAACCTATCTCTCCATGTTGTTTTACCAATGCAGCCAGGCAATGCCCTGCTCTTCATGATTTCCAGCTGCCATGGGATCTTAAGTATGCGCAGCCAGAAGGCACACAGGTCCAACTCGTTTTTCGTCCCCTACCGAAGCACTAGATGTTCAGTTCGATTTTCTGGTCAAACTGAGGAGAAAGGTCAAGGCCCCTACAGAGAGCAAACCCTCAAACCTCAAGATTATTTATTGGCAGGCGAACGTCTGAACCATTCTGCCACTCATCTCCCAAAACGCGACATTTGTCATCCTCGTGACTTAATTCTGACTGACGTTGGTTTCAGTTTCAGTTTCTCAGGATTACATCTTTGCGTGCGGAACGAATTCCACATTTTCTAACGTCACAAGCGCCATGTGTGTGGTGATCATGGCACAAGCCTTAAGCCTGCACATAAACCAATGGGCTGTCCAGGTCCTGAGGCCCTACCTAGCCTATGCTTTATCTAGCCTATATTTAGTATAATATTATTCTATCAGCCTATAGGAAAAGCCCCAGGACCAGACAACATTACTACAGAGATGATTGAAGCCCTGGAGGAATTTGGCATAGAACAAATAATAGTCCTCCTAAATGAAATTTATGACACTGGAAAAATCCCCAAAGATATGTCAAAATCAATTTTCATTGTACTTCCAAAGAAGACAGGGGCTGTATAATGCGAACTCCATCGCACAATCAGTTTGATGAGTCATGTAACAAAAATCCTGTAAAGAATAATCATGATGAGGACAAGGAATAGAATCAAAAGAGAAATAGCAGAAGAACAGTGTGGATTTGTGGAAGGGAAAGGAACTATTAATGCCATATCCTCCTAAGAACTATCATAGAGAGGTCAATTGAGATGAATAAGGATTTGTATTTATGCTTTGTTGACTATACCAAGGTTTCAATCGGGTACGACATGAAGAATTGATCAACCAACTGGACAGACTCAATGTTGATGGAAAAGATCTATGAATAATCATGAATATGTACTGGGAACAAACAGCTGCAAGGAGAATAGAAAACAATATAAGCTCTTTCCAAAACATCAAAAGAGGAATCAGATCTGTTTTCACTATATAGCGAAAACATCATGAGAAACCTAGAAGAAGACCCTGGATTAAAGGTTAGAGGGAAAATGATAAACGACATTGGGTACGCAGATGACACCATGCTTATTGCAGAAAATGAAAGGGACCTACAAAACCTTGTGAACATACTAGAAATAGAAAGCAAAGGTAAGGGGTTGGAACTAAACAGCAGGAAGACTGAAGTCATGGTGATCAGTAAAAAACAAGAAATCCCCTCATGCAAAATAACAGCAAATGGCACAACCTTGACACAGGTTAATAAGTTCAAATACCTGGGAACAGTCATTTCATCAGACGGCAGATGCACATCGGAAATAGCTGGCAGAATCGGCCAAGCCAAAACAGCATTCAAGAAGATGACAAGCATTCTTACCAACAAATGCCTATCAATTAACATCAAAAAGAGAGTCCTTGAATGTTATATAGAACCAATACTGTTGTACAGACGCGTGGCGTGGACAGTCAGCAAGCAGAGCCAGAGAAAGATTGAGGCAGCCGAGATGTGGTTTCTAAGAAGAATGTTGAGAGTGCCATGGACAGCAAAGAAAACAAACAAGACAATATTGATGGAGGCAGATACAAGTAGATCACTCATAAGGAAGATTAGGAAAAGACAAGCAACATTTATAGGCCATTTTATGAGGACGGGGGATTTGGATCACCTGGTCACAATGGGAAAGCTGGAGGGAAAGAGAGCACCATGTAGACCAGGGAGAGAATCCTGGACGGACTTGCAGGGTGGCTGGGGATAAGGAAGGTGGGGGAGATGCTGGGGGTAATGAGAGATAGAGATGGTTGAAAGTCCATGGTCGCCAACGCCATGCAGAATCGGCCAGGCCAAAACAGCATTCAAGAATATGAAAAGCTTTCTTAGCAACAAATGCCTATCAATTTACATCAGGAAGAGAGTTCTTGAATTTATAGAACCGATTATGTTATACTATTGTGAGGCGTGGACAGCCAACAAGCAAACCAGAACAAGATTGAGGAAGCCAAGATGTGATTTCTAAGAAGAATGTTGAGAGTTCCATGGACAGCAAAGAAAACAAATGAGACAGTCCTGATGGAGGCAGACACAAGAAGATCATTCATTAGAAAGACTAGTAAAAGACAGGCAACATTTATAGGCCATTTTATGAAGAAAGGGGAGTTAGGGCACCTGGTCACAGCAGGAAAGCTGGAGGGAAAGAGAGCACCAGATAGACCCAGCAAGAACATATTGGACAGACTTGCAGGGTGGCTGAGGGTGGAAAGGGTGGAAGATGTGCTTGCAGCAGCAAGGGACAGATACATATGGAGGGCCATGATCACCGACACCTTGCGGCAGGGCACTTGATGATGATGATGATGTGTTTTGGGGTTTTGTATCCGTGAAGGCCGATAGCCACTTCGTCTGATTGCGTGTGTGAGCCTCTTATGTGGACAGCAGCACTGTAAGTGGACAGCAATGCACACTCACCCACAGATCAGACCAAGTTCCAGACAGCGCCGTCAGCCGATTCCCACCACTGGCCTGTGTCCACAGCTCAATGATGTGTGCCAGATGTTGAATGTAACCATACTTACCAGCGTGTGGGCTAAGGTTCCTGACCCACGCAGAGAACGGCCTTGACCCAGTTCTCATGGCATACATTAAATTTATCGTTTGACTCTCACACGCTATCTACCAACTGCAAAAACTTAACCTGTTGACTGCCTCACTCTATCCACCGGCTTCTTGCAGGAAGTTGGTGGATATGATGAAGGAGTCAAAGGGTTACGTTTTTGCTTTGCTTGCATGGTTGACAATCCAGGAAGCTGGTGGACAGGGTGCGGGAGTCAAAGGGTTACGTTTTTACTTTGCTAGCATGGTTGACAATCCAGGAAGCTGGTGGACAGGGTGCAGGAGTCAAAGAGTTAAGCAGACGATGCCATGGTACGCATTCATTTATCTGGTGGGGGAGGGTGTATTATTGTGTTTTATTCATCTGGTGGGGGAGGGTGTATTATTGTGTTTCATTCATCTGGTGGGGAGGTGTATTATTGTGTTTCATTCATCTGGTGGGGGAGGCTGTATTATTGTGTTTCATTCATCTGGTGGGGGAGGCTGCATTATTGTGTTTCATTTATCTGGTGGGGGAGAGTGTAGTATTGTGTTTCATTCATCTGGTGGGGGAGGCTGCATTATTGTTTCATGCATCTGGTGGGGGAGGGTGTATTATTGTGTTTCATTCATCTGGTGGGGGAGGGTGTATTATTGTGTTTCATTCATCTGGTGGGGGAGGCTGCATTATTGTGTTTCATTCATCTGGTGGAGGAGGCTGCATTATTGTGTTTCATTCATAAGGTGCGGGAGGGTGTATTATTGTGTTTCATTCATCTGGTGGGGGAGGCTGTATTATTTTGTTTCATTCATCTGGTGGGGGAGGCTGTATTATTGTGTTTCATTACAGCAATGATAATTTCTTTTTACATTTCCCATCTTTGTGGTGGATTTTGTACTAAGTGCATGAATTACAATATATCTGTTTGTGATAAATAGAAAAAGATGCCGAAGAAATACGCAGGATGCTCGATTTGGATTGCTGTATGGACAAGGAGCTACTGTTCAGTTCAGGGATCTCGTCTTTCTTTCTTTCCATAGATCCTTGTGAGGCAGGGAACCATATGGTCCTGGACGACGCTTGGCGAGACATACAGGGACAAGTTTCTGGAAGGTACTGCGACCAGAGCACATGGACACCTGGCTGGTATCGCTTCTTTCTGGGTGGGGCTGATGCTGATATGCTAACGTCATGTCCATCGGTATGTGGTGCCTACAGGTGTACATGTCGTGTGTTTTTGTTTCTTTGTCAGTTCTGGGACTTGTGTTTGTGTCGTGTGTTGCAGTGTATTATATTGCCTGGTATTTCTTTTGTTTTGTTTTTCTTTTTGTTTTCGTTGTCTTTTAGTTATCACTTTATCAGTGGTGTGTGTGTGTGTGTGTGTGTGTGTGTGTGTGTGTGTGTGTGTGTGTGTGTGTGTGTGTGTGTGTGTGTGTGTGTGTGTGTGTGTACATAGACAGACAGACAGACAGATATATAGATATGTAGATGGATAGACAGATAGATAGATAGATAATGTAGATAGATAAACAGATATGTAGATAGACAGATATATAGATAGATAGATAAGACATGCAGACAGGCAGACAGATAGTTAGATAGATAGACAGATAGATAGATAGATACATGCAGATAGATAGATAGATAGATAGATAGATAGATAGAAGATAGATAGATAGATAGATAGATAGATAGATAGATATATAGATAGAAACAATGATAAAATCATATATGTTTATTTATGTATTTGTTCATATATGTATGTGTGCGTCTACATAGATTATTGTTTTATCATTTATTTATTTACTTATTCATTCAGTCAATTATCTATTCATTCATTCATTTTGATTGCCCGTCTTCCTCATCACTTCATTGACACCGTCCTCACACTGTTCCTTTCGGGCTCCACAACACATTAACAAACCCAAGTCACCAGGTAGACCCAAGGAGAAAATATTGGACAGACTTGCAGGGTGGCTGAAGACAGAGAGGGTAGAATATGTACTTGCAGGGACAAGAGATGGATTCATATGGAGGGCCATGATCGCCAACGCCCTGTGGCTAGGCACTTGATGATGATGAGATGACGATTCTGATGAAATGGTCTGTCATGTGTAGGGGCTGAGTCGTGCTACATGTCTTGAAAGATGACTAAAGGTCACATGATGAAAACTGAGTTTTTTGTTGGTTCTTAATGTCCGTTGTATCATTTCCCATCGTTACGTGTGTGTGTGTGTGTGTGTGTGTGTGTGTGTGTGTGTGTGTGTGTGTGTGTGTGTGTGTGTGTGTGTGTGTGGTGTATGTGTGTGTTGTGGTGTGTGTGTGTGTGTGTGTGTGTGTGTGTGTGTGTTTGTGTGTGTTGAGATGATGTGTTAGAGCCAAGAGTTTTGAAAGAGTCGACCATTTCCACGTCATGGTTGTTCTTAATGAATGGAGTGATGGTGGTCTTTGCTATCCGGAAATCAACTGCCACTCTTTAGTTTGTGAACCGTTGGGTACCAGATGGTTTTCCTTACACCAGCTGACCAATCTGCTCACCTCCCCTCTATACATTGTCTGGTTCCCATCTGACACTAGGCTGTCACCGTTCTTTGTTTATAGTTTTCTTCCAGATTCTTTCTTATACATTCGCTAGGTATTCTGCTAGTTGTTAAGGTGATGTGCGTGGATACCACTCTCCTCTCGCCATCAACGGCAGCGGGTCAACCCCCATGGGGATGCTGGGGGCTCTTCTAGTATAAATAGTATCCCCACCTCCTGAAAAGTCTGTGGTAAACACTTCCTCTTTTTGTCACTCTCTTTGTTTCTGCCTTCCTCTTTTGATTTCTGTCATCTCTTCTCATCGTTTTTTCCCTGGCTGTCCATTGACCTTTTGTGTTCGATAAAGCCTTACATACTTTTTCTAGTAATGATAATTGAGTATATATGTATTGACTGCATGTTTGGTTCTAAGGAAAGGTGCAGTGCAGGAGCAATCATAGGTAATAGGCCATTTTTGTGTATGCTTTAGTGTCCTTAGTTATATTCACGTTTGTATTCAGGTTTGTTTTTTGAAATCTTCTGGTGATTACTTGGAATTGTCAACGCAAGGGGCACATCTTAGATTATGTGTGCGCATGCACTGACATGTGTGCTTTACTTTTCTTTTCCAGCGTTTTTTTCCAACCAGACGTTGTGTTGGTTTTGAAATGGTTATTGCCCTGATATGGCTCTGTGCCATCGTCCAGGCTTTAAACAATAATAACAAGAATTAGGCAGCAGGTCTGATGTGTTCTACACAGAACAAATTGCGTCCTCTGCTTTGGAAGCATAGAACCTTTCTCTAAAGGACCAAGATTACTGATACAGCGATCTACAAGGCTCTTCCGAAACCTAGACAGTTCTAGTGCACTGCTATCCACCATCAGCTGTTGTTTTCTTTCCTTTTTCTTTGTTTCTCGTTGTCTTCTTCATATGTTCCTGTTTTGTTTTGTTTTGTTTTGTTTTTTATTTTAGACAAAACAGTTTAATCTGTCAGGCAAAAGATCTATTATTTTGTCTCTCCTTATCGTTGTTTGTTCTCACCTTTACAAGGGCTAGGACATCCAAAACAAGTGTGACTGCCCACGTTCAAGAAACAGGAAACAGAAAAACACGAAAGAAGAATAAGAACGCGTATTTAATACAAGACAAGACAGGTGCTAATTTCGGCCAACTGGCCTTTGTCAAGCGTAAGATCACAAACAAACAAACACCGATACAAAAATTAGGAGAAAAATACTGAAACTTCCCTGCTGCTCCGTCCAATGTCAGAAAAGGAATAAACTGACAAGGGAATAACTCTAAGGGTCAAGGATGTTCTAAAACACCAGTTGATGTTTACAACCTCACTTTTACATCGATTGTAACATAGGGCCAGGACAGTTGAAATAAAGGATTATAACACTAACGTTATATTCGTAATGTTAACATTTCTATAGATTCATTTATTGTTTTATAGATATCCGATGATCGTAACGGCTTTCCAAATGGGAATCTAAACAGTGCCGAACAACTGAAGGGTACAGTTTACTATTTCTGAAAGAAAATGGGACATTTTTCCTAGATAACATTTGTACTAACAAAAGCACATTTTCTTTCTGCAAAAATAGCAGTGCATGGAATAGCTTACTGTTTTTAGAGATGTAGGGGTTCTCTTTAAAGACTTCTGTTGTTGCAAATATTATTTGGCAGCGGATATAACTCTAAGGGTCAAGGATGTTCTAAAACGCCAGTTGATGTTTACGACTCACTGTTACATCGTTTGTAACATATGGTTACGATGTGTGCTTTGGAAGCTTTGTGACTGTGTTTTAAATAGGTATGAGAATGATGTGCTTGTGGTGCCAGTCCATTTCATTTTCCGAATGTAGATTAATGAAGGAGTATTGACTTGGTAGGAACTAAAGCGAAATGACAAGAAATGAAATGAATGTTCAGTTTTCCAAAGGTCCAAATATTATCCTGCATGTCAACAAGTGTGTGTGTGAGTAGATGTCGCGCCAGCAGGCAGCAAAAGTGTGTGTGGTGTTTTACAGTGATTTTATCGTGTTTCTATTTGGTTTTATGCATTGAATTTTGTATCAGTTTGTTGCTTTGAAATCCTGACACAAGGTGATGTAAATATTTTTTTTTTAATTTTGAATATTTTACCAGATAATCTGATTTTAAAGTTTTTATACCTACTTTTCATCATTCTAATTCAGCCGCTCAAGTCGGACATTTTATCTGTGAACTGTGTTTACATCTTAGCCTACTGTGTTCGCCCAACACTACAGCTTCCAAACCTTTGTGTTCTGCGTTCTCTGGATTTAAGTGTTGTGAACTGACCAACCCACACACCAACCTGCAATTATCTTCCTCTCCTGCCTGGCTCGCAATTATGGACCCGTATTTTATAAAACAAATCGGACTGACACTTTTTAAACACAGCAAATGCTACCTCGGTGGAGGCGTCTACCAGCGAATACGAACACTGGGGCTGTGTCCTAAGCCCCGCACTGCGCGATCCTGTCGTGGTGGACGTCTCCACCGTCTTTGGCAACACCTGCCTCCTGCCCGACGCCACTTTTCGTCTCCTGCTTCTTCTTCTCCTCTGCTGCCACTGCCCTCGACCTCGCTGCTGCAAGCTTCGTCTCCTCCTCTGCAGTCTTCGCCTTCGCCTTCTGTCCTGATGGTGCCGCCTTCGCCTTCTGTCCCGCCAGTGCCGCTTTCGCCTTCTGTCCCGTCGGTGCCGCCTTCGTCGCCACCTCGGCCGCCACCATATGACTGTGATAGGCTGAAACTATGCCTTTTTAATGCTCAGTCAACATGCACTGATGGCAAAGCCGAAGTCATTGCTGATTTTATCGCAGACGAGCATGTTGACATTGCTTTTATCACAGAGACATGGCTTAACCCCCTTGGTCACGAACCTATACATGCTAGCCTCACTCCGAGTGGTTACAGGCTTGCTTCTTTCCATCGCTCATCCTGAGGTGGCGGTATCGCCATCCTCTACAACGACTCACTCCATTCCCGCCTATCTTTCTCGCAGTCTCTGCCTTTCTCCCATCCTTCTTTCGAGCACGTTGAAGTATCCTTCCAATCCACCCCTCACCCCATCACCTTCTCCTGTGTCTATCGACCCCCACCTAGCTCTGCCAACAAACTCACCACATCCACGTTTCTCTCTGACTTTGACCAATTGCTTGACCACTACTGCCTCTTACCTGGAAATTTCATCATTCTAGGTGACATCAATGTCCACTATGACAACACTCACCGTTATGACACAAGACATATCATCAACTCTCTGTCCAATCACAATATGACTCAACACATTTCAGAACCAACCCATCAAAAAGGTCACATTCTTGACTGGATCATTTCTCGTGATCACCACAATTCCGCTACTGACAACTGCTTAGTTCTTTCTACCCGTCTAACTTCAGCCCTTCCATCTGACCACTCTGCAATTCTCTGTTCTCTCGACATTTCTCTTCCTTCCCGTACCATGCGCACAGTGACTCGACGCAATCTCAAATCTATCGACCTCTCCACATTTTCATCTGATGCCTCCCGTCTCCTTTCTGAAAAGTCACATAACCTTGCCGATGAATTCTATACTACTCTCCACCATCTTCTGGACACTCATGCTCCAGCCACAACCCGTCTTTTACCTGACCACCCCCCTACCCCCTGGCTCACTCATGAGATCGCCTGTGCAAAACGTGCCCGCCGCAGAGCAGAGCGCCGCTGGCGCAAATCCAAACTCACTGTACATAGGTAACTTTTCCAAGCCTCTAAAACAAAAGTATCCACCCTCATTGCATCAGCAAAAACAAGCTATTTCCAAACCAAAATCCTGAATGCCTCTTCTTCAAAAGAACTCTTTACAACCATGAATCATCTCCTTGGCACACGAAAAGATTTACCTCTCCCAACAAAACATACAAATGAAGAACTCCCATCTGTATTCTCCAACTATTTCACCACCAAAATACAAACTCTTCGTGACAGGCTTGACAGACACCCTGTCAACCATGCCCACCTGACCCTTCCTTCTCTGGCACACCTCTTACTACTTTTACCCCAGTCTCACAAGAAGAAATTCTCAACACAATCAGATCCATGTCGTTCAAAACCTGCGAACTGGATCCTCTTCCAGGTTCTCTCTACGCCGACTGTCTCCCTACTCTCCTCCCATTCATCACTGACATCATCAACACTTCTCTTCAAACTGGAACTGTCCCAGATTCTTTCAAGTCTGCTATTGTTCACCCTCTCCTCAAGAAACACAATTTAGACCCAAATGAACTGAAAAATTACCGGCCTATCTCTGATCTCTCTTTCTTGTCAAAACTCCTTGAAAAAGTCGTCCTCAACCAGCTGAACTCTCACCTGTCTGCCAACAATCTCCTCAATCCTTTCCAGTCAGCCTACCGCCAGTGCCATAGCACTGAAACTGCCCTACTACACATTTTCAACAATCTCCTCCTTGCAACTGATACTGGCAAAGTCTCTCTCCTCACACTCCTTGATCTGTCTGCAGCCTTCGATACCATTGACCATGGTATTCTCCTTTCTAGACTTCATCATACTTTTGGCATCTCTGACATTGCTCTCTCCTTTTTCACTTCGTATTTATCAAACATAAAACAAACTGTTCTCATCAATGGCACTTACTCTCAACCTGCATACCTGACCTATGGTGTTCCACAAGGATCTGTCCTTGGCCCTGTTCTTTTCACTCTTTACACCTCCCCCCTGTCCACCATCATCAACTCCCACTCTATAAAACACCACTTCTATGCTGATGACACCCAACTTCAAGACAGTGACTCACCTGATAATATACAGCGCCTGTTGACTCGCACCACTAAGTGTTACTCAGATATTAAGAACTGGATGACATTCAACAAACTTCAGCTTAATGATGACAAGACAGAAGCTATCCTCATTGGCACCCGTCAGAAACTTTCTCAGCTGCCTCCTCTTTCTCTCCCATTATGTAACACATCAGTCCCAATTTCTGATTCAGCTAAAAGCCTTGGTGTCTGCATTGACTCTACCCTCTCCATGAACAACTTTGTTTCTCAAACTGCCAGATCTTGCTACTATCATCTCCATCGTATAAGGCTGATCAGGAAGTATCTCTCTGTCGAAACAACTGCAAAACTCGTTCTCTCCTTCATAATGTCTCGCATTGACTATTGCAATTCACTCCTGTTTGGTCTTCCTGCCTCCACCATTCACATCCTACAGCGCATTCAAAACAATGCTGTACGCCTTGTACTCATAAAGAAAAAAGCTGACCACATATATCCTCTCCTGGCACAACTTCACTGGCTCCCTGTATCAAAGCGCATACAGTACAAACTAGACACCATGTGCTACAAAAGCCTCAATAACGCAGCCTCTGATTACCTGTCAAGCCTACTTGAGATCTATGTTCCCTCACGTACCCTCCGCTCTGCCTCCGATCCTCTGACTTTTCGCTTTCCACGCACTAAGCTCAATACCTATGGTCCACGAGCCTTCTCTGTTTCTGGTCCACTCTCCTGGAACAAACTTCCTCTCTCTGTCCGTCAGCAACCTACTTTTGTCTCCTTCAAGTCCGCTCTCAAAACTCACCTTTTCTCCTCCGCATAAAATCCTAACCTCACTCAACCCCCCCCCCCCCCCCCCCCTCTGCAGCCTGTCTCCGCTCGGAGAGGAATCACATGCTTATAATATTTAATTGTATATGCTATTCTCTCTATAATTTTCCATTGCTTTTATTCTTGCTTTTATTGCTTTTATTCTTTCTCCCCATTTGTAGCCATGCGTGTGTGTGTGTGTGTGTGTGTGTGTGTGTGTGTGTGTGTGTGTGTGTGTGTGTGTGTGCGTTCGTGTGTGTGCGTGCGTGCGTGCGTGCTTGCGTGCGTGTCTGCTTCAGCGCTTAGATTTGATTTTATCAAAATTTTGCGCTATATAAATATTGTAATTATTATTATTGTTATTAACAAGCAAGGCCAGAACAAGAATGAGGCAGCTGAGATGTGGTTTCTAAGAAGAATGTTGAGAGTTCCATGGAAAGCAAAGAAAACAAACTAGACAGTCTTGATGGAGGCAGACACAAGAAGATCATTCATAAGGAAGAATAGGAAAAGACAGGCAACATCTATAGGCCATTTTATGAGGAAGGGGGAATTGGAGCACCTGGTCACAACGGTAAAGCTGGAGGGAAAGAGAGCACCAGGTAGACCCAGAGATAAGATACTAGACTGACTTGCAGAGTGGCTGAAGACAAAAAGGGTGGAAGATATGCTTGAGGCAACAAGAGATACAGACAGATGGAAGTCCATGATCGCCAACGCCATATGGCAAGGCACCTGATGATGATGCTAACTTAATCTGCCATTGCTAATTTACTAGCATCAAAACAAATGAACGTAAGATACTGCAAAAGAACTGAATTAAAATGAAAAGCTTTTTGAATCACTCTGCTAAGTGTCGAGACTACAGGAAAGAGAGTAGAGACCAGTCGATGTGGTGTAGTGGTTAACACAACGGACTACCAACTGCAAGGTTGTAGGTTCGAATCTCCATCGGTCCCTTCAAAAAATCATTGTGGGATTTTTCGGTTCTAACCGGCGCCTACCCAGAGTTGGGCGTGCTATGGGCTTATTGGGAAGACTGGGACCACACAGTTGAGTCTCATCCACTTCATGGATGCGTCATTTGAGGGTGTTGTTCAAATCTTCTGACCAACACCGCAGGTGTCTGTACCTCTCTGGCCTGGTTGCCTCTCCCAACAAAACATACAAATGAAGAACTCCCATCTGTATTCTCTAAGTATTTCACCACCAAAATACAAACTCTTCGTGACAGGCTTGACAGGACACCCTGTCAACCATGCCCACCTGACCCTTCCTTCTCTGGCACACCTCTCACTACTTTTACCCCAGTCTCACAAGAAGAAATTTTCAACACAATCAGATCCATGTCGTTCAAAACCTGCGAACTGGATCCTCTTCCAGGTTCTCTCTACTCCGATTGTCTCCCTACTCTCCTCCCATTCATCACTGACATCATCAACACTTCTTTTCAAACTGGAACTGTCCCAGATTCTTTCAAGTCTGCTATTGTTCACCCTCTCCTCAAGAAACACAATTTAGACCCAAATGAACTGAAAAATTACAGGCCTATCTCTAATCTCTATTTCTTGTCAAAACTCCTTGAAAAAGTCGTCCTCAACCAGCTGAACTCTCACCTGTCTGCCAACAATCTCCTCAATCCTTTCCAGTCAGTCTACTGCCAGTGTCTTAGCACTGAAACTGCCCTACTACACATTCTCAACAATCTCCTCCTTGCAACTGATACTGGCAAAGTCTCTCTCCTCACACTCCTTGATCTGTCTGCAGCCTTCGATACCATTGACCATGGTATTCTCCTTTCTAGACTTCATCATACTTTTGGCATCTCTGACATTGCTCTCTCCTTTTTCACTTCGTATTTATCAAACATAAAACAAACTGTTCTCATCAATGGCACTTACTCTCAACCTGCATACCTGACCTATGGTGTTCCACAAGGATCTGTCCTTGGCCCTGTTCTTTTCACTCTTTACACCTCCCCCCTGTCCACCATCATCAACTCCCACTCTATAAAACACCACTTCTATGCTGATGACACCCAACTTCAAGATAGTTACTCACCTGATAATATACAGCGCCTGTTGACTCGCACCACTGAGTGTTACTCGGACATTAAGAACTGGATGACACACAATAGACTTCAGCTTAATGACGACAAGACAGAAGCTATCCTCATTGGCACCCGTCAGAAACTTTCCCAGCTGCCTCCTCTTTCTCTCCCATTATGTAACACATCAGTCCCAATTTCTGATTCAGCTAAAAACCTTGGTGTCTGCATTGACTCTACCCTGTCCATGAACAACTTTGTTTCTCAAACTGCCAGATCTTGCTACTATCATCTCCATCGTATAAGCCTGATCAGGAAGCATCTCT
>JAPXFY010000013.1:5606947-5634447 GCA_030674185.1 Monoplex corrugatus | reverse complement strand
TTGTATCATTTCCCATCGTTACGTGTGTGTGTGTGTGTGTGCTGTGTGTGTGTGTGTGTGTGTGTGTGTGTGTGTGTGTGTGTGTGTGTGTGTGTGTGTGTGTGTGTGTGTGTGTGTGTGTGCATGTGTGTGTGTGTTGTGTGCGTGTGTGTTTGTGTGTTTGCTTTCTTTAGTGTTGTTGTTGATGGTGGTAGTTTTGTTTGTTCGTTTTCTGTCGTTATTGTCTTTTTAATAACAGTATATTTTAATGCTAACGAAGACGATTTCAGTGTTTATTTTACTTATTTTGACATCTGCACTTATACAACTTCGATAGCTACAAATAAATCAACAAAGGACACTTAAGTTGAATGGATCCATAAAAACGTCACATCAAGTTGTAGTTTATCGAAGTTTAGCAAATTTCGTTAAGAATTAGACCTGTTACTAAGAGCATGAATGATGTGTATGTGATCAAAACTATCTGAAGCTTGTTTTCTCAAACTTGCTGATTCTAAACTTACAGACTTTAAACTAACATGTCTAGGTGAAACTACTTCATAGTAATGGATAAACTCAGTACATTTCTAGACTACATACAGTTATGCAGGGTATAAACGTTAAAAATATTTTCGAAAAATAAGTTTTTCTGTCTGGACTTCTGCGTTGACGAGGTGTCGTTGATTCCATTTCTTGCCATTTATATCCGGCTCTACAGCACACTGACTGTCCAACGTTCATTCAGTCGAAGTCCCAATGCCCAGAAGCCCACAGGAACCAGAGATATCAAGATACCATGAACCACTCACCGGAGAAGACCCTGCACTGCCGCTGGGTCACATCGATGGAACTGACTTGTCTTGTTCTGATTTAACTGACCATGGGCACTGCGCACTGAACCCTGTACTACCAATAGTAACCACTCGGTTGCGGGGCTGAATTGACAGTGGGAAAGGGGTATGGGACGTGTGGATAAATCCCTGGTGCAAAAGGTCCCAGTTCGATACGTAGCAAGTTCCACAATTCAGATTTGATGGATGTGTTGTGTGTAGGTGTGTAGTCACAGGCACAAACGAGAGGGGGAGGGACATAGATGTGTCAGAACAGAGAACCTGAGGAACACAGACTTGTGAGGAACACAGACCTGGGGGAACAGAACACAGACCTGGGAGAACCAAACACAAACATGGGATAACACAGACCTGGGGAAACACAGACTTATGAGGAACACAGACCAGGGGGAACAGAACACAGACCTGGGGGAACAGAACACATACTTGGGGGAACACAAACCTGGGGGAACACAGACCTGGAGAAACACAGACCTGGTGGAACACAGACCTGAGGGAACAGAACACAGACCTGGGGAAGAGAACACAGACCTGGGGGAGGGGAACACAGACATGGGGGAAGAGAACACAGACCTGGGGGAAGAGAACACAGACCTGGGGAAAAACACAGACCTGGGGAAGAGAACACAGACCTGGGGAAACAGAACACAGACCTGGGGAACAGAACACAGACCTGGGGGAAGAGAACATAGACCTGGGGGAAGAGAACACAGACCTGGGGGAACAGAACTCAGACCTGGGGGAACAGAACTCAGACCTGAGGGAAGAGAACACAGACCTGAGGGAACAGAACACAGACCTGAGGGAAGAGAACACAGACCTGAGGGAACAGAACACAGACCTGGGGGAAGAGAACACAGACCTGGGGGAAGAGAACACAGACCTGAGGGAACATAACACAGACCTGGGGGAAGAGAACACAGACCTGGGGGAAGAGAACACAGACCTGGGGGAAGAGAACACAGACCTGGGGGAAGAGAACACAGACCTGGGGGAAGAGAACACAGACATGGGGAACAGAACACAGACCTGGGGAACAGAACACAGACCTGGGGAACAGAACACAGACCTCGGGGAAGAGAACACAAACCTGAGGGAACAGAACGCAGACCTGGGGGAACAGAACACAGACCTGGGGGAACAGAACACAGACCTGGGAGAACACAAACCTGGGGGAACACAGACCTGGGGAAGAGAACACAGACCTGGGAGAACAGAACACAGACTTGGGAGAACACAAACCTGGGGAACACAGACCTGGAGGAGCACAGACCTGGGGAAACACAGACCTGGGGGAAAACACACCTTGGGGAACACACACCTGGGGGAACAGAACACAGACCCGTGAAAACGGAACACAAACCTGGGGTAACATAACCCTGGGGGAACACACACCTGGGGAAACACAGACTTGGGAGAACACACACCTGGGGGAACACACACCTGGGGAACACACACCTGTGGAACACACACCTCAGGGAAGACACAACTGGGGGAACACAGACCTTGGAGAACATAGACGTAGGGGAACACAAACCTGGGGGAACACAGACCTGGGGGAACAAAAACCTGGGGGAACAGAACACAGATCTGGGGAAACACAGACCTGGGGAACACAGACCTGGGGGAAAACAGACATGGGGGAACAGAACACAGACCCGGGAGAATGGATCACAAACCTGGGGGAACACAGACCTGGGGAAACAGACTTGGGGGAACACACACCAGGGGAAACACACACCTGGGGCACACACGACTGGGGGAACACATGACTGGGGGAACACAGACCTGGGAGAACACAGACTGGGGAACACAACCTGGGGGAGCACAGACCTAGGGGGAACTAGACCTAGGGGAAACAAACCTGGGGAACACAGACCTGGGGGAACACAAACCTGGGGAACACAACCTGAAGGACTGAAACACAGACCTGGGGATCATAGACCTGGGGAACACAAACTGGGAAAGACAGACCTGGGGAGTGCAGGCCTGAGTGAACACAGACCTGGGGAGACACAAACTGGGGAACACAGACCTGGGGGAACACAGACCTGGGGGAACAAAGACCTGGGAAAAAAGACCTGGGGAACACAGACTGGGGGAATACAAACCTGGGAGAACTGAACACAGACCTGGGGGAACACACCATGTGGGAATGTCACAGACCTGGGGGAGCACAACCTGGTGACGAACACAGACCTGGGGAGCAAACAAGGACCAAGGGATACAGACCTGGGGATCACAGACCTGGGGAGAACACAGACCTGGGGAGCACAACCTGGGGAACTGACACTACATTGGGGAGAAATATGACCTGGGGGAACACAGACAGGGGGAACTGAACACAGACTAGGGGAAGACAACACAGACCTGGGGAAACACAGACCTGGGGGAACACAGACCTGGGGGAACACACCTGGGGGAACACACTGGGGAACACACACTTGGGAGAACACACACCTGGGGGAAATGAACACAGACCTGGGGAACACAGGCCTGGAGGAGCACAGCCTGGGGAACACAGACCTGGGGGAACAGAACCTGGGGAAACAGACTGGGAAAACAAAGACCTGGGGAACAAGACCTGGGAAAACAGACTGGGGGAACATAGACATGGGGAAACATAGATCTGGGGAACAAAACTGGGGAAACACAGACCTGGGAAAAAACAAACCTGGGGAACACAGATCTGGGGAACACAGACCTGGGGGAAACAAGACCTGGGAAAACACAGATTGGGAACACAGACCTGGGGAGTACAGACTGGGGGAACTGAACACAGACCTGGGGGAACACAGACCTGGGGAACTGAACACAGATCTGGGGGAAAAGGACCTGGGGGAACACAGACCTGGGGGAACAGAACACAGACCCGGAGAGGATCACAAACCTGGGGAACACAGACCTGGGAGAACACAGACCTGGGAGAACACAGACCTGGGGAATACACACAGCTGGAGGAACACAGACCTGGGGGAACAAACGGAGAAGACGACTGGGGGAAACACAACTGGGGGAACACAGACCTAGGGGACAAACTAGGGAACACAGACCTGGGGGAACACAGACCTGGGGGAACAAGACTGGGGAACACAGCCGAAGGAACTGTAACACAGACCTGGGGGAACATCAGACCTGGGGGAACACTAGACCTGGGGAACACAAACCTGGGGAAAGACAGACCTGGGGAACACAGACATGGGGAACACACCTGAGAACCAGACATGGGGGAACACAGACCTGGGGGAAACAAAGACCTGGGAAACACAAGACCTGGAGGAGAACACTGACCTGGGGGAACTACAGACCTGGGGGAAAGACACAGACCTGGGGGAACACAGACCTGTGGAACTGAACACAGATCTGGGTGATGAACACAGACCTATGGAAGAACACAGACCTGGGGGAACTGAACCAGACCTAGTGGGAAACACAGACTAGGGAACTGAACACAGACCTGGGGAACAACACGACATGGGGATAACACAGACCTAGGGAGAACACAGACCTGGGGGAACTGAACACAGACCTGGGGGAACACAGACCTGGGGGAACACAGAACTGGGGGAACACAGACCTGGGAGAATGAACACTGACCTGGGAGAACACAGACCTGGGAGAACACAGATCTGGGGAAACTGACTGGGAGAACACAGATATGGGGAACATAACACAGACCTGGGGAACACTGACCTGGGAGAACACTGACCTGGGGAAACATCAGACCTGGGAAAACACTGACCTGGGGGTACTGAACACAGATCTGGGGAACACAGACCTGGGAGAAAGATGACAGGCTGGGGAAACACAGACCTGGGAGAACACAGATCCTGGGGAAACACAGACCTGGGGGAACACAGACCTGGGGGAACAAAGACCTGGTAAAACACAGACCTGGGGAACACAGACCTGGGGGAATACAGACTGGGGGAAACTGAACACAGATCTGGGGAACACAGACCTGGGGGAACAGAACACAGACCGGGAGAATGGATCACAAGACCTGGGGGAACACAGACCTGGGGTGAACACAGACCTGGGGAAACACTGGTTTGGGGGACATACACCTGGGGGAACACAACATGGGGAACACACACCTGGGAACACAGACTGGGGGAACACAGATCTGGGAGAACACAGACGTGTGGGAACACACACCTGGGGGAGCACAAGACCTAGGGGAACAAGACGTGGGGGAACACAGACCTGGGGGAACACAGACCTGGGGGAAAAAAAAAAAAAAAAAAAAAAAAAAAAAAAAAAAAAAAACAGATACTGGGGGAACACAGACCTGGGGAAACACAGACCTGGGGATGAACACAGACCTGGGGGAACACAGACCATGGGGAACGAACACAGACTGGGGACACAACCTGGGGAACTGAACACAGACCTGCTGGGAGCTAAACAGACCATGGGGAAGAACAGACCTGGGGATCACAGACTGGGGGAACTGAACACAGACCTGGGGGAAGCAACACACTGGGGGAACTGAACACATACATGGGAATGAACTATAGACCTGGGGGAACACAGACCAGGGAACAGACTGGAACACAGACCTAGGGGAAGACAACACAGACCTGGGGGAACACAGACCTGGGGGAACACAGACCTGGGGGACACAACCTGGGGGAACACAACCTGGGGGAAAACACACTGGGGGAACACACACCTGGGGAAATGAACACAGACCTGGGGGAACACAGACCTGGGAGAAAACACACCTGGAGGAACACACAACTGGGGAACAGAATACACACCCAGGCAAACACAGACCTGGGGGAACACAGACCTGGGGGAACACAGACTTGAGGGAACACAGAACACACATCCAGGGAAACACAGATCTGGAGAACACAGACCTGGGGAACGGACACAGACCTGGGGGAACATAACACAGACCTGGGGGAACAGAACACAGACCTGGGGGAACATAACACAGACCTGGGGGAACACAGACCTGGGGGAACACAGACCTGGGGTACACAGACCTAGAAGAACTGAACACAGACCTGGGGAACAGACCTGGTGGAACCGAACACAGACCTGTGGAACAGAACACAGACCTAGGGAAACACAGACCTGGGGGAACACAGACCTAGGGGAACACAGACCTGGGGGAACACAGACCTGGGGGAACACAGACCTGGGGAACACAGACCTGGGGGAACTGAACACAGACCTGGGGGAACACAAAACAGGGGAAACATAGACCTAGGGGAACAAAAACCTGCTGGAACACAGACCTGGGGAAACACACCTGTAATATTGTTTGCTAAAACGTATGTTTTACGAAAGATACATAACACTTCACTAAACATTTCTTCTTTCAAATAAAAAGTAAACTAGAGATAAGACTGAAGAGTTTCTCACTAAAATCAAGGGTAATTAATCAGATTTAAGGAAGATTGTTTGCTTTATTCTGCAATTATTCCTCCTTCAAAAATAATAAAAATCAGTTCTAACTCTTGTTTGCATGTTATGTAGAATTTATAGTACTGATGACGTACGGTTTCTCTTTGTGTTCCACGCTAACTTAGACAAACGATTATGAAATGAGTATTCCCCTCCACACTCTCTTCAAGATATGGTGTGTGATCAAAAGACACTGTGAGATTGATTCTGAAATTCATCAATACATTGTTTCTATGCAATTGTATTTATGACAATAGGTTTATACGAGGGTTGTTCAATTTAAGATGTCACCACCCCCTTAAAAAACGTACCTCTCATCTCAGCAACTTGAAACTTTTACATCCCCTCGAAGTATTCTCCGTTGGCTAGGATGCAAAGTTCAAGCCTCCTACGCCAATTCTCAAGCGCCCTCTGATAGTCGGTTTTAGGCAGACCAGACAACTCTGATCTTACGGCTTTGGCGAGGTCTTGTACCCGGTCAAACTTACGCCCAGCGAGCTTTTCCTTCAGAACAGGGAACAGCCAGAAGTCGCATGGGGCCAAGTCGGGGCTGTAGGGTGGGTGGTCCAAAACTTGGATCCCTTGCTCGCTCAGGAAGGTTGTGGTGACCTTCGCCTTATGGGCACTGGCATTGTCATGCAGAAGAAGGGTCCTCTGGGTGCCGACGGTTGGGCGCTGCTCATGGATTTTTCCTACAACTTTGGGGAGCACAACTTGGGTATAGTAGGAGGCAGTGATTGTTGATTTCTCAGGCAAAATGTCAATTGCCACAAGGCCTTGCGTGTTGAAAAAAATAGAAAACAGTCGCTTGCGACTCTGGAATCCTGGGCGAAGAACAACTGGTCGGTCTCCGTCAGGGCCAACCCACATGCGGTTGCAGCGTTTGTTGGGGATGCCGTAGAATGTGAGCCAACTCTCATCTCCCGTCACTAAGTCACACAGTCGTTTTGGCCCGTTGGGCTCAAACTCATCGAGCAGTTTGCGTGAACATGCCACCCGCTGCTGCTTCTGATCATCACTAAAGAGATGTGGCACCCATCTTGCAGCCAGTTTTCTCATGTGAAGGTCTTTGTGCAGAATGTTGTTAATGGTGCCAATTGAAAGCTCACATGCCTCGCTTAATTCCCGCACAGTCGAATGTGGATCCTCCTCTATCAGTCTTTTCACATATGCAATGTTTTGTTCGTTCCGAGCTGGTAAAGCTCGCTCTGCACGATTACCCCAATCAGATGGCACTCTACCTGCTCCTAATTGTTTGACCCACCTGCAAACTGTGCGGTAAGACACACAATCCGTTCCGTAAACAGCTTTCAAATCTGCGTGTATCTTCCTACAATCGTCACCAAGTTGTAGCCTTGTGAAAGTGTAGAAACGAAATTGCTCATTGGTGACGTCCATTTTTTTCAGGCTCAGCTATTTGAAACACATTTGTAATTACGTCATACTCCGAGTTGCGTCATGATGTCAACTTTATTTTCTGCATACTAATCAGGTAAACTTTAAAGTTGTGTTTGGTATAAACATTTTTCTGTGCGTTGCTTCGTTTTCAAACGGCAAGCCTAGTGTCATCTTAAATTGAACAACCCTCGTAACTACATACTTTTGCCAATCAGAAAATGTTATATCAATTGTCCATCGTTTCCTTATTAGACTCCAGCCACTTTAAAAATCTGTCTTCGTTTAGTTTTCTTTTTTTCTCCATCAGAATGTTGAACGTGTACAGAAATGGATTCAGAGCAGAGTTTAAGGGCAGGACAAAGACAGCCAAGGCCACGTTCACCTCACCTTGGATGGGAATACCAGCCAATGCCAACATCCCACACAGTCCTATGGGAAACCAGCACATGAAATCTGTTACAGCCACAGTGATCAACCTTCGAGCTATGGTCATGTCCTGTGAGGCTTTGGTCGTGCTGGATGTCAAGGTGTTCTTTTGTACTGTCCAGTAGATAAAAGCTTGACAAGCTGAAATAAACAGAAACAGGACAAAGTTGAAGACAATCATCACTGTAATAGAATAAAATCGACCCTTGAAAGCTTGTTCAGTGACTGGCAGAGGAATACATATTCCAGTCTGGCTGTAAAACTCCCAGTGGGATGTCACTGGAAGAAGCAGCAGCAAAGCCAGGAAAAAACCAACAGTCCAGGAAATAAGACACGCCAAAGTAGCTGAAGATCTTTTGAATCGAAAATTGCTAAATGGAAAGTGAAGCACAATAAAGCGATCCAGTGTGATAAGACAGATGATCAGAGCTGACACTTCACTGGACAATAGAGACAGAAAACCAGCCATTTGACAGAACACACTATTTTTCCATATGATATCATAGTAAAGATATCTACCTTGGTATATTTGATCAGCCACTCCAATGATGGCAGTGAAGTCTTCAGAACACACAAACGAATGATGCAACAGAACACATTACCAATCACAGACATACAGCTGATCAACCAAAGAAACCCACGGTATGTCCAAGTCTGCAGTAAGTCTTCACATGATGATAATTCATCTTTAGGAGAACTGCACACGATATGTTCAGAATGATGCGGCAGTATATCACTGCAGTACAGTTTATCATTTTTTGCAGAAATAACACGCAGGCGATAAAGAGTTTTGAATATATCAGGTGGAAACATTTTCACAGGACTGCCACGCATAAGCAGTGTGGTTAACTGTGGTATAAACCGAAAACCACCAGAGCCAATTGTGTGGATGGTGGTAAAAGACAGATCCAGAGTCCGTATAGACGAGAAAGGAGACAGCACTTGGCTGTCAAAAACAGTCAGTGTGGTGTGTGACAGATCTAGTGTTTTGAGTGCACTCTGTTGTGTGACAGATGTTGAGTCACTGTTGATCAAGTTCAGAGGGTTGTTTACTAGAGACAGCTTTTGCAAATTGTTGGCGGCAACAAACACAGACATGTTGACATATTGTAGTTTGTTATCAGAGAGGTCTAAAAGCAGCAAATTGGGCAAGGTTATATCACACAGCAAAGTTAAAGAACACCGTGCAAGACTCAGATGAACAAGATAAATGTTGTCACCTAAATCACAGGGTGATAATCCTGAACCTGTGGCGTCCAAATAGCGGAGATCATAAAGTGATTTAGCCAGAAAGTGTTGAAAACACAAGACAGCGTGACCATGACACAGACAGACTTCAGGACAGATCATGCCACAAAACAGTTCATCATCATGCAGTGGACAGTGGGGCCAGCCATCACACAGGTTATCGCCATGCACACAAATACTTGAAGAACGACATTGAAACAAACTTGGACATTTTATTCTCTCACAATTTGTTTCATCTTCATGATCCACACAGTCATGCACTCCATTGCATCGTGTGTAGACAGGTAGGCAGTTGTTGACATCACCAGGACAGCGTTAGTGGGTGTCAGGACAGGGTTCGTCAGGTTTTAGTTTTGTCAGAATAAAATCACTGATGCCATCAAAGTCAATGAGAACAGGGGTAGGAATAGCAATGTAGTGTATGAGAAATACACGATAGTCAATGCATCCCATTTCATCTGACCCATCCAAACAGTCAGACCGCTTGTCACATTTCTTGCTGTAAGACACACACTGACCACTGGTGCAGGTAAAATCATGACAAGGAGGATGTTTACAGAATGACTCATCACGCTTATCCTGACAGTCATATCTAAAGTCACACAACACAGAGTAGAACAGTTGTGTGTCACCATCATCACAAGTGAACAGAACAACGGAAGTAGCAAGTTCATCAACTGAATCAGGACTTCTGTCTTCGTGCCAACGTTGGAAAAGGTACAAGGAGTTAAGTGCCCTTGACTACACACACTGTGTGGACCACAGGCCAGAAAGATGTGTGTTATGTGACCATTCTGACATCGGATCAAATGTTTTCCAAAAGATAAAATCGATGTGTTCAAGAATTGTGTAGCTGTCGCTGGTATTTGCTTTTCATGTTTTCGGTTCTTAGTGAACTCACACATGGTATTCATAGCATAGGCTTTGTAATCCTCTGTGCAGCTTTGGAGCAATTGGAAAAAGCATTCTGTGCCACAAAAGCACAGACACGATTTGCTGTAATTATGTATCCAGATTTCTGTCATTTGCAAAGTGTTATAGAGCACAGTCCTGTCTTCAGTGATGGTGCTAGTTCTGTACATGTTAGGCAGAGATGTGTCTCCCCAGTACACACCTAATGTCAGCCATTTCTGTCCACCTCTCTTCCTGTTTAGTTCATACAGTTGTTGCACGTCGTTTGTACGTTTCGGTGACGCAATGTTGCCACCTATGGATTACAGTACAGCTTGGCTTTCTTGAAGTAGTAGGTTCGTTCGTCAGTGTCAAAGTGATGTACAGTCTTAAATCTGACCAGCTTATAGCACGTGCTGCGCGTGACCACCCAGTCCTGACAGGCATGTTGTTGTGGGTACACAGTTCTGTCTCACCCTGTCCGTTTCACACTCTGCTTTCAGCTTTCACAGGCAACACATGGACATAGTCATCATTAGGGTTAAAACAAAATGAAAAGGAAAATTACTTACCATTGCTCTTTCCGTCTGGGAGGTGTTTTAAAGAGATGAAGCTGACCGCCTGTGACGAGAGAGGAAGCTTGGCGTAGAGTCACGCTATGGTGTATACCTGCCACTGCACAAGTCCAGTGGTGCCATGGTCTTCTTCTGCCTCTGAAGCTTGAGTGGTTTCTGTTTGAGGATCTAAGAGCTGGCTGACTGATTGGCATCCTGGCCAGGTAGCCAAACCGCTTGATTGGCGTTTGTGATATAATGATTTTTTGCCTGTTCTCAGCTTTGGCTGAACTGATCTCACGATATTGTCTTCCGATTCCTCCAGCATGCTCAACAGTCTTGCTTTTCCAACTTTGTATTCCTCCATTATGGATTTGAGAGGTAGCTTCAGCATTGCTTGACGACAGTAGAATGCAACATCAGTGAGACCAGGTGGGACACCGAGCCATTTTCTTGTGTATTTGTTGATTTTGGCTTCCATTGCTTCCACTGTGCTGGTGCAAATGTCATAGATTAGCAGTGGCCACAGCAGCTTTGGTATCAGCATGAACTGTAGACACCAGACTTTGTATTTGCCTGGCAGTCCGCAGTTATCTATTTTCTTCAGGCCTTCTTCTGCTGTTTGCTTGGATTCACATCCCCTTTGTGTGTCTTTCAGGGAGTCATCATACCATCTTCCGAGACTTTTTACTGGCTCTTCTGTGACAGTGGGGATGGCTTGGTTGGCTACCATGAATTTGACTGAATCTGCCACTTTTCCTTTTCGCAGTGAGAGACTTCGGGATTTCTTTGGTTTGAACCTCATTCTTGAAGAGGCCACCAGCTCATCCAGCTGCTTTAAGATTTGGTGTGTCTCTTCCTCATCCGTGGACAAGACTGTTGTGTCATCCATGAAAGCTTTCAGAAGAGGCATCTGGTAATTCTCCCAGATTCACTGGACCTGAACTCTTCATTGCAGCTTTCAAGATGACTTCCATTGCCAACACGAACAGTATGGGAGAGATTGCACAGCCCATTGCAATGCCCACCTCTAGGTCTATCCAGTCCGTGGTGTATTCTTTGATAGAGAACTGCATTGAGAACCCTTGGAAATACTTCCTCAGCATTGTTCGGATGTTTTCTGGGATGTGATACATTTCAAGAGCCAGCTGGATCATATCGTGTTGAACTGATCCATATGCATTCGCCAGATCAAGCCAAACTACGTCAATGTCTCTCTTCTTGTTCTTGCTTTTTGGATGGCATCCCAAATCAACGTGGCATGTTCCAAGCATCCAGGCATTCCTGGTATGCCTCCCTTTTGGACTGACATATCCAGATACTTGTTTTCAGTCAGGTATTTTGTCAATCTTGCTGCCATAACCGAGAAGATTTTCCCCTCGACGTTCAGAATGATATTGGCCTGAACTGGTTGATGCTGCTGGAGTTCTGCTCCTTCGGAATGTACACTCCTTCAGCTCTCATCCATTGGTCGCTGATCTTCTGGTTCCTCCATGCTGATCAAATCATCTTGTGGAGCCACTCAAGCACTTTTGGGCATTTCTTGTAGAGCAAGTATGGTATTCCGTTTGGTCCAGGTGCTGACTTGGCTCTGGCTTTCTTTACTACGTTCTTCACTTCATCCAGTGTTGGTGGTTTATTATTGAATTTTCCTTCTGGCGCTGCAGGCCAAACCAGGTTCTGGATTTCAAGTGGTGCCTCGCGCTGAGAATCGGAATATGTTTCCCTGAGATGCTGCTCTAGGGTTTCCTTGCCCACTGTGAGAGTCCCTGATTTGGGTTGTTCAAACAGCTTTCTTGCAAAGTCAAAGGATCTTTGAAGAAACGATCTTGAGTCTTCTTCTTTTTGCTCTTTCTTCGCCTTGCTGATTCCACTTTGCTGAGAGCATTGTGTTTGGCTTTCAGATCTTTCCAGAGTTCCAGGAGCCCTTGCTTCTCGAATTCTGAGGCAGTTTTCATTCGCTTTTTAAGCTTCTTTTTCTCCCCCCGGATGCTCTCCATCTGTTGCTGTCTTCTGGATTTCTGGGGAGGCGTTTTTGTCTTTGGCTGCTTCACTCCATAAGTGTCCCTGCAGATAGAGTATAAGATGTCTCCGTATGTGTCAAGTTTGTGTTCCAGCGTACTGTTCCCTATTAGCGCATTCAGCTTAAGGACAAGTTCCTCATCTAATTTCTCCCATTGTTCTTTTGCACCGGCAGGCGTTTGGCGTTAAGAGCTTGTGCAAAATCCGCACCAGAACCATCAGCGTGGATGTCCTTGACACTATGGTTTAACTCCTGGCCTTGGTCATTCAACGTCTCACCTGCTATCGCAGTGCGCTGCTGCTGGTTCGTATGAGTTTTCAAACAGCCCATTTTTGTCCTGTGGATCTTCATGCCGCGTTTGGTGGTGAATCTCCTTCCACACGCACACGGGTATTCCATCTGGTCATTAATCATGATCCGTTGTGCGTTTCCAGTCGTGATGGAGTCAGTGCCGATGGATTCATCATTCTCTCCCCCTTTCGTGAATCCTGGGAGCATCTTTCATTTATAGAACTCGTGGCATGTTATCAAAGGCAAGGTGGGGAAGCCAACCCACAAAGCCCGCAGATCTAGTCTTTCCCAGTGTCCTTCGGTCTTTCCCAAATGTCCTCCGAACTATTCCCGGAAGTCAATGGATTGACCATGTGTAGGTAGAAAGAAACTCTAGGGAGAGCTAGACAACAGAAGGTCTTCAGAGAAGTAACCCCCTTTAGACAAGTGTTTCGGCCCTGAACTCCTTACACTCTCGGGGGGCCGGGCCACATCCAGGTCATGACTCCTGGATGCCCTTCTGCTGTTGTCTATTTTTTTTGTCCACGCCGGGGAGCGAACCTGGGCGATTCTTGCGCTTCAGAACTGCGGTACGCGTTTTACCAATGTGCTAACGGGGCACACATCATTTGTAGGGAATTTAATCCTTATGAAGTTCACTTTTGGTTCCTCCTTGCCCAGATCCAGCTTGAGCTCCTTTCTGCTGCCTCTGCCATCGCTTTAAGGGCTCTAATCCTCTTCTTCCCAGAAATGGCGAGTTGTTTCATGAGATCATAAGCGGAGGTACCCACAAACCCTCTTGCCCCGACCTCTATGGAGAAGATTTTGACCCGCAGACCTGCTTTCTTCAGGGTGCTGGCAAGACCGGCGTATTTTTCGGTCTTGTAGATATGTGCTTCTTCCATTCTGCTTTCGTATGCACAGTGAGTTCTATCAGAATCACTTGTTTCGAGGAGTCAGAGTGGAGAGCGATGTCTGGTTCATGCCTGTCTGCTGATGAATCTGGTAATGTCTCCACTCTGGGAGGTCTGCTGTACACTCCCAGTCGACTGCTCCATCCAGAAGACCCTTTGGCAATGTGCTGGTTGTCATAGCAATTTCGGGCCAGATCTGTTTCCCTCCTGCTTTGTAGAACGTTGTCATAGCAATTGGTGCGTTTGGGGTCATGTTTGTTTCGCTTACCACGTCTGTGATCACTTTCAGAACTTGGTTGTGCCTCCATGTATATCTTCCTTGGGCTAGCGTTACTTTGCAAGAGCTTAGGACATGTTCCACTGTTTGTTTCTTCTGACAGAGCGGACATGCTGGGTCATCTGATTTCCCCCATTTCACTAAGTTTGCATTCGAGGGGAGCAGGTCATATACAGATCTGAGGAGGAAGCTTATCCTTAGAGGAGACATGTGCCACATATCGTTCCAGCTGAGACTTCTTTGGAGTGCACTGTCCCGTGTTGTCCATTGCCCCTGTTGACCTTGCTGGACTGCCTTCTGCACTCTTTTGACATCTTCTTCTTTTTCAACTCCTGTATGATCATGTCTCTTTTTTCCTTCCTTTTGGCTTTGGACCACCACTGCATTTTTGTTGCTCCCAGTCCCTGTCTGTTGGTTTGTGTGTGTCCAATTATTTCTTTGATACTGAGGTTTCTCTTGGCATTGTTTACAGCCTCTTGGACCTTCCATTTTTTGCCAGTTCTCAGCTAGTTGACCGATAATTTGCGCTTGTTTTGTTTTGTTTCGTTGGATACGCGCTTATATTGGTTTTCTTGTTCTTCTGGTTCAAGGTGCAAACAGAAATCGGAAATCAAAGTTTCTTAGAACGCTCTCTCTCTCTCAACCTCACCCCTCCCCCGTTTTCTCTGTGACTCCCCCACCCCCTCGTTTTCTCTCTGTTTCGTTCTCTCTTTCCCCCCACCCCTCTCTGTCTCTGTCTGACTCCCCCCCCCTTCTCTCTCTGTTTCGTTCTCTCTCTCTCCCCACTCCCCTTTCTGTCTTTCCATCTCTGTATCTGTCTGTCTATTTCTCTTTCATTCCTTCCCTCTCTACTCACTCTCTCTCTCTCTCACTCTGTCTCTGCCTCTCTCTGTCTCTGTCTCTCTCTGTCTCTGTCTGTCTGTCTCGCTCTCAAGTAATGTATTTCACTGTCTGACATTTTGTCAGCAGGGTATCAAAACAGTAAATGGAAACAGAAGAGTTTAAGCTTTGTGTAAATGAAGCCAATATGGTTCTGAATGTAAATGTTGAGAAATCGTCGGATTTGTTCTTGAAAGCTTGATACAGAGAAAAATGTGCACACGGTAAAGATAGTGCGAAATAACAGAAGGACAATGGATGGTTTGACGAAGAATGTCATTGAAGCAAATAATTGTTAAACGTGCTTTGAGACAGTTCAAACGCTCAGAACACGAGTCAAGAACGGAACACAGAGAACTGTGTGTGTAAGAAAGAAGAGTATGAATATTCCTGAAGCTTAAAAATGAAATCAACATACAGAAGAAAGGCTATTAAAATTAAAACAGTCTGTTAATGATCCTACATTTTTTCTGGCAAGCAATAAGCTAAGTGAACAGACGATCAGTAACATGTAATAGTATAAGAACAGATCAATGGCACAGACAATGTTATTATATCTCTAATGATGTCAGCTTCATTTTGCCCACACACAACTGAATTCCCCAGACAGAGAAAAACCGATGAAACAGACTATCGAACGCTTATTTGAATTCCCCATAATGGAGACAAAATACCAGATGATGAACCTAATGAACAGACCAAGGAACCCTTATTTGAATTCCCACAATGAAGACAAATCCCGGATGAAGAACCTAATGAACAGACCAACAAACTCTTATTGAAATCCCTATAATAAAAGACAAGAGAGTAAAGAGTGTCAGACGATTAAACACAAGAACATGTCAGTAGCAAACAGGATTGTAGAGATGTTGAAAGAAACCACTGAATTTGTAATCATATGTATTGTTAGATATTTTGACAAACTGTTTCACGACAATTTTTTTCAAAAGAATAGGGCAAAGCTACCATCGTTTGTATGTACAAAAAAAGGTACACATATGAGCGGGATAATTACCATGGAATAACTCTAACTAATATAATTAGCAAGGATTCAAAATTATACACATGTTTTCAACAACAGGTTGACGATATGGGCAAAAGAAGAAAATGAAAATATCGAGGAACTGGCCTGTTTCAGGAAGGTTACAATATTGTGGACTTTATGTTTACATTGTTTACCATATCAAACTATCTCTTAATATACATATATACATACATACAG
Organism: Monoplex corrugatus; assembly: GCA_030674185.1. Taxonomy (NCBI): domain Eukaryota; kingdom Metazoa; phylum Mollusca; class Gastropoda; order Littorinimorpha; family Ranellidae; genus Monoplex; species Monoplex corrugatus. Next base: position 5,618,097 of record JAPXFY010000013.1, on the reverse strand, counting down.
ACAGACAGACATATACATACTCTCTCTCTCTCTCTCTCTCTCTCTCTCTATATATTTTATATATATATATATATATATATATATATATATGAGCAGTAGTAAGAAGTGGGGAGAGGGGAGGCAACTATGATGTCAAAAGGGAAGTGAGATGAGTTCTGCAATTTTGAGAAGTGGCCATGATATATCGGTATAGCCCTGTTCTGAAGAAGGGACAGGGCAAGAGCCAAGAAGTAAGGGAGTAGATTGTGCCGATATAGCATGGCCACTTCTCAAAATTGCAGAACTCATCTCACTTCCCTATTGACATCATAGTTGCCTCCCTCACCCCACTTCTTACTACTGCTCATGACGACATGGGCATTCCATTTCTTACCCACTGGACGAGGCGCAGGGAAGGTTTTAGTCCTGTTTTTATTATCCATTGTTTGGTGTCTGTGATCTGTTTGTGACCATGCGTTCGCGCTTGACAAAGACTAGTTGGCCGAAAATTTGCGCTTGTTTTGTTTTGTTTCGTTGGATACGCGCTTATATTGGTTTTCTTGTTCTTCTGGTTCATGTTTGCTTGGGCGCGGGCAGTCACACTTGTTTTGGATCTTGTAATATACCCCAAGACTGCGTTTTATCTGTATAAGTGTCTTGTACTACGTCTTGTTTTTATTTACTGCATTTTAAAATTGTTTTAGCCTCTTTTTATCCTCTTGCTTTTATCTCAGATTCTTACAGAATGTCACATTTTCCAACCTACTTACATTCCCATCTTCTCTCTGGTTTCTGATCTCTTCCTCCTCTTCTCCTCCGCTTTTTCACTCGCTGTATCCTATTCTAAAATCTGTTTCACCAAAACAAAAACAGTCATTTATACTTTCTGCGTTGTTGATTACGCAGAAACTTCATCCCGAAAGGTTTCAACTCAAACACACCCCTTTCGACAGTAAAAATAAAAAAACTTTTGCAGGCCACTAAAAATATCCTTCTTAAAGCAAGCAAACAGATCATGAAAACCCACATAGTACACTTAGAACGCAAACTGTCCATCACTGACAAATCTCAGAAATACTTCAGTTCTGTAATTAGCAGAACACTAAACCCAACTCTCAGTCTCTTCATTAAAACCACCGTCATCAATTTCAATGCGTCACTACAAAAACACTTGCAAACCATAAAAGACAAAAAATTAATCAACTTGAACAAGACTGCAAACCCGTCTGCACCGTTCCTGGCACTTGTCAGCAACCCAGCCCCCTCTCCACCTTCCTCTAGCTCTGCACGTCACCCCCTTGTACATTGTATTCCTTCAAACTTGCCACTCTCTGAGGCGGAAGTGTCAGCCCTTCAAAGGACCTCAAATTTGTCCCTTTAAAACCATCCGCCAGCAAATACCAAACTATGAAGACCTGCCAACAATTTTTTAGATCCCTACGTTGGATGGCAGTACTGGGACATCCTCCCAAACAAAAATTGAATCCAGATGCTGACTTATTTACAAAACTTTTTACATAAGACTGCTCATCGGGAACCTCCTCGCAACACCTTTCCCGAAGTTGAACATTACATCAACAAATGCCACCAAGAAATAGACTGTCTCAACATGCGACCCAAGAAATATTCCAACATCTCCAAAGAAGAAAGTGACGCACTACACTCCCTCAAAGACAGAGACGACATTGTCATCAAACCAGCAGACAAGGGGGGTGCAATTGTAGTCTGGGACAGACATCTGTATATCAAGGAAGCCCAGAAACAACTCCATCATCACGCTTTCTACAAAAAGTTGGAGCAACCTGCCCACATGAACAATCATGCCAAGATATCCAAACTTATCAACAATCTCATAACCTCTAAGCAGCTGCCCCCCACTGCCAGACTACTCATCAAACAACTTCCAGTCCAATCACTTTTTTATTTACTTCCCAAAATACATAAAGCCAACAATCCTGGCCGTCCTATCGTGTCAGCTTGCAAATGCCCAACTGAAAACATTTCTCAGTTTCTTGACCACATTTTGCAACCTATAGTACAGTCTTTGCCTACCTTCACCAAAGACACTAACCATACATTGAATCTGATTCAAATAATAAATGAAGACCACACCTTCAAACCCCAATACCTATTCACTTTTGGATGTGATCTCTTTGTACACCAGCATACCCCACTCCGACGGGTTAAAAGCTCTCCAGCATTTTCTGGACAAACGACGTGACCAAACATTGTCTACTTCAACCCTCGTCCGACTTGTGGAGCTGGTCCTTACAATGAACACATTTTCGTTTGGCGATGAGACGTTCTCGCAAGTTAGCGGAGTCGCCATGGGTACAAAGATGGGCCCCAGCTATGCCTGTTTGTTCATTGGATATTTGGAGGAACAAATCCTATAACAATTCAAGAAACCCAAACCTGAAATTTACAAAAGATACATAGATGATTGCATTGGCATGACATCCCTCGATCATGACCAACTTTTGCAATTCATCCATTGCGTCCAAACGTTTCACCCATCCATCAAGTTCACATAATTCCATAAGCTTTCTGATATCGAAGTTTCCCTTCAATCTGAACAACTAGTCACTACAGTCCACTACAAACCTACAGACTCACATTCCTACCTGGACTATCAACCATCTCACACTTCCAACACCAGAAACATCATTCCCTACTCGCAGTTCTTGAGACTACGACGCCTCTGCTCAGACGAAGACGATTTCCAGGACAAAGCAGATGAAATGACTAGATTTTTCCTGCGCAGACATTACCCACTTGAGGTCATCAATGAAGCCCGGAAAAAAGTCAACTCTGTCTCTCGGCCAGATGCCCTCCATTCGAAGCCCAAAGCTGCCACAGAGGATCGGCCAGTCCTCAGTCTAGTTTACCACCCGTCCATGTACCTCATAAAAAGGATCATCTTGTCCAACTGGAACATTCTGTGATCCAGTCCCACTACAGGTGAAACCTTTGACCAGCGCCCTTTGATCGTCTACAAGAGAGACACAAATCTCCACGACTTGCTGGTGCATTCAAATCTCAGCAAACCAGTCAGCCAACCTCCAGGAACCTCTCCATGCAACAAACCTAAATGCAAGACTTGTCCTTTCTTGTGCTCAGCCACCACAGTCAAAGGCCCCAAATCTCATATGAGAATTACAAAACATTTCAACTGTCAAACTTATAACATTGTCTACTTGATCAGCTGCTCTAAATGTTCCCAACTGTAATATGGTGAAACTGGACGCACCCTTGACACACGTTTCAAAGAACACTTGGCTGATATCCGCCACCAAAGGGATAAAACTATCCCCAATCACTTCAACCAATCAGACCACTCAATCAATGACATCCAAGTGAAAGGTCTGTGGCTTCTATACAATAACAGCACCATAGACAGGAAAGACAGAGAATCCCACCTATAAATAAACTTGGAACACGCAAACCATATGGTCTTAATGACAAACCATAAGTAATCCATTGCGCAACAGAATTCAGACATGCTGTTTCATGTTTCTTCCTGTTCCCAGGCCTACCAGATTCATGGCACTGGGCACAATCTACTCCCTTACCTCTTGGCTCTTGCCCTGTGCCTTCTTCAGAACAGGGCTATACCGATATAGCATGGCCACTTCTCAAAATTGCAGAACTCATCTCACTTCCCTTTTGACATCATAGTTGCCTCCCCTCTCCCACTTCTTACTACTGCTCATGACGACATGGGCATACCATTTCTTACCCACTGGACGAGGCGGCAGGGAAGTTTTTAGTCCCGTTTTTATTATCCATTGTTTGGTGTCTGTGATCTGTTTGTGACCGTGCGTTCGCGCTTGACAAAGGCTGGTTGGCCGAAAATTTGCGCTTGTTTTGTTTTGTTTCGTTGGATACGCGCTTATATTGGTTTTCTTGTTCTTCTGGTTCATGTTTGCTTGGGCGCTGGCAGTCACACTTGTTTTGGATCTTGTTTGCACCTTGTTGGCTCTATGTAGTGTCTGTTGTTGGTGCTGAGCGTTTGGCCTTCAAGACCTGCAGTAAGCGTTGTTCCTTCTCCTGTTGCCGTGTATAGTGGGTCCTGCTCCACCAGTACAACACAGGGTACAGTGCAGAGTTGAGGGGTAGCACACACACAGCCATGACTATGTTGACTTTGTCTGATACCGCAACCGCGGCCTCTGCCATCAAAACGGTGATAGATACCAAGGACCAGCAAAACAAAATGGTCACAGTGACGTTGACCAGAAGGTGTTGCGAGAAAAACACAGACTTGGTTTTGGTATCTGCTGTGATTTTGTACTCAGGTGTCGCTTTGTAGATGATAAGCTGACCCGTTATCATGGTCAGGGATAGAATAAGGATTGAAGACCATGATAAACTGAAGCAACACAGAGCCCTGTCTGGAGTACTGTTTCTCAAACAAAAACGGGTGGCATAAACCCGTGTGCGAGTACACGGTTAAACCCGACATCCCAAGCACAGGACGTAGTGACGTCAGCAACGATCCCAACAACCACGTCACCCCACAGACCAGGGATGCCGACTTTTGTTTAATCTTAGTGTACTGAAGGGCAAACAGAGAACGATGATACGATCTAATGTCATGAACCAGACGATGAGAATGGACACCTCAGCAGACAGAAGAGACACCACAGCAGACAGCTTGCAGGCCACACTGTTTCTCCACCAGCGTTCGTTCAGAAGGTAATTTCCACGGAACACTTTGTTAGCTACGGCAATAACAGTGGCGTGGATTCCCATGCAGAAGTTTGCATACTGTAAGCTAGCCATGCATCGTATAAAACTGCTCTCCAGGAAGTTGTGAACAGCACATTGACAAATGAAACATACACCGTTCCCACAAACTGCCAGCACACTCACACACCAGAACACAAAGGTGTACAGCTGTGATTCTAGCAAATGGTCGCAGGACGATAACACAGCTGGAGGGGCAACACATTGGATGTCACGTGACTGTCGGGGCATTTTTTTCTGGCAACACAGTCTGTAGTCAGGGGAGAATATGGTGGACAGCAGGTTCAGTTCTGAGAAGGCGTCAAAAGGGAACTTGCCAATCACAGTTCCCCTAACGTCCAGTTATTTAGTCATGGTGTATTCTGGAAGCCGCCAGGACCTATGCCTTGTAAGGCAGAGAATGATATGTTCAGAGATTGTATGTGTGGAAAATACGTGAAGATGTTACTGTCGTAGATTGTCAGCAAGGTGTTGGACAAGTCAATCTTTCTCAATGCGTTCTTTGTCACGTTAGATGGCTCCTTGGTGAGTGAGGTCAGAGGGTTTACTGCTAGCAAAAGAAGGAATAGAAGGAATGTATTGACACTGAGAGTTGACAGATTGTTATTGCTCAGATCTAGCAACTGCATGTTAAGGTATGACATGGCAGGCAAAGAAACAAGGTCACAATGAGAAAGACTGAGATGAATAAGATAAGTGTGGTTACAGAGATCAGATGGTGCCATTCCTGAGCCCATAGCATCCAAGTAGCGAAGTTGAGGGAAGAGATGAGCAGAGAATGGCCGAGGACACACAAAAGAGAGACCTTGACACAGGCATTCCACAGGACATGTCAGGTCACACAGCCATTCAACATCACGCTGTGGACACTGACCCCAGCCATCACACAGATGATCCACATGTACACACACTCTGGAAGCTCGGCACTGGTAGAAACCAGGACACGTTGCTGTTTCACAGTTTTGTTCATCCTCGTGATAGATGCAGTCATAAAGTCCGTTACAGCGAGTGTAGACAGGCAGACAGTAGAGTGAATCAGATGTACAGCGATAGTGTGTGTCAGGACATGACTGGTTGGCTTCCATCGTCTGCTGGGTGAAGTAACCTTTACCATCTAGATTGATGAGGGTTTCGTTCTGTTTCTTTGGCATTATGCAATACAAGCAGTTTAACAGTCTTCGGGAACATTCTAACTGTAGATCACAACCAATTTCATCAGAATCATCCAGACAGTCAGAAAACCCGTTACAACGTTTATCAGTCAACACACACTGACTGTTAGAGCACAAAAAACCATCACATGGACCATGGTCACATAATGACTCATCACTGTTATCTGGACAGTCCTGTCTGAAGTCACACACCAGAGTGTACGGCACTGCTGTCAGGTCATCATCACATGTAAACATGAGTACACTGTGTGAAAATGTGTTTTGGGAATTATTTCTTTGTTCGTCGTGTTTATCAGCCTTCCACACCATACAAAACGACACAAAAGCGACTGCCCACAGTGACTTTTACGGTCACACACCAGAAACGTGTGTGTCAGATGGCCCACCACGACAAACCTGTAAGGTTGGCTGTCTTTGTTCATATGATGACGGTGTGCGCTGGAACAGCAGTTAACACAACTGGTTCAGGTATTTCCATTTCAGTGATATTGACGTTAAGCTCACAAACAAAATTATCATAATAATCGATTTTCACTGTAGCAGTAAGATTTCCGAAATATATAGCCGTATGCAGTATTTTATTTGATCTTAGTTCCACAGGCAGGTAGTAATCATCTACGAAATATACTATGGTGATCTCTGACCATTTACAGAACTGACTGTACGCAAAGGGCACAGAGTACCAACCACAAGTGAAACTATCAGCAAATTATCATCGGTGAAATAACCGATATGTCTGAGCAGTGTCTCAAAATGGTCCCACTCGTCTTTACTTTTGAGTGACGCCAGGATGCCACCAGACTCCTTACATATATTTGTGCTCGAGTCTTGGCTATGAGGTGTCTGCGGCAACGAATAGAAGACATTTATGATGGGACGCCATCCAGCGCACACAGCCATCACTGTTGTGAGGACAATGTTTTTCCTCTTCTGCTCCCTGTTACACATCTGTTTGTTCTTGCAGAAAGGAAAGTAATCTTTATGTCGGGCGCGGGGATCACAGTTAAACTGAACAGGAACGTCGTTCAGAGAATCTTCTCTCCTTCAAACGATAGGTAAACATCACAAAGACGTAGCTGTCGTACCATCTGGCAGTTGGCGGGACGTTCAGATTGATATGCACACGTGTCGTATTGAAGGTTTTCGCTGGGAGGCTCTGATCATGACACACTGACACCAACATGCTTGGGACTCGTTGACGTTGTTGATGGTAGATTTTGATGTAAGCCTGACAATAACCAACACGTACAATTGAAATAACTCGGATGGTGAGCACATGTCCAGCAGATATGGTAACCGTTCGTCCAACGGTCCCAGAGTCTGAAGTTTATGCCTTCTGGAATAAATGCCGTCACGTATCCCGAATATGGCGACGTGTAATTTAAAACCAAAATCGTGTTTTCGTTCCCTGAAAACGTGTAACGTAGCATGGCTCGTTGACTCGAGACAGGTACATGTGGTTTGAAAGGAAAACAATTCGTAACACTGTATAACTACGAGACCCTGGACGGCGTACAACAGAATAATCAGCAGAAGCTGGATCCAGAGGAAGAGTTGAAGGCAACGTGTCATATAGGTACAGTGGCAATCCTGGATCCTTACATTTATATTCGTTATCTAATATGATTGAAGCTTTTACAACCCTGTCTTGTGGTACCTGTATGTGTAAATGACAGAAAGTTCTGGAATCATGACACCTGCCATACACCGTCCCCTGGCCTGATGTAAAGCCCAGTGTGATGTTGTCACAGTCTGTCACGTTGTCGTAAAACACTGTTTCCATGTGTTTATCCTCAGGGAAGTATTCTACACCTGGACAGATGTTGCTGATGTTAGGATGATTTTCCATGTTGCTGATGTTAGAATGATTTTCCATGTTGCTGATGTTAGGATGACTTTCCATGTTGCTGATGTTAGGATGACTTTCCATGTTGCTGATGTTAGGATGATTTTCCATGTTGCTGATGTTAGGATGACTTTCCATGTTGCTGATGTTAGGATGACTTTCCATGTTGCTGGTTGTGTTATCATTTACAGTATGGTTGTCAGTGTTGCTGAGCCTATAGTTGCTACTCGTTGTTGCTGCTTTTTTTGCAGGCTGTGATGATGTTCGTCAGCACTACCCTTTTCGCGAACTCCATCACTGTTGTTCTTGTTGTGCTTAACATTATTGTTGATGTTGTTGTTGTTGTCATTGCTGTCATTGTTAGTCCTCTGTATACCACTGTCACTGACGGCAGTCCCTGTGGGGAACAAACGGCTGTTGGTTTGGTCAAGCACCAGTAAAGACTTGCACTGTTCAAAACCAACTGGCATGCTTCACTGGACACCAATAAGGAAGGTGTAAGACATGAACAGCCAGGAACACTGGCGACGACCATCAGGAGACCCAAAAGCCCTGTGACTTACCTGGAGAACTCTACAGAGGCTGGTTCAGAATAGACTGTTTTAAGCATTAGTCCTGTACATAAACCCGGTCTGGGTGCTGGACTTTGTTCAAGAGAAATTTGTTTTTTGTAAACTTGTTTTCATTCTTTCTCAAATACATATCATTTACAAACATTTTGAAATGTATACAATGCATAACAAACAACTGTTCTAACAAAATGTAGAAAAATAAGCATTTGTTGAAAATATATATATATATATATAATATATATATATATATATATATATATATATATATACATAATATAAATACAATACAATAAAATACCCAGACTGCCCATCACTGGACACCAGAAAGAAGACAAGAGAAGAAGAGCCGAGAACACCTGGTGACAAGACGAGACCTCAAGACCCTGAACTTTGCCTGGGATATTACACAGAGCTGGTCCACAATAGACAGAAGTGGGCAACCTCTGTTTTGGCCTACATGCCAATGGAGCATGGGCAGTAAGTAAAACAAACAAGCACCAACGCCATGATGCCATGTGATGGAGCGAAATAACCACAACGATAATATACATTACTATTTTGCGTAAACCTAGTTTGGGGTCAGGAGTCCGTTTAAAAGAAATTCATCTCGATCGGACAATTCCATATATGCTCCAGCCTAATTTGCCAGCATTTATCTTACATACTCCTTGAGCCTGCGCAAAACCCAGTGCCCTGTAAGATTTTAAAAAGGGAGGAGAGGATGGAGGACCTATGAAACGCTAAGCTGACACGACCAGAATGATGGAAACTTTAAGATGGCAGTGAACAGGCCAGTGGACCTATGAAACATAAGCTGATACCACCAAATGATGGAAACATTAAGATGGGTAGCCAACAGGCTAGTGGACCTATGAAACACTAAGCTGATACCACCAGAATGATGGCAACATTAAGATGGGCAGTGAACAGGCCAATGGACCTATGAAACACTAAGCGACACCACCAGAATGATGGAAACATTAGATGCAGCCAACAGGCCATGGACCTATGAAACACTAAGCTGACACCACCAGAATGATGGAAACATTAAGATGGCAGCCAACAGGCCAGTGGACCTATGAAACAGTAACCAAGACATGCAACGCCAAGCATGGATGGAACAACATCCCATGGCACCAAAAGGCCAGCAGACCTATGAAACACTAAACTGACACTACCAAAATGATGGAAACGTTAAGATGGACAGCCAACAGGCCAGTGGACCTACGAAACACTAAACTGATACCACCAGAATGATGGAAACATAAAGATGGACAGCAAACAGCCCAGTGGATCTATGAAACAGTACGCTGACACCACCAGAATGATGGAACATAAAGATGGGCAGCCAAAGCCCGGGTGGACCTATGAAACATTAGCTGACACCACCGGAATGATGGAAAGATTAAGATGGGCAGCCAACAGGCCAGTGGACCTAAGAAATACTAATTGGACACCACCAGAATGATGGAAATAGTAAGATGGGCAGCCAACAGACCAGTGGACCTATGAAACACTAAGCTGACATCACCAGAATGATGGAAACATTAAGATGGGTAGCCAACAGGCCAGTGGACCAATGAAACACTAAGCTGACACTATCAGAATAATGAGAAACATTAAGATGGACAGCCAACAGGCCAGTAGACCCACAAAACACTACGTTGACACCACCAGAATGATTAAAACATTAAGATGGGTAGCCTACAGGCCAGTGGATTTATAAAACACTAAACTGACACCACCAGAGTGATGGAAACATTAAGATGAGCAATGAACGGGCCAGTGGACCTTTGAAACACTAAGCTGACACCACCAGAATGATGGAAACATAAAGATGGGCAGCCAACAGGCCAGTAGACCTATGAAACACTAAGCTGACACTACCAAAATGATAGCAACATTAAGATGGGCTGCCAACAGGCCAGTCATCATCATCATCATCATCAGGTGTCCTGCCGCATGGCGTTGGCGATCATGGACTTCCAACCATCTCTATCTCTCGTTGCCCCCAGCATCTCCCCCACCCTCCTCATCCCCAGCCGCTCTGCAAGTCGTCCAGCATTCTCTCCCTGGGTCTACCTAGTGCTCTCTTTCCCTCCTGCTTTCCCGATTGTGACCAGGTGCTCCAAATCCCCCGTCCTCATAAAATGGCCTATAAATGTTGCTTGTCTTTTCCTAATCTTCCTTATCAGTGATCTACTTGTGTCTGCCTCCATCAAGACTGTCTCGTTTGTTTTCTTTGCTGTCCGTGGAACTCTCAACATTCTTCTGAGAAACCACATCTCGACTGCCTCAATCTTGCTCTGGCTTTGCTTGCTAACTGTCCACGCCTCGCATCCGTACAACAGTATTGGTTCTATATAACATTCAAGGACTCTCTTTCTGATGTTAATTGATAGGCATTTGTTGATAAGAATGCTTGTCATCTTCTTGAATGCAACCCTTGACACAGGTTAATAAGTTCAAGTACCTGGAACGGTCATTTCATCAGACGGCGGATGCACATCGGAAATAGCTGGCAGAATCGGCCAAGCCAAAACTACAGGCCAGTGGATCAATGAAACACTAAGCTGACACCACCAAAATGATGGATACATTAAGATTGGCAGCCAACAGCCAGCAGACGTATGAAACAGTAAGCTGACACCACCAGAATGATGGAAACATTAAGATGGGCAGCCAACAGGCCAGTGGACCTATGAAACAGTAAACTGACACCACCAGAATGATGAAAACATTAAGATGGACAGCCAACAGGCCAGTGGATCTATGAAACACTAAACTGACACCACCAGAATGATGGAAACATTAAGATGGACAGGGAATAAA
>JAPXFY010000013.1:5556947-5601947 GCA_030674185.1 Monoplex corrugatus | reverse complement strand
GTGATAGACCATAACTCTTTGTGTGATAGACCATAACTTTGTGTGATAGACCATGACTCTTTGTGTGATAGACCGTAACTCTTTGTGTGATAGACCATAACTCTTTGTGTGATAGACCATAATTCTTTGTATGATAGACCATAAGTCTTTGTGTGATAGACCGTAACTCTTTGTGTGATAGACCATAACTCGTTGTGTGATAAACCATAACTCTTCGTGTGATAGACCATAACTCTGTGTGATAGACCATAACTCTTTGTGTGATAGACCATAACTTTGTGTGATAGACCATAACTCTGTGTGTGATAGACCGTAACTCTTTGTGTGATAGACCATAACTCTTTGTGTGATAGACCATAAGTCTTTGTATGATAGACCATAAGTCTTTGTATGATAGACCATAACTCTTGGTCCACTGTTATTGGCTGATGACCAAATGATCATGAAGTAAAACAAAACACAGTCGCAAGAGCTTGCAAACAAATTAACCATTTGACTCCCGCACTCTGTCAACCGGTGTCTTGCATTGTCAAGTATGCTAGCAAAGGAAAACCTTAACCCTTTGACTTCCTCACCTCATCCATTAGCTTCCTGCAGGAAGCTGGTGGATAAGGTGAGGGAGTCAAAGGGTTTAGTTTTTGCAGTTGATGGATAGGGTTCGAGATTCACGGGGGTTAAACAACAGCTGTGAAAACTTTGATATGAACATCAGCAACCATCCAGACAACACCTGACGAACTGAACATCAGCACCCATCAAGACAACACCTGACGAACTGAACATCAGCACCCATCAAGACAACACCTGACGAACTGAACATCAGCAACCATCAAGACAATACCTGACGAACTGAACATCAGCACCCATCAAGACAACACCTGACGAACTGAACATCAGCATCCATCAAGACAACACCTGACGAACTGAACATCAGCACCCATCAAGACAACACCTGACGAACTGAACATCAGCAACCATCAAGACAACACCTGACGAACTGAACATCAGCATCCATCAAGACAACACCTGACGAACTGAACATCAGCATCCATCAAGACAACACCTGACGAACTGAACATCAGCAACCATCAAGACAACACCTGACGAACTGAACATCAGCATCCATCAAGACAACACCTGACGAACTGAACATCAGCATCCATCCAGAGGTTACATCAGTAAAACCAACACCTGACGAACAAAACTTCAGAATCACAGGGTAAACACTTCACCGAAATACACAATTGTAACACTCGGGAAACATGTATCAAAGGGCAGAAAATGGAGACCAGACTCAATATATCGAATGCCGTGAAATGTCAACTGTTCTTCTTGTTCTACTTGTTCTTATTTCTGTTGTTCTTGTTCTTGTGTTGTTGTTTTCTCTTCTTTTCTTTTCTTGTCTTCTTTGTCTTCTATTTTTCTATTTTTCTTCTTCTCTTCTTCTTTATTCTTCTACTTTCTATTCTTCTTCTTTCTTCTTCTTCTCTTCTTCTACTTCTTCTTCTTCTTTTCTTCTTCTTCTACTTCTTCTACTTCTTCTACTTCTTCTTCTTCTTATTCTTCTTCTTTTTCTTTTTCTTTTCTTTTTCTTCTTCTTCTTCTACTTCTTCTTCTACTTTTTCTTCTCCTCCTTCATCTTTTCCATCTTTTCCATCTTTTCTCTTTACTTTCTGAAGAATGATTAGGTTCTTCTGGCCGTCACTGTTGTGTCTCCCTGACCTTATCTTCTCCATTAATGATTTTCTTGTGTCTGCCTATTTCAAGACTGTCTCGTTTGTTTTCCTTTCCTGCCCATGGAACTCTTAACATTCTTCTTCATCATCATCATCAGGTGCCCTGCCACATGGCGTTGGCGATCATGGACTTCCATCTGCCTCTATCTCTCGTTGCCCCTAGCATCTCCCCCACCCTCCCCGTCCCCAGCCAACCTGCAAGTCCGTCCAGCATTTTCTCCCTGGGTCTACCTGGTGCTCTCTTTCCTTCCAGCTTTCCCGTTGTAACCAGGTGCTCCAAATCCTCCTTCCTCATAAAATGGCCTATAAATGTTGCCTATCTATTTTTAATCTTCCTTATGAGTGATCTACTTGTTCTGCCTCCATCAAGACTGTCTCGTTTGTTTTCTTTGCTGTCCATGGAACTCTCAACATTCTTCTTCGAAACCACATCTCGGCTGCCTCAATCTTGCTCTGGCTTTGCTTGCTGTCTGTCCACGCCTCACATCCGTATAACAGTATTGGTTCTATATAACATTCAAAGACTCTCTTCCTGATGTTAATTGATAGGCATTTGTTAGTAAAAATGCTTGTCATCTTCTTGAATGCTGTTTTGGCTTGGCCGATTCTGCCAGCTATTTCCGATGTGCATCTGCCGTCTGATGAAATGACCGTTCCCAGGTAATTGAACTTATTAACCTGTGTCAAGGTTGTGCCATATGCTGTTATTTTGCAGGAGGGGATTTCATGTTTTTTACTGATCACCATGACTTCAGTCTTCCTGCTGTTTAGTTCCAACCCCTTACCTTTGCTTTCTATGTCTAGTATATTCACAAGGTTTTGTAGGTCCCTTTCATTTTCTGCAATCAGCACGGTGTCATCTGCGTATCGAATGTTGTTTATCATTTTCCATCCAACCTTTAATCCAGGGTCTTCTTCTAGGTTTCTCGTGATGTTTTCGCTGTGAAGTGAAAACAGATATGGTGACAAAACACAACCCTGTCTGACTCCTCATTTGATGTTTTGGAAAGAGCTTATATTGTTTTCTGTTCTCATTGCAGTTGTTTGTTCCCAGAACATATTCCTGATTATTCGTAGATCTTTTCCATCAACATTGAGTCTCTCCAGTTGGTTGATCAATTCTTCATGTCGTACCCGATCGAAACCTTGGTATAGTCAACAAAGCATAAATACAAATCCTTATTCATCTCAATTGACCTCTCTGTGATAGTTCTTAGGATGTATATGGCATTAATAGTTCCCTTCCCTTCCACAAATCCACACTGTTCTTCTGCTATTTCTCTTTTGATTCTATTCCTTGTCCTCATCATGATTATTTTTAACAGGATTTTTGTTACATGACTAATCAAACTGATTGTGCGATGGAGTTTGCATTCTATAGCCCCTGTCTTTGGAAGTGCAATGAAGGGCTTCAATCATCTCTGTAGTAATGTTGTCTGGTCCTGGGGCTTTTCCTGGTTTCATCTTTTTTCAGTGCTGCTCTAACTTCATCTTTCATTATGGGTGGTCCTTCAAAGTTCTTTTTTATAATATGTTCTTCGTTTCTGTCATCCTCAAAAAGGTCTTTAATGTACTCTCCCCATCTGTCCAGTATATTGTGTTTTGCCATGATAAGCACCCAGTTGGTGTGCATGTATTTTCCTTGTGGACAATTTCTTCAGTTCGTCTGTACATACCCTGAGGATCCATTTTGTGTCGGTCTTCTATCTGTTTGCATTTTGTGTTCAGCCAAGCTTCCTTAGCTTCATTGCACCTATACCTGATTTTTTTGTTTATCTTCCTGTACATCTCCTTGTTTCTCTTTGCCTTCCTCCTTTCCTCCATCAAGCCCAAAATTTCATTAGTCATCCCGCTCTTTTTTGCTTTTCTCTCTGCCTTAGGGATTTCTTCACAAGCTTCATTTATCGAATTTCTCAACTTTGTCCATTGTTCCTCACTGTCACCAACGTCTTCCAGAGCACTGAATTTGTTTTGACATGTACATTAAATTAGTATACAACGTACAATAAAGTACGATCCACATTACTCATGGAACTACTTCAGCGATATGGTGTCAACATGACAGTCACAAGATGGATTGCTGCCACACTCCAGGAACGAACAGTAGTCCTACGACTTAGAAACTGGTGCTCAGCACCACGAAAACTATCATGGTACTCCCTCAAGGATCACTACTTTCCCCTGTTCTCCACAACATATATACAAAAGGGCTTACTGATATAAATAACAACGGACCAGCCCGTATCCTTGCTTTTGCTGATGGCGGAGTCATCTACAAGACAGGTAAGAATGCATCAGAAAGAAACAAAGCAATCCAAGAACAGTTAAACAATGTAGACCAGTGGTGCCATGAAACCGGATCGGCAATCAACTCCACCAAAGCACAGGTACTCTTCTGCACTCTTGACAACAAAGCAGCGAATGAAAAATGTCCATCAGTTGCGTTCAGAGGAACCGATATCGAGCGAACAAACAATTTACACTACCTTGGCATCAGTTTTGATAGAATGTTAACCTTCACAAAAAATGTGGAAACCACTACACTCAAATTAAAAAAAAAAGGTCTTTCAATCCTGAAAGCAACGGCAGCTAAAGGCATTGAACAATGTTATCTCTTTCAACTATACTAAGCTGCAGTACTGAGTGTCGTCGATTATGGACTGAGCCTCACCACGTTGTCACAGACAAACCTGCTAAAACTAGAAAGAATACAAAACAAAGCAATCATAGTGATCCTCGGAACCACAAAAGACACACCCACGGAGACTATGCAATACCTGCTTGACCTTCCTTCAATACAGTCGAGACACAAAATAGAACAAGTAAAGGCATATTTCAGGGCATTGGAGAACCCAGAAAACCCACTCCACCAGGTAATTGGAACAGCAAAAGACAACAGACTCCAACATGGAAAGTCATGGATGGGACAGGCAGAAGACTCCATTCAGCATGTGTGTCAAATTACAGAACTCAAAGGGACAAAGGAATGGGAAAAACATCCAAACCATTTCAACAATCTGTACAAAACTTTCATACCCAAAAATCTAGGGAAACATATTCGCGAATGGTCACAAAGGAAAACAAATTCAGAAATTCAGCTACCCATAGAGCAACTAAGCTGCAACCCTAAAGATGTAATCATATATTCGGATGGCTAGGACGCCAATAACAAGTCTGGATGGGGCTTCACTGTCAAACAGAATGGAAACACCAGACATGAAGAAAACGCTACATACGATATCACAACCTCCAGTCTGACGATGGAAATTAAGGCAGTCACACATGCAGTACGATGGCTAACCTCACTGGATGACGACATGAAAGAAAGGCAAGCCTTCATCCTGACTGACTCAATGAATCTACTTCAAAAAGTGCAAAATGGAGTAGGGACCCCATAATGGCACACAGCGATGAACAGTATCAACCCAAACAGTCTCACGTGGATCTAATGTCCTGGACACGCTGGTGTTAAGGGAAATGCACGGGCTGATAAACTTGCAGGCAGTACCACTGCAACAAAAATTCTCCATCGGGGAAAGTCTGATGTCCTTAGACGCTTCAAATCATATCTTCGTGAACAAAATGTGAGTTATCATACAATCGGACTTACCCAAAAAGGAATAGATGGAACAAGTGGCCGGAAATCCATTATGAAAGGAAAAACAAGAGATATCACTAATCAGACCAACATTGGTATCATCTGAAAAGTAGCACCGCACAGACTCTTACAACGTGGAGTGGAAAGTATTTGGGATTTTCCTGGAACAGAGATAAAGGAAAAGTGAAGAAAAGAAACAGACAACTGAAGAACAAGCAAGTTTACCAAACCGTCTGTGTATGTGTTTGTGGGATGTTTGTTGATCATTCTCCAGGTATGTCTGCAAGGTTGTCATGATATGTATATATGGGTGTCTCCTCTTTGCTGGTGTTGTTGTTGTTGTTGTCGCTGTTGTTGTAGCTGTTGTTGTTGGCCATCATGCTGTGTGGATATGG
Organism: Monoplex corrugatus; assembly: GCA_030674185.1. NCBI lineage: Eukaryota > Metazoa > Mollusca > Gastropoda > Littorinimorpha > Ranellidae > Monoplex > Monoplex corrugatus. The sequence continues at coordinate 5,596,218 of JAPXFY010000013.1, read as the reverse complement.
GTGTGTATGTATGAATGCATGTGTATATGTCTGTGTGCGGGCATGTAGATATATGCATGTATTTACTGTTATTTGTTATTTTCATCTCTTACCTGTTTATTTATCTACATACTCCTTTATTTTGTATTTATTTATTCACCTACTTACTCACTTTTTATTCATTTACTTACTCACTCACTTGTTTTCTTGCTTACTTGCCTGCTTACCTACTTACTCACTTTCTTACTTACTTACATGTACTTACTTACTTACTTACTTATTTACTTACTCACTTGCTTACCTATCTATGATTAAGAAATATTGGCTTCACCTAGATGGCTGAGCATTTGGGCATTGACCAAGGGGGGGGGGGGGTGTCATGTGAGACGAGTTGATACAGAATAGCTAATTGTGTTGTGATTCAGACCTTACTAATTTATTTATTCACTTTATATATATGTTCTTTTCTTGAAGGTAAGATATACACATACACATGTCATTTACATGTAACCAAGATTATTCCAGAGGTAGGCTAATAAAATACAGTATAAAATATAGACTAGGTAAAACGTAGTCTAGGTAGGGCCTCAGGACCTGGCCAGCGCATGGGTTTATGCGCAGGCTTAAGGCATGTGCACGGTCACCATACACGTGGCACCTATAACGTTAGTGCATACGGAATTATTTCCGACCGCGACGTGGAAACACACTAAAACTGCGTTAGTACAACTCCCCTGATACTGAATATGAATACGAATACGAAAATTTGTACTGCCTCAGTCTGTCAGCCCATTCACAGGGGACATAGGGAGGTACAATTATTAATGAAACAATTGAAAGTGACCAAATGTCCGGTATGACTCCACAAAGAACATCCGTGACATGGTGTCCGGATCACGATTGTGAGGTAGTCTAGTCACTGTGATATCAGATATATTGTGTTATTTCAAAACAAAGAGCAGCAGTTATTCTTCCATTTTACACGGCAGAAACCAGAATACATTCTGAACGTATGGGATGAAATCACAATTGTTGTATATTATTTATAACCATCAAATGATCAAGTATCGCGTGACATGGAGAAGACTTGGGACGTGGCTCCTACCGCCAATCCTGGCGAGAGAGAGAGGTGAGGTGAGGAGTGGTGATGATCAAATGCCATCCCGCTTGTTCCTGATGAGTTATGGCCACAGGACCACATCACGCCATCTATACATTTCCAGGACGGCAAACGATCAACCCCGTGACCTTTACCCGTACGTTAATTTTAATATACCTGGATATCAGATTTTCACATCTCCAAGACATTAAAATAAAGTAAAAAAAAAAAAAAAAAAAAAAAAAAAAACAACAAACAAACACGAAAGCATGTAAATATGAATTGCTCGCTAACATTGAACTTCTGCGATCCTTTCCCCTTATGTCACCACTCTCTACCTTCACACACCATCTCATACTTCGCCACCACCATCTCTACCATCACCACCCATCACATTATCATCATCATCTCATTATCGTTAATCATCCAACGCCAACGCCACCACCATCACCACCACCATCATCATCATTATCATCATCATCATCATCATATATCGTTATTCATACCACCGCCACTACGACAACCACTATCACCACCACCACCACCATACCACCATCACCACATCACCAACACCACTACCATCATGATTATCATTATCACTTTCACTTAGCACCACCCCCATACCATCACCTTCGCCCATCATCCCACCCATTGCCGTTATTTATGTCATCACCACCACCATCACCTAACCTCTATCACGATCAAAAGCCATTTATATACATGGCCTGACAATGTGAATGTTCTTCTTCTCCGTCAGTCCACGGCGTAACGTGTCTTCATGCCACCAACACCATCCAGTTGCCGACAGCTGGTACCAGTATCTGACTGAAGCTTCAGTGTACTTCAGTTTTCTGTCTCCTGTCACGTAAGGCGTTGTGTGCTCCGCAGTCGGGCAAGCCACTGTTTGAGTTGTTTGGTTGGTTGGTTGGTTGGTTGGCCTGTTGGTTGGTTGGTTGGCTGGTTGGTTTGTTGGCTGGTTGGTTGGTTGGTTGGTTGGTTGGTTGGTTGGTTGGTTGTTTGGCTGGTTGGTTGGTTGGTTGGTTGGTTGGTTGGTTGGTTGGCTGGTTGATTGGTTGGTTGGAAAGATTGGTCAGTTGTTTCTTTGTTTTTTGTTTGGTTGTCGGTTGGCTGGTCGACTGGTTGGTTGGTTGGTTCTTTGTTTGGTCGGTTGCTTGCTTGGTTGGTTCTTTGTTTGGTTGGTTGGTTGGTTGGTTGGGTGGGTGGTTGGTTGGTTGGTTCTTGTTTGGTTGCTTGGATTTTTATTTTGTTTTGTTTCTTAGTTTCCCATTAGCTCAGTGGTCAGAGCCCCATGCTCACAGCACAGGGACTATGGGTTCAAACCCCAGTGGACCATGTTCTTCAACACCAGCTGCTGGCTTCCTTTGATGCAGCCATGGACTCAAGACACCTCGAGTTCAATCCCAGCTGGCAGCGTTAAAAACTGACCTGTTGGCTGCCCCTGTTGATGTTATCGCCATTCTTGTAGTTCAGCTCAGTGGTGCATAGGTCCCTGCTCCCCACCTCCCTATTTCAAGACCTTACCAGCACACAGGGTTTGCACAGGCTCAGGGAGTCTGTCAGAACACTGCTGGTAAGTTTGGGTGGAGCACATATGGGACTGCCGGAGCTTGATGGATGCCTCTTGAACAAACCACAAACAGCAAAGTGTCAGAGCTTGATGGATGATTCTTGAACACACCACAAACAGCAAACTGTCACAGCTTGATGGATGCTTCTTGAACACACCACAAACAGCAAACTGTCAGAGCTTGATGGATGCCTGTTGAACACACCACAAACAGCAAAATGACAGAACTTGATGGATGCCTCTTGAACACACTACAAACAGCAAAATGACAGAGCTTGATGGATGCCTGTTGAACAAACCACAAACAGCAAAATGTCAGAGCTTGATGGATGCCTCTTGAAAACACTACAAACAGCAAAATGTCAGAGCTTGATGGATGCCTGTTGAACACACCACAAACAGCAAAATGTCAGAGCTTGATGGATGCCTCTTGAACACACCACAAACTCCAAAACAAGTTTGACTGCCCGCGCCCAAGCAAACACAAACCAGAAGAACAAGAAAACCAATGTAAGCGCGTATCCAACAAGACAAAACAAAACAAGCGCAAATTTTCGGCCAACTAGCCTTTGTCACGCGCGAACGCACGGTCACAGACAGATCACAGACACCAAACAATGGATAATAAAAACGGGACTAAAAACTTCCCTGCCGCCTCGTCCAGTGGGTAAGAAATGGAATGCCCATGTCGTCATGAGCAGTAGTAAGAAATGGGGAGAGGGGAGGCAACTATGATGTCAAAATGGAAGTGAGATGAGTTCTGCAATTTTGAGAAGTGGCCATGCTATATCGGTATAGCCCTGTTCTGAAGAAGGCACAGGGCAAGAGCCAAGAGATAAGGGAGTAGATTGTGCCCGGTGCCAAGAATCTGGAAGGCGTGGGAACATGAAGAGACATGAAACGGCATATCTGAATTTTGTTGCGCAGTGGAATACTTATGGTTTGTCATTAAGACCATGTGGTTTGCGTGTTCCAAGTTTATTTATGAGGTGGGATTCTCTGTCTTTCCTGTCTATGGTGCTGTTATTGTGTAGAAGCCACAGACCTTTCACTCGGATGTCATTGATTGAGTGGTCTGATTGGTTGAAGTGATTGGGGATAGTTTTATCCCTTTGGTGGTGGATATCAGCCAAGTGTTCTTTGAAACGTGTGTCAAAGGTGCGTCCAGTTTCACCAATATACAATTGGGAACATTTAGAGCAGCTGATCAAGTAGACAATGTTATAAGTTTGACAGTTGAAATGTTTTGTAATTCTCATAATTATGAGATTTGGGGCCTTTGACTGTGGTGGCTGAGCACAAGAAAGGACAAGTCTTGCATTTAGGTTTGTTGGATGGAGAGGTTCCTGGAGGTTGGCTGACTGGGTTTGCTGAGATTGGAATGCACCAGCAAGTCGCGGAGATTTGTGTCTCTCTTGTAGACGATTAAAGGGCGCTTGTCAAAGGTTTCACCTGTAGTGGGACTGGATCGCACAATGTTCCAGTTGGACAAGATGATCCTTTTTATGAGGTACATGGACGGGTGGTAAACTAGACTGAGGACTGGCCGATCCTCTGTGACAGCTTTGGGCTTCGAATGGAGGGCATTTGGCCGAGAGACAGAGTTGACTTTTTTCCGGGCTTCATTGATGACCTCGAGTGGGTAATGTCTGCGCATGAAAAATCTAGTCATTTCAACTGCTTTGTCCTGAAAATTGTCTTCGTCTGAGCCGAGGCGTCGTAGTCTCAAGAACTGCGAGTAGGGAATGCTGTTTCTGGTGTTGGAAGTGTGAGATGATTGATAGTCCAGGTAGGAATGTGAGTCTGTAAGGTTTGTAGTGGACTGTAGTGACTAGTTGTTCAGATTGAAGGGAAACTTCGATATCCAGGAAGCTTATGGATGTGTTTGAAATTTCATATGTGAACTTGATGGATGGGTGAAACGTTTGGACGTAATGGATGAATTGCAAAAGTTGGTCATGATCGAGGGATGTCATGCCAATGCAATCATCTATGTATTTTTGTACAATTCAGGTTTGGGTTTCTTGTATTGTTGTAGGATTTGTTCCTCCAAATATCCCATGAATAAACAGGCATAGCTGGGGCCCATCTTAGTACCCATGGCGACTCCACTAACTTGCGAGAACGACAGCAAACTGTCGGAGCTTGATGGACGCCTCTTGAACACACCACAAACAGCAAAGTGTCAGAGCTTGATGGATGCCTCTTGCACACTCCACAAACAGCAAATTGTCAGAGCTTGATGGATGCCTCTTGAACACACCACAAAGAGCAAAGTGTCAGAGCTTGATGGATGCCTGTTGAACAAACCACAAACAGCAAAGTGTCAGAGCTTGATGGATGCCTCTTGAACACACCACAAACAGCAAAGTGTCAGAGCTTGATGGATGCCTCTTGAACAAACCACAAACAGCAAAGTGTCAGAGCTTGATGGATGCCTGTTGAACAAACCCACAAACAGCAAAATGACAGAGCTTGATGGATGCCAGTTGAACACACCACAAACAGCAAATTGTCAGAGCTTGATGGATGCCTCTTGAACACACCACAAACAGCAAAGTGTCAGAGCGTGATGGATGCCTCTTGAACACACCACAAACAGCAAAGTGTCAGAGCGTGATGGATGCCTCTTGAACACACCACTAACAGCAAAGTGTCAGAGCGTGATGTATGCCTCTTGAACACACCACTAACAGCAAATTGTCAGAGCTTGATGGATGCCTCTTGAACACACCACAAACAGCAAAGTGTCAGAGCGTGATGGATGCCTCTTGAACACACCACTAACAGCAAGGTGTCAGAGCGTGATGGATGCCTCTTGAACACACCACAAACAGCAAAGTGTCAGAGCTTGATGGATGCCTCTTGAACACACCACTAACAGCAAAGTGTCAGAGCGTGATGGATGCCTCTTAACACACCACTAACAGCAAAGTGTCAGAGCGTGATGGATGCCTCTTGAACACACCACAAACAGCAAACTGTCAGAGCTTGATGGATGCCTCTTGAACAAACCACAAACAGCAAAGTGTGTTGTCACACACAGCAGGCATCTGCTCGACATGTTCAGTGTGCTAAGTTGCGTCAGTGCCAGCCACGTACTGACCATAAACATGACTTGCTACATGAACATTGTTGTTGTTGCTGTTGGTGTTGTTGTTGTTTTTGTTGTTGTGTTGCTGTTGTTGTTGTTATGTTGTTGTTGATTTGTTGTTTTTGGTGCTGCTGTTGTTGTGTTGTTGTTATGCTGTTGCTGTTGTTGTTGTTCTTGTTGCTGTTGTTGTTGTTTGTTGTTGTTGTTGTTGCTCTGTGTGGTTACTGTTGTTATTGGGTGATGTTGCTTGTTGTTGTATGCTGCGTGCTGGGTAATACTACTATGTTGTTGTTGCTGCTGTTGTTGTCCAAGGGGGTGAGCTTTTGTACACGTTAGACTGGATTGATGATACTCGTTGACTGAAAACGTCATCATCGTATAGCGCATGTCATATGTGTTGCTGATCAGGGCTCTTTGTCATGTGCCATGTCACATGGTGTTGGTGATATGGTCTTCTCTGTGCCATGTCACAGGTGTTGTGATAGTTGCTTTTCATCTTGTGTCATGCACTGGTGTTGCTGTTCATGGTCCTGTCGTCATGTGCCATGTCACATAGTGTTGGTTGATCATGGTCCTTCGTCATGTGCCATGTCACATGGTGTTGGTGATCAGGGCTTTCATCATGTGCCATGTCAGATGGTGTTGCTGATCAGGGCTTTTCATCATGTGCCATGTCACATGGTGTTGCTGATCATGGTCCTTCGTCATGTGTCCATGTCACATGGTGTTGCTGATCATGGTCCTTTCATCATGTGCAATGTCACATGGTGTTGTGATCAGGGCTATTCATCATGTGCCATGTCACATGGTGTTGGTGATCATGGTCCTTCGTCATGTGCCATGTCACATGGTGTTGGTGATCATGGTCCTTCATCATGTGCAATGTCACATGGTGTTGGTGATCAGGTCCTTCATCATGTGCCATGTCACATGGTGTTGGTGATCATGGTCCTTCATCATGTGCCATGTCACATGGTGTTGGTGATCAGGGTCCTTCATCATGTGTCATGTCACACGGTGTTGCTGATCATGGTCCTTCATCATGTGTCATGTCACATGGTGTTGCTGATCAGGGCTCTTTGTCATGTGCCATGTCACATGTGTTGGTGATCATGGTCCTTCATCATGTGCCATGTCACATGGTGTTGGTGATCAGGGCTCTTCATCATGTGTCATGTCACATGGTGTTGGTGATCAGGGCTCTTCATCATGTGCATGTCACATGGTGTTGGTGATCAGGGCTTATCATCATGTGCCATGTCACATGGTGTTGGTGATCATAGTCCTTCATCATGTGCCATGTCACATGGTGTTGGTGATCATGGTCCTTCATCATGTGCCATGTCTCATGGTGTTGGTGATCAGGGCTTTTCATCATGTGCCATGCCACATGGTGTTGGTGATCATGGTGCTTCATCATGTGTCATGTCACATGGTGTTGGTGATCAGGGCTTTTCATCATGTGCCATGTCACATGGTGTTGGTGATCATGGTCCTTCATCATGTGTCATGTCACATGGTGTTGGTGATCACGGTCCTTCATCATGTGTCATGCCACATGGTGTTGGTGATCATGGTCCTTCATCATGTGTCATGTCACATGGTGTTGGTGATCATGGTCCTTCATCATGTATCATGTCTCATGGTGTTGGTGATCAGGGCTCTTCATCATGTGCCATGTCACATGGTGTTGGTGATCATGGTCCTTCATCATGTGTCATGTCACATGGTGTTGGTGATCAGGGCTTTTCATCACGTGTCATGTCACATGGTGTTGGTGATCAGGGCTTTTCATCATGTGCCATGTCACATGGTGTTGGTGATCATGGTCCTTCATCATGTGCCATGTCACATGGTGTTGGTGATCATGGTTCTTCATCATGTGCCATGTCTCATGGTGTTGGTGATCATGGTCCTTCATCATGTGCCATGTCACATGGTGTCGGTGATCATGGTTCTTCATTATGTGCCATGTCACATGGTGTTGATGATCATGGTCCTTCATCAGAATTTATCTTTCGTTGCTGCAAGTATATCTCCTACGCTTTCAGTCTCTGGCCACTGCGCAAAACTGTTTAATCATTTTGCCCCAGTCTACCTGGTGCTTTTTTCTCTCTAGCTTTCCTGTTGTGACTAGGTGCTTGAATTTTTCTTGCCTTATGAAATATCCTATTATTGTTGAATGTCTTTTTTAAAAACTCTTCTTCGTTTTGTGTTTGTTTCTTTTAAGACTGTCTCGCTTGTTTTCTTTGCTGTCCATAAAACTCTAATGTGCATCTGCCATCTGATGAGATGTCTGTTCCCACAAATTAAAATTATCAACTTGTCTTAATGTTGTGCAATTTGCTGTTAATCTGCATGCAGAGGATTTGTTGGAGTTTTTTGTTTGTTTGTTTGTTTGTTTGGTTTTAACCGATTACCATGATGTCACTCTTCTCACTATTTAGCTCGAACGCTGTTTGTATTATTTTCACAAGATTTTGTAGGTATTTGTTTCTTTTTACATTTTCTGCAATTAGTACGGTGCCATCTGCATAAGAGAGAAATTTTGTCAGCATCAGAAACAAGAAGTTCACTGACTGTGTGAACAAGATCTGTTTCTGTATTGTGGTTTGTTCGATAGGCAGATTGGTAAGGATGGTGGAGATGATCTAAATAGATATGCTCATTTAGTTGTTTCTGTACTGTGGTTTGTTCGATAGGCAGACTGGTAAGGATGTGGAGATGATCTAAATAGATATGCTCATTTAGTTGTTTCTGTACTGTGGTTTGTTCGATAGGCAGACTGGTAAGGATGTGGAGATGATCTAATAGATATGCTCATTTAGTTGTTTAGGTACTACTGTTTCAAGGAGATTGGAGAGAAATTGGAGATCTGATACAAGTCTATAATTGTACAGATCATTGGGATCCAGATCAGTTTTCTTTGAAGTGGCCGGAGGAGAACAGTTTTGAAAGACTCCTGAGATCGGAGAATTGAGGATGAAGATGAGTGACGAAGAGTTGCTGGTAAATGTGTGAAAAGAGACAGGCCGGAATAGGGTCAAGTTCAAAAGATTTGAAACACATTTCTTTGAAGACAATTAAAATCGCAGTCTCAGATACTGGATGGAGGGAGAGAGAGAGAGAGAGAGAGAGAGAGAGAGAGAGAGAGAGAGAGAGAGAGAAAGAGAGAGAGAGAGAGAGAGAGAGAGAGAGGGACAGACAGACAGACAGACTGACTGACAGGCGGACAGGCGGACAGGCGGACAGATAGACATAGAGAGAGAAAGAGAGAAGGAGAGACAGATATGGAGAGAAAGAGAGACAGAGAGAGGAGTGGCAGTAAATGGAGGGTCTGGGTGTTTGGTGAAAGGGAGTTAAGTCAAGTTTAGTAGCCTACGCAAATTATAAATCTTCGTGGAGAAAAATATGGAAAAAGCAGACGGGAGATCATCCAGACTGATATTTGATGGCAGGGGAGTTGATTTCTCTGTGCCAAGTAAATCAGACATGGTGGAGATCACAATATTTGTGTTTGGGGCTTCAAGAATATGTGAGGAAAAGTCATCAGTTTTCGCTTTAGAGAACAACTCGGTTATCTTGTTGTGTGTAGACTGATAGATCTGACAATGTACTTCTAGTTTAGAAGACCACCGATGACGATCGGCCCTCCAACAGTCTCGCTTTGTTTTGTGTAACTGAGATGTGTACCAAGGCGAATATGAACGATCAGGCAGAACACAGGCGGAGGGAGACGCATGTTTGTCAAGCAAACGGCGGAGAATGGAAGTGTTCCAGGATCAGTGGAATCTCTGATCTGAGACAGAAGTTCAGAAATGAAGGCTTTAAGGTCAATAGGCTTCAGGTTGCGATGGGTAACAATTTGCTTCTGGCATACACTTTTAGACAAACAGAGTGAACATAACGCAGCGGAGTGGTCTGAAGGAAGTCGGTCCAGGACTGAGACTTATGTAACGCGTACACTGTGTTATGAACAATCAGCGCGTCAGTAATAGTATGGCCTTTAATGTGTGTGGGCTGGGCCACAAGCTGAAAGACACAATAGTTAGACAGAGATAAACATAAGCACTTGGTTTCCCAGTCATCTCTATCATCAAAGTGCACATTAACATATCCAAGAATGACAGGTTTTCCTGATCTTAAAGTGAGGTAATCAAGGAGAGACAAATTTCATCATAAAACATTTAAGGGGAGAGTTTGTTCCCTTGGCTTGGAGGAGCCAATGTTCGTAGTATACAGTAAGTCAGTAAGTGATTGTGTGCGTGAATGCATTGGTATACGTACTTAATTTTCTTTTCTACTGTTTGTTGGGAGTATCGTGTATATTTTGACACAGTTATAGTCCTGATATGGCGAGAGCAGTCTGTTGGGCTGTAAGAATTGACCCTTTCAGTGCCAAAGTGTAAATAAAAAGGTACAAAATCACAATAACAATAACAATAGCAATAACAATAACAATAATAATAACAATAACTTGCCCAATGCAGTGAAGAGAGTATGGGCACTATCCCAGGATTAAAAGACGACATCAGTCACAGACAGTAAGATAACGTGACCACGACTAAAAAGATGACATCAGTCAAAGACAGCAAAATAACGTCACCATGACTAAAAGACGACATCAGTCAAAGACAGCAAAATAACGTCACCAGGACTAAAAAGACGACATCAGTCAAAAACAGCAAAATAACGTCACCATGACTATAAAGACGACATCAGTCAAAAACAGCAAATAACGTCATCCTGATTAAAAAGACGACATCAGTCAAAGACAGCAACGTAACGTCACCAGGACTTACCCTTCACTAGACACCACACATCGGTCAAAAACAGCAAGATAACGTCACCACGACTAAAAAGACGACATGTCAAAAACAACAAGATAACTCACCAGGACTAAAAAGACGACATCAGTCAAAAACAACAAGATAACATCACCAGGACTAAAAAGACGACATCAGTCAAAAACAGCAAGATAACATCACCAGGACTAAAAAGATGACATCAGTCAAAAACAGCAAGATAACGTCACCATGACTAAAAGACGACATCAGTCAAAAACAACAAGATACCGTCATCATGACTTAAAAGACGACATCAGTCAAAAACAGCAAGATAACGTGACCACGACTAAAAAGACGACATCAGTCAAAGACACCAACATAACGTCACCAGGACTTACCCTTCACTGGACACCACACATCGGTCAAAACCAGCAAGATAACGTGACCACGACTAAAAAGACGACATCAGTCAAAAACAGCAAGATAACGTCACCAGGACTAAAAAGACATCAGTCAAAAACAGCAAGATAACGTCACCATGACTTAAAAGACGACATCAGTCAAAAACAACAAGATAACGTCATCATGACTATAAAGACGACATCAGTCAAAAACAGCAAGATAACGTATAACGTCACCATGACTAAAAGACATCAGTCAAAGACAGCAAGATAACGTCACCAGGACTAAAAAGACGACATCAATCAAAAACAGCAAAATAACGTCACCATGACTATAAAGACGACATCAGTCAAAAACAGCAAATAACATCATCATGACTAAAAAGACGACAACAGTCAAAATCAGCAAAATAACGTCACCATGACTATAAAGACGACATCAGTCAAAACAGCAAAATAACGTCATCATGACTAAAAAGACGACATCAGTCAAAGACAGCAACGTAACGTCACCAAGACTTACCCTTCACTGGACACCACACATCAGCCACAGACAGCAAGATAACGTGACCAGGACTTGCCCTTCATGGACACCACACATCAGTCACAGACAGCAAGATAACGTGACAGGACTTACCCTTCACTGGACACCACACATCAGCCACAGACAGCAAGATAACGTGACCACGACATACGCACATCATACAACAAGATGCGACACCATGACAACACATCAGTCACAGACAGCAAGATAACGTGACCAGGACTTACCCTTCACTGGACACCACACATCAGTCACAGACAGCAAGATAACGTGACCAGACTTACCCTTCACTGGACACCACACATCAGCCACAGACAGCAAGATAACGTGACCATGACTTACCTTCACTGGACACCACACATCAGTCACAGACAGCAAGATAACGTGACCACGACTATGACTACCTTCACTGGACACACACATCAGTCACAGACAGCAAAATAACGTGACGAACCCACCACGACTTGACCTTCACTGGACACCACACATCAGTCACAGACAGCAAAATAACGTGCAACACGACTTACACTTCACTGGACACACACATCAGTCACAGACAGCAAGATAACGTGACCATGACTAAAACGACATCAGTCAAACCAAATAACGTACCACTGACTAAACCACACATCAGTCACAGACAGCAAGATAACGTCACCATGACTGACCTTCATTGGACACCACACATCAGTCAAAGACAGCAATATAACGTGACCATGACTGACCCTTCACTGGACACCACACATCAGTCACAGACAGCAAGATAACGTCACCATGGACTGACCCTTCACTGGACACCACACATCAGTCAAGACAGCAATGATAACGTGACCATGACTGACCCTTCATGGACACCACACATCAGTCAAGACAGCAAATAACGTGACCATGACTGACCTTCACTGGACACCACACATCAGTCACAGACAGCAAGATAACGTACCAGACTGACCCTTCATTGGACACCACACATCAGTCAAGACAGTAGTATAACGTGACCAGACTACCCTTCACTGGACACCACACATCAGACGTAAGACAGGAAAGACCGTAGAACGCCTGGTGGACGAACAACAGGAAACCACAGGCCTTGAGTACAACAGTCTTGGTGTTACTATACAGAGAACGCTTCAGTGCAGGCAGAAGCAGATAACTCGTTGCTGCCCGACATGCCGGTGTTGGTAACAGACAGTCAGTGAGTTCAGTGATTAATCCTTACTCACTATTGGTGTGTTTCTGATCAGGAATCTCCGTTTCAGTTACTGCCACAACTGGCTCAACATATGCATGGACGACAAGTGAAAACTGATCACTCTACTGAGCTACCCCTGTGATTTAGTTGGTTGGTTTGGTTGGCTGGTTGGTTGGTTGGGTGAGGTTAGAGTTAGTGAGTTGGTTGGTTGGTTGGTTGGTTGGTTGGTTGGTTTAGTCAGTTAGTTACTTGATTATTTGGTTGGTTGGTTGGTTAGTTAGTCAGTTAGTTGTTTGGTTGGTTAGTTAGTCAGTTAGTTAGTTGTTTATTTTTGTTGTTGTTGTTTGCTTGTTTGTTTATTTGTTCATTCGTTCATTTACAGATTCATTTATTTGTTTACTTGTTTCTTTGTTCATCTATTCATGTATGTATGTATGTATGTATGTATGTATGTATGTATGTATGTATGTATTATGTATGTATGTATGTATGTGTGTATGTATGTATGTGTGTATGTATGTATGTGATGTATGTATGTATGTATGTATTTTATGTATGTATGTTATGTATGTATGTATATGTATGTATGTATGTATGTATGTATGTATGTATGTTGTATGTATGTATGTATGTAACCATTCATTTATTTGTTTACTTTATTTCTCAATTATGTTTCATCTCTTTATTTAGGCCTACTTACTTACAACCATATCAACACCCAGTGCAATGGATTTCAAAAAAGAATTCTTGACAGAGCTGGACAGCAGAAGATCCTCAGAGGACAACCTCCTCCTTCACTCTGAGCCAACGGATTGAACCTCAAATCCTTCACCTGTTAGGGGACCAGGCCCCACCCAGGCCATGGCTACTACATGCTCTTCCTACTGTCGCCATCTTTGTCCTCCGCCTGGATTCAAACCCGCGCCTTCAAGATGGTCAGGTGCTTCACGGCCAGGTCACCTTAGTGACGATGGATGTTTCAGCCACTTGTCTATGGGCATACTGGTTGTACGTGGGGAAACTGTAAACCTTATGAATTTCACTTTTGTTCTTCAGTATATCATCGTGCAGTATGAAAGACATATATATTTTTTTTTCATTCGTTGATATTATCATGGTCCTTTGTCGCTTGGTATGGGTCTTCATGCACGATACAAGACCGAGTCTGGAAATAATAATAACAATACTACTACTACTAATAATAATAATAATAATGATAATAATAATAATAATAATAATAATAATGATAATAATAATAATATAATAATATAATAATAATGATAATAATAATAATGATAATAATAATAATAATAATAATAATAATAATAATAATAAAATAATAATAATAATAATAATAATAATAATAATTTAATAATAATAATAATAATAATTAATAATATAATAATAATAATAATGAATAATGATAATAAAAAGATAATAAGAAGAAGAAGAAGAAGAAGAAGAAGAAGAAGAAGAAGAAGAAGAAGAAGAAGAAGAGAATACCCATTAAATGCCTTGGTATAATCAACGAAACATAAATGTAAATCCTTATTCAACTCAGCTGATCTTTTTATGAGCGTTCTTAGAATATCTACGGCATTACTGGTTCCTTTCCCTTCATAATTCAATAAAATTTCTTTTATCATCCAATTCTTCTTTGCTTTTCTATCGACTCCAGGGATTTCTTCACAAGATTCATTTATCGTGTTCCTCAAAGTTATCCATTGTTCCTCACTGTCACCAACGTCCTCCAGAGCACTGAATTTGATTTGAACATAAAGTGTTTTCTATTATGTATTCAGTCACCTGTGCCTACTCAACAGGCTTCTCTCCCCTTTCGTTTCGCGTGCCAAGGCCATTGGGTCCAACGATGTCATCTACTTTTTCCTGTCCCACTTTGGCATTAAAATGTCCAATTACGATTGTAATCTTTTGTGATTTAGATTGAGCCTTGGCTGTCTCTAATTCTACATTGAAGTTGTCATTTCTTCTTCAGTCCTTACAAATATTTGGTGCATATACTTGGATATCAAAAGGCTTGCCCTCAAATCTAACTAATAAAACTCGATCTGTTGTAGCCCAGTATCCTTTGGCTGATTTTGACTTGTTACTGTCCGTTATGATGCGTACCCCCTCCCCCCACACACACACTTTTTTTTAAATACTTGTGCTTAATTGTAATTCTTGTCAAGGTGAACGTTTCAGCAAGTGTGCATGATGAAGTTAGACCAATAAACCATCAACTTCCAGTTATCAACATTGTCTGTAAGCGTCCACTGAGTTGGCTGGGCCATGCCGCTAGAGTTACTGTTAATATTTGGAGTTATTAGAGTTATTTCAAGAGGGATTCACCCCGTTCGGACAGCCCCGGCAGATTTCCTGAGCCTGCTCAAAACCATATGCGCTGGCAAGGTATTGAAACGGGGAAAGGGGAGAAGGGACCTATCAAACGCTAAGCTGACACCACCAGAATGATGGAAACATTAAGATGGGCAGTGAACAGGCCAGTGGACCTACCAAACACTAAGCTGACAACACCGGAACGATGGAAACATTAAGATGGACAGCCAACAGGCCAGTGGACCTATCAAACACTAGGCTGACACCACCAGGATGATGGAAACATTAAGATGGGCAGCCGACAGGCCAGTGGACCTATCAAACACAAAGCCGACATCACCAGAATGATGGAAACATTAAGATGGACAGCCAACAGGCCAGTGGACCAATCAAACACAAAGCTGACACCACCAGAATGATGGAAACTTTAAGATGGACAGCCCACAGGCCAGTGGACCTATCAACCAGTAAGCCGACACCACCAGAATGATGGAAACATTAAGATGGACAGCCAACAGGCCAGTGGACCTATGAAACACTAAGCTGACACCACCACACTCTCTCTCTCTCTCTCTCCTCTCTCTCTGTCTGTCTCTCTCTCTCTCTCTCTCTGGGCTATAAGCAATATGAACTTGAACTTGAACTCTGTCTCTCTGTCTGTCTGTCTCTGTCTCTCACTGTCTCTGTCCGTCCGTCTGTCTGTCTGCCTCTCTCTCCGTGTGTACTCTGTCTGTCTGCCTGTCTGTCTGTCAGTCTCTCTCTCTCTCCTCTCTCTCTCTCTCTTTCTCTCTCTCTCTTATTTAATGGCACTTACTCTCAACCTGCATACCTGACCTGTGGTGTTCCACAAGGATCTGTCCTTGGCCCTGTTCTTTTCACTCTTTACTCCTCCCCCCTGTCCACCATCATCAACTCCCACTCTATAAAACACCACCTCTATGCTGATGACACCCAACTTCAAGACAGTGACTCACCTGACAATGTACAGCGCCTGTTGACTCGCACCACTGAGTGTTACTCGGACATTAAGAACTGGATGATATACAATAAACTCCAGCTTAATGACGACAAGACGAAAGCTATCCTCATTGGCACCCGTCAGAAACTTTCTCAGCTGCCCCCTCTTTCTCTCTAATTATGTAACACATCAGTCCCAATTTCTGACTCAGCTAAAAACCTTGGTGTCTGCCTTGACTCTACCCTCTCCACGAACAACTTTGTTTCTCAAACTGCCAGATCTTGCTACTATCACCTCCATCATATTGTCAGATCGCAGTCGTCTGGGTTCTGACTTTATTCTTGTTAAGCCTTGACCAAATTATCATTTTGAAACCAAGGTTGGTTTCAAAGCCCCACATGGTTGCCTTGGTTACAGGTGGAGATTTCATTGATGCTATCTTGGTGGTCAAGGGAGACTAATTTCTGTTTTAGGAAATATTTCCCCGGTAGGGCTTGTTTCCCTTGCTGCTGTGTGTGTGTCTGTGGGTCTGTGTTCCAAGGGGCGAATCACTCTCTATTTCTGTTGGACCTATGAATCACGCTTTTCAGGCGGATTCAATGGATTGTGGGGCCAACCTGAGATCAAGTCTGATTTTTGAGTTTTCGTGATACTGGTTTGAAAATTTCTGGTCAGTTGTTGTGTGTCTGTGTTTTGGAAAGGGTGTTAGTCTTTTTTTTTGTCTTTTTGTTTCTTTCCTTCGAGATAACCTTGTTAATCGGTAACAGGTTATAAGTGAATCTAAGATGTAGTTCTGGTTCATTTTCGAGATTAGTCTATGTGTTCTATGTTCACCCTGTAGTCCAGTTGAGTGTACTTGGCAAGGGTGATGTGGTGTCTGTACCAGTTTGTGCTGTTCTGTGCTGTTCCACTCTATGTCGTGTTGAGGGAGTTTCGGAAAAACTTCTGGTGTTACCAGTATGCTTTTCTGACTCTTTGGGGAGGTGAGTTTTGAATTCTGTGTTTATGGAATGGCGTTTGTGCCTCTTCCTCGGGATAACCTTGTTAATTGGTAACAGGTTATAAGTGAATTTAAGATGTACATGTATTTCTGGTTCACTTTCGAGATTAGAATATGTATTCTGTTTCTATATTTCACCATGTAGTCCAGTTGAGTGTACTGGCAAGGGTGATGTGGCGTCTGTACCAGTTTGTGCTGTTCCGTGCTGTTCAAATTTCTATGTTGTTTGAGGGAGTTGCGGAAAAACTTCTGGTGTTACCAGTATGATTTTCTGACTCTTTGGAGAGGTGAGTTTTGAATTCTGTGTTTATGGAAGGGCGTTTGAGCCTCTTCCTCGAGATAACCTTGTTAATTGGTAACAGGTTATAAGTGAATTTAAGATGTAATTCTGGTTCACTTTAGAGATTATTTTCGATTCTCTGCGCTTTGGGTTGTTGATTAGGCTGGCTTTGGGAATCCAATCCCTTGACGTAGGGATAACCAATTTGGTTTGCTCACAACAAGTATTTGTGTTGTTTACTATTTGAGGATAGACCTAGATGAGGTTACCGTTTGGAGATATGATTGTGTGTCGTGTGGCAGACTGACAGACAGTTGACGAGGAAGTTAAACATAAAATGGATATTGTAACTTTATTATTGAGTGCCAGTATGAGTGTGTGACTATTGTCAAGGGCCGGTTGATGTTTTGTATTTTGGGCCCATGTCGTGGTAACGTTCTATGGTTTTATTTTATGTGATTCTACTATGTGGGCCTTGTGATGGGTGTTGAAATTACCTTCATATCTTCATAACATTTGATCGGGACTAAGTTTAATCATTTGCCTTGCCTTGGGCAGTGCGATGGTTATTTATACCTGATTCAAAATCCACTTCGATTGGGAGTCTAACAAAACTTTTGGGTAATGAAATTACCTTCGTGTATTCATAAGCTTTTGTCGGGGCTAAGTTTAATCATTCACCTTGCCTTGTGCAACGTGATGGTTACTTATATCTGACTTCAAGTTCATTTTGGTTGACAGTTCAAGAAACTTTCAAGGGTCTGTTTTCGTTATAATTTGATTGTCTTTGAGATGCCCTGTTGTTTCACAATAGTTTATTTTGGGATGTGATGCTTTTTTGTGTGTGTCTCTTTGAGATGACCCGGGGATGAATTTTGTACAAGGTATTTATTTGAGATGCCTTTGACTGTGAAGTGATGCGGAACATACAACGTTAGTACGTGTGTTGTGTATTTGATGGGATTTATGGCGTTGAGCTGTTTTGAGAACCGTTCGTGGGGTTTGGCCAGTCTGGAACTGCCAAGCTGGTTTGGACAGCGTTCCGGTTGAGACTGCCGATGGCGGACGCTATCGTCAGGTCGACCGTGCAGACTGGTATCTCTGTGCGTTCGCTGTTAGAGTCCGGGCGCTGTGGTGTGTTTGGATGTAGGTTTTTTGTGTGTGTCCAGTGAATAATTCTGTTTAAGGTATATGTTAATGTAATTTGTGAACTCCTGTATTGTTGGATGACAGCTATTAAATATGGGTGAATGAAAAAAGTAGGTTTTTTTTACCATTACTGTGTGTGTGGGGCGAAAGGTAGATAGGTCTGTAAATTGTCTATCCCTCTTAGTAAGATCAGGTCTTTGCGAGCCTGATATATGGTGTAAATGCCGGGTACAGTTTGATTGGTATAGGAATTGGTGTTAGGATAGTTTGCAGTTTTGGGTAGGTAGTGCGGGAGGTTGATAGCTTTTTCTGAAATGCACGTAGACACGCACCACAGTCATAATCAGTAGGGACACTAGTGTGGTCCGTGGGCGGTTGGCGTGGAGCGTGCCTTTGACTGGGCGGAGGTACGACTTGAGTTTGGGCTTAAAATTAGCTTAGGCAGGAGCCCAACTCGAGATTTGTGTAAGCAACGAGCACTCAGGAGTGTAAAACTTCTGAATTGCCGTTGTTTTCAAATGAACGACGATGAATGAGTTGTGACTCGTCTGTACTGTGTTGTTAAGTGTTGGAGTTCAAAACTTGTAAAACAGTTCCACTCTTTTTCTCAGTGTTGATTTTTTCTCTGGTCTGATCAGGAAGTATCTCTGTTGAAACAACTGCAAAACTCGTTCTCTCCTTCACAATGTCTCGCATTGACTATTACAATTCACTCCTGCCTGGTCTTCCTGCCTCCACCATCCACATCCTACAGCGCATTCAAAACAATGCTGCACGCCTTGTACTCAAAAAGAAAAAAAAGCTGACCACATTTCTCCTCTCCTGGCACAACTTCACTGGCTCCCTGTATCAAAGCGCATACAGTACAAACTAGACACCATGTGCTACAAAAGCCTCAATAACGCAGGCCCCGATTACCTGTCAAGCCTACTTGAGATCTATGTTCCCTCACGTACCCTCCACTCTGCCTCCGATCCTCTGACTTTTCGCTTTCCACACACTAAGCTCAATACCTACGGTCCACGAGCCTTCTCTGTTTCTGGTCCACTCTCCTGGAACAAATTCCTCTCTCAGTCCGTCAGCAACCTACTTTTGTCTCCTTCAAGTCCGCTCTCAAATCTCACCTTTTCTCCTCTGCATGAAATCCTGACCTCACTCATCCCCTCTGTAGCCTGTCTCCGCTCGGAGTGGAATCACATTGTAATATATATTTGTATATAATATGCTCTCTATAATTTTCCATTGCTTTTATTCTTTTTCCCCATTTATAGCCATGTGTGAGTGTGTGTGTGTGTGCGTGTGTGTGCGCGCGTGCGTATGTGTATGTTTCAGCGCTTAGATTTGATTTCTATCAAGATTTTGCGCTATATAAATATTGTAATTATTATTATTATTAAAACAGATGCGTGAAACATAACCAGTCCCTGGATTGAACCCACAGCTCTTGCCCTACAAGTATGTCGCTCTAACAACTAATACATGTCGCAGGGGAACAGATGCCTACAGTAAAAGAGCAACCTGTGAAAAGTTTGGGACGGTGGTATGCAGGAACCCTGTCGGACAGGAATCGGGGTGTGGAAATCATGAAGCAGGCTAAAGATGGGCTGAAAGCGATTGACCAAACAAAACTGCCAGGAAAGTATAAGATATGGTGTTTGCAGTTTGCCCTCTACCCTCGACTGGCATGGCCGCTGATAACGTACGAAGTCGCCGTGTCGAGAGTTGAGGTGATCGAGAAAACATGTAACACCTACATCAGGAAGTGGCTGGGTCTGCCTCGCACAACCAACACATCAGCCCTGTACAGGCAGAAGGGAGCGCTCCAGCTACCCCTCGCATCCATCGTGGAGATCTACAAGGCAGGAAAGATCAGGACTGTGATGATGCTGAGGGAGTCGAGGGATCAAAAAGTCAGCGACGACCCGCCAGAAGTCAGGACAGCGAGAAAATGGAATGCGGAGGATGCAGCTGACAAGATTATGTCTTCGTTGGAACATGGCGACATTGTAGGTCCAGCACAGACGGGCAGGTTGGGACTTGGCAACGGCGACTTCAGACCTTTTAGGAAGATGTCCCAACGAGACAGAAGAGCAGCTGCAACAGGGCAGGTGCGAAAGAATGCGGCTGAAAGGCGAGAAGTTCACCTCATCCAGTGTGCTCAACAAGGGCGGGTGACCGGGTGGGAGGAGCATGTAGTGGAAAGAAAGATTCGATCGAGGTTAAGCTTTCTTCTCCGGTCTACCTATGATGTTCTGCCTTCACCAGTGAACTTAGTCAGATGGAAGGTCCAGGAAGATGACAAGTGCAGGTGCGGCAAACTAGGAACCATGAAGCATATCCTCTCAAACTGCCACCTGGCCCTGAATAGATACACCTGGAGACACAATGAAGTGCTCAAGGTGTTTACCAAGATGGCGAAGGAGCAGGTGGAGGAGGGAAAAATACGCTCTTAAGCCGCATAAACAAGGACTGGGCAAAATCGTGTTTGTACCGCAAGGAAGCAAGGTTCCTGATGGAAAGAAGGCAAGCGAGGCCACGGATGGCCAGTGTGTTGGTCTGTGGGAAGTAGCCGCAGACCTTGAGGGCTGCGAGAGATTCTTCCCATCCCAACAACGAAGAATCCAGATCTGGTGGTATGGAGCAAAGAAGAGAGAGAGGTGCACCTTGTGGAGCTGACGGTGCCCCATGAAGACAATATCAGGGCTGCATACGAGCGGAAGGAGAATCGCTACGAGGCTCTTGTCGATGAATGCGAGGAGGCGGGATGGAAAGCAACGCACTTCCCAGTCGAAGTCGGCTGCAGAGGTTACATCGCAAATAGCGTCAGAAAGTGGATGAAAGTGGCTGGACTTGGTCCGAAGAAAGTGAAAACCATGACAAAAGCTCTACAAAAGACCGTAGAGAAAGCAAGTCATTGGATCTGGTTGAAGAGAGAGGACACCTCCTGGAGCGAGTCCTGACGGTTGATGGCAAAGGCATACAGTCAAACTGGCACGGACACCTCACATCGGTGAGGGGGCTCGGTGCGTCATTGAAGCTGTAGAGAGGAAGAGCCCGAAACAGCGACGCATTCTCTCCTGATGATCTCCACGCCAGAGTCCGGCCCTTGGAGCTTTCGACTGTTAGCAGTGTAAGCTGTTTTCAATGGTTTTGCAATGTTAATAATGAATAATGTACTGTCACCATGGTACGATCTTAAAGAGTTTCTTGTTGATTTCTTCTGTTTAGCCATGATATGAGTTTTTTTGTCTGCCTAGATAACAGTCCTGTTATAAACATTTTAGTTGACCTCTTTCCACTTGTCCTACTGATTATTTCAAACGGAAAACAAAGTACACTTGATGCCAGTTCGTGATGATTTCAACTATGAAAGTGAAGAGCACGAAACAGCGATGCATTCTCTCCTGATGATCTCCACGCCAGAGTCCGGCTCTCAGAGTTTTCGACTGTTAGCAGTGTGAGCCGTTTTCAATGATTTCAATGGGCCCTATAAGTATGGCGCTCAAACAACTAAAACAATGGGCCCTATAAGTATGTCGCTCTAACAACTAAAGCAATGGGCCCTATAAGTATGGCGCTCTAACAACTAATACATGTACAATGGGCCCTATAAGTATGGCGCTCTAACAACTAATACATTACAATGGGCCCTATAAGTATGGCGCTCTAACAACTAATATAATGGGCCCTATAGGTATGGCGCTCTAACAACTAAAGCAATGGCCCTATAAGTATGGCGCTCTAACAACTAAAGCAATGGCCCTATAAGAATGGCGCTCTAACAACTAACACAATGGCCCTATAAGTATGTCGCTCTAACAACTAAAGCAATGGCCCTATAAGTATGGCGCTCTAACAACTAAAACAATGGCCCTATAAGTATGGCGCTCTAACAACTAATGCAATGGGCCCTATAAGTATGTCGCTCTAACAACTAAAGCAATGGCCCTATAAGTATGGCGCTCTAACAACTAATACAATGGCCCTATAAGTATGGCGTTCTAACAATTACAACAATGGGCCCTATAAGTATGGCGCTCTAACAAATAAAACAATGGCCCTATAAGTATGGCGCTCTAACAACTAAAGCAATGGCCCTATAAGTATGGCGCTCTAACAACTAATACAATATATCCTATAAGTATGACGCTCTAACAACTAATACAATGGGCCCTATAAGTATGGCGCTCTAACAACTAATACAATGGCCCTATAAGTATGGCGCTCTAACAACTACTACAATGGCCCTATAAGTATGGCGCTCTAACAACTACTACAATGGCCCTATAAGTATGGCGCTATAACATCCAACACAATATACCCTATAAGTATGGCGCTCTAACAACTAATACAATATATCCTATACGTATGACGCTCTAACAACTAATACAATGGGCCCTATAAGTATGGCGCTCTAACAACTAATACAATGGCCCTATAAGTATGGCGCTCTAACAACTAATGCAATGGCCCTATAAGTATGGCGCTCTAACAACTAATACAATGGCCCTATAAGTATGGCGCTCTAACAACTAATACAATGGCCCTATAAGTATGGCGCTCTAACATCCAACACAATATACCCTATAAGTATGGCGCTCTAACAACTAAAACAATGGCCCTATAAGTATGGCGCTCTAACATCCAACACAATATACCCTATAAGTATGGCGCTCTAACAACTAAAACAATGGCCCTATAAGAATGGCGCTCTAACAACTAATACAATGGGCCCTATAAGTATGGCGCTCTAACAACAAGTACAATGGGCCCTATAAGTATGGCGCTCTAACAGCTAATACAATATGTCCTATAAGTATGGCGCTCTAACAACAAGTACAATGGGCCCTATAAGAATGGCGCTCTAACAACTAAAGCACTGGGCCACAAACACTATTGGAATTACGACTATTGGCATTATACCATTTCAGTTTCAGTTTCAGTTTCAGTTTCTCAAGACGACGTCTCCGCGGTCGGAATGAATTCCATATGCACAAACGTGACCGATGCCATGTGTATGGTGATCATGGCACACGCCTTACGCCTGCACATAAACCCATGAGTGGCTGAGGGTGGGGGTTCGTCCAGGATCATTACATATTTCTAATTGATATACTAAAGGCAACAGAATAAGTAAACTACTGAGCCACAAACGTTATCGGAAGTGTGAACATTGGCATTACATATTTATGACCGTACCCATCCCTATCCCCATGTACCATTGTGAATGGGCTAAAAGACTGACACAATAAACCATTTCGTTTTTGTTTTTTTTTTCTAATTGATATACTAGCAGCAACAGAATAAACAAACTGATGAGCCACACACAGTTATTGCTTTTATCACATGGGGTTTTGTTTTTTTTCTGTTATTTACTTCTTTAGTTATGATTGATTATCTCATCGATCCGGTCAGTACATGTAGGTAGACATACTGGTCCTCATCTCCTGGTGTGGGTCTTATTGTGAGATATAACACTGAACACAGAGCCACATGCCTGATATAACACTGAACATAGAGCCACATACCTGATATAACACTGAACATAGAGCCACATGCCTGATACGACACTGAACATAGAGCCACATGCCTGATATAACACTGAACATAGAGCCACAACCTGATATAACACTGAACATAGAGCCACAACCTGATATAACACTGAACACAGAGCAACATGCCTGATACGACACCGAACATAGAGCCACATGCCTGATATGACACTGAACATAGAGCCACATGCCTGATACGACACTGAACATAGAGCCACATGCCTGATACAACACTGAACACAGAGCCACATGCCTGATAGAACACTGAACACAGAGCCACATGCCTGATATAACACTGAACATAGAGCCACATGCCTGATACAACACTGAACATAGAGCCACATGCCTGATACAACACTGAACATAGAGCCACATGCCTGCTTAGCACAGAGACGTTTCAAAGTGTGGTAGGGGCGTGTAATCCTGTCCTCACTCTCTCATCTTTATTTTCTTTAATTTTTGTGGACTTCAGTTGCATGTAGGTACAAGAAGGATTTTTTGTCTTTGTTTTTTACTGTTGCTCCCCATTATTTTTTGCTTGTTTTTTATGTATTTTTCCACTGCTTTTTCGGCACACTACATTTCTTACACACACTTTAAAACATCATCATTGGCACAATATAGATTACAGTCTGTAGAATGCACAATTTTGATATTCTCTCCCCCACCCCCTTTTCTTTCTTTCTTTCTGCCTCTCACTCTCTCCTCTCTTTCCCTCCAGTCATACCTGAGGGGAAGGGTATAAGGCGTATACGTTCTTGGTAGATTCTGTTCTGAAGAAAGGGTATCGTATGATGTATCACAAGGTTCAGCTCTAGGTCGTATCTTATTTTGTATCTCCATCAATGACTTACCCTTACGTATAACATTAAACTCTGTTGAACGTCACATGCTTGCTAATAACACCACTCTAAATTGCTTCCGTGCCTCTTCATGAGTGGTATAATGATACAACTGCAGTGCAGGAAATGAAGCAACAACAACAACAAGAAGAACAACAACAATAACAACGAAGACGACGACGATAACAGTATGGTTTTGAATGACTTTAAGAAAGGCTCTTGGGTCATTCCTGTTTATGGACAGCTTTTCTGTCAGTCATGCATGATGTCTGATAGTGAAATGTGTTTTGGTTTCTGACGTGGAAAAGGGAACTTGTTGAATGACTGACAATATCGTTACCACAACAACTTTTGTCCTGGGTCTAATGGCAGACAATATCGTTCCCATATCGACTACTGTCCTGGGTCTTAATGACTGACAATATCGTTCCCACATCAACTGTTGTCCTGGGTCTTAATCCTGACAATGTTGTTCCCACATCAACTGTTGTCCTGGGTCTTAATGACTGACAATATTGTTACCACATCAACTGTTGTCCTGGGTCCTAATGGCAGACAATATCGTTCCCACATCAACTGTTGTCCTGGGTCTTAATCCTGACAATATTGTTACCACATCAACTGTTGTCCTGGGTCTTAATGGCTGACAATATCATTACCACATCAATTGTTCTATTGGGTTTTAAAGGCAGACAATATAGTTACCACATCAGTTGTTCTATTGGGTTTTAAAGGCAGACAATATAGTTACCACATCAGTTGTTGCTGTGGGTTCTAATGGCTGACATTATCAACTCAAAGCTAGAGTTGGATCAGACCACAGTTCATGGCCAGATTGTCTCAGACACTTTGGTGTTGGCATGACGAACAACAACGGCCAGAGATTGCTGGAGCTCTGCTCATACCGCAAACTGTGCATCACCAACACGAAGTTCAAGACAAAGCCTCCCCACGGTCTCCTGGACACACCTAAGGTCAAGATTATCTATAGGTATACATTGGAATCGACCATCAACTGAACAGCTTCACCTAACAGTGGTATTTTCACAAGCAACGTCCATAGTGCCAACTGTAACACGAACCATTCCACAGTATGCAGCAAAGTCCAACTGATAGTAAAGAGGATTCACCAGATCAAGCAGAAAGGCTGTCCCTGCATCAACACCACTGGGGCAGTAAAATCTGAGCTTTGCACAGACTCAGTGGTACAGATTCAGTGGTCAC
Source organism: Monoplex corrugatus (assembly GCA_030674185.1). Taxonomy (NCBI): domain Eukaryota; kingdom Metazoa; phylum Mollusca; class Gastropoda; order Littorinimorpha; family Ranellidae; genus Monoplex; species Monoplex corrugatus. The sequence continues at coordinate 5,570,189 of JAPXFY010000013.1, read as the reverse complement.
ATGCTTTCAAAGTAAAGGCAGAAGCAGCCATGCAAGAGAGATAGGATATCATTTGTGACACCACCTACAACACTGACATGCTGTTCTTTCGGAAGAAGCAAATAAATTGAATTCATTTCGAGGCTCACCTTTTTCAGACTGAACCTGCAATCGATGCCAAGAGAGAAATTTTGGTCAATTACGAAATAATAAAAAATATAACGCTGCACTGAAAACAGCAAGAAACAACTCCTGACAGATGGGTAGGCTGTGCACAAATGACTACTGGCATACACTGTGTTAGAATATCCATTCCTGCACTGGAAGTGGCAACGTACAATGTTTGAGAGGATGGAAAAAAACCTCCATGCCCAAAGCTAGCAAGATCCTTTTGCTGAAGTCCAAAGATGGAGAAGTCCTCAAAGAACGTGGAAGCAGATGGAGAGGTGAGCTGAAGACTACCCGCACATTTACTACACTGATAACATGGTCCCTGAGTCAGCTCTTGCCAGCATCCCCACTTTGTCTGTAGTGGATGAACTGGACCTAACTCCAACAGAGGATCAACTCAACAAGGCCTTTGACTCGCTTGCTCACGACAAAGTCAGCATCCCTGATGAAGTGAATTTGGTGGAAGCAACAGCCACGATTGTTCCAGTGACAGACTGATACAAAATCTATAGGCTAGGTAGGACCTCAGGACCTGGGCAGCTTTTGGGTTCATGTGCAGGCTTAAGATTTGTGCCATGGTCATTTTGGATCCTGTCCATCACATGGTACCAGTGACGTCTGTGCATATGGAATTCATTCCAAGCATGGAAACGTCATCTTGAGAAACAGAAACGACACGGAAACAATACAGAAAAGTTGTGCTTATGTGCCATCTTTAGAAACTACTCTGCCAGCGCTGGGAAAAGGGATCAGAAGACATAAGAGACGCATACATCGTCATGCCAGACTGACTGTAATGATTACACATCATATCAGGATATAAATACATAAATAAATAATAAATAAATACATAAATAGGTGAATAAATATAAAAATGAATAGATAAATAAATAATAGATAAATAAATAAGTAAATACACAGTAAACTATAGAAATAATAAAACAAAATTTTCAAAATAGCAAGGCGTTTCACTTTACATTCGACAATGCTTTAACCTAATAGATTTGAAGAGGATGAGAAGATTAGTTTTGCTTCGTTTCGTTTTGTATCGATCAGTCAAGCTTAACTCAGTTACGTTCGTTTTGTTTAGTGCAGTGTAGTTCAGCAGGGATCTTATCTGATTTCATTCTTTTAATCATTTGACTTGTACTAGAGCAGTGGACCCAGAATCTGACGACTGGAGTTTAATTCTAACAGCTGGCATGTTCACCACTTCATTTAATGCTAGAGTCATCCTGGTGATGTCACCTTAATGTTTCATTGTCCTGTTCCGCCTTACTCCACTGTCCCACCCACGCCATTTGAAGGTTCCATCAGCACACAGGTTTGTTTTATAGGATCAAGGATTATACTGGATAATAGGTAGCAGCTTTGGATGGAGAGCATATGGAATTGTCTGAATACAAAATCCTTTTTGATTGAACTCCAACTCTATAATCGTATCACAGACAATCTCATCAGTAATACTGACCATGCCATAACAAAACCAAGCAAAGACTTTTGACCAACATTAATTCTCTTTCTTCACCCCCAATATTGGAACTTGCTACCCTCAGATATTTGTCATGTGCTGTAATAACTCAATTTTTCAAACAATACAATTATTAGCATTATTCTTCTTTCATTTATCTCCACTTCAGCCTACTGTCAATATTGTATTCATATGACTGTTCGTCTGGGAACATGTTATTTGCGCGTCGATCAATTTGTAAGTTTTATGCCAGTGTTTATGCTTTCATAACAACTAAGACAATGGAACGCTCGGTCACAGACGTTGTCATAGGACACACACTGACCATTAGCGCAGGTAAACATATTGACACAAGGATGATGCTTACAGAAGAATTCATCACTTTTATCCGGACAACTGGATACTGTTGAATACATGCCCTCCATGGAGGAGCTCAGTGCTGAGACATAATAATAATAATAATAAAGAGCATTTATATAGCGCCTAATCTGATGAAAACAAGAGCCCTAAGCGCTTACAGGTATCACGCAGACACAACCAAACACACACACACACACACACACACACACACACACACACACACACACACACACACACACACACACACACACACACACACACACACACACACACACACGCACACACACACCAGCCGACATTCAAGGCTCAAAAGACAAAAGGGGGGATTTGGGGAAGTTAGGTGGTAGAGTCTTTATAAGTATCATGAGAGGGACTGGAAGAGATGGGTTTTCAGAGAGGACTTGAAAGAAGTGAGAGTTGCAGAGTGGCGAACAGAGACAGGGAGCCGATTCCAGATTACAGGGGCCTGATAGGAAAAGGAGCGTTGACCATAAGTTTTAGTGCGACAGAATGGTATGCGGAAGGTACGAGTATCAGCCGAGGAACGAAGTTGACGAGAGGGGGTGTACAGATGGAGGAGGTCAGAGATGTAAGGGGGTGCAAGACCGTTGAGAGACTTAAAACATAACAAAGCAATCTTGTAGCGAATTCTCTTTTCAACAGGTAACCAGTGAAGAGATTTGAGAAGAGGAGTGACATGAGAGGAACGAGATTTTCTGAAGATGAGCCTAGCATCATTGTTTTGAACTTTTTGAAGCTTTTGAATGAGAGAGAAAGGACAGCCCGAGAGGAGGGAGTTGCAGTAGTCGAGACGAGAGAGAACAAAGGCACAGAGGAGAGTTTTGGTGGCTTCGACAGAGAGGATATTGCGAATAGAAGAAATTCTGCGTATCTCAAGATAGCATAATCTGCAAACATTCTGGACGTGTTTTTCAAAGGACAGGGTGTTATCAAGAGTGACTCCAAGATTGCGGACAGTGGAAGATAGTGGAATGTCAGATCCAAGCAGAGAGACAGACAGAGGAAGGGAAGAACACTTAGCCAATGTGGTGGGAGAGATAAGGCTAAGTTCAGTTTTAATGGGGTTGAGTTGAAGTTTGTTTACAGTCATCCAGGAGTGAACATCAGAAATGCAGCCTTGGGTTTGTCTGATTATAGAGGGCAGTTGTGGGAGGGAACCAGAAGTATAGAGTTGGTTGTCATCAGAAAAGCTATGATGGGACATAGAGTGAAGTCGCATAATTTCAGAGAGGGGTTGTGTGTACAGCACAAATAGGATGGGACCTAAAACAGAGGCCTTGGGGCACACCAAACTGGAGGGTAGCGGGTGCAGAGGATGAACAACAGACAGAGACTGTTTGAGTGCGATTGGAAAGGTAGGACTGGAACCAAGACAGAGCGATGTCAGAGATACCGAACACTTTATGGAGACGTGTGAGCATGATAGAATGGTCGATGGTGTCGAATGCAGCCGAGAGATCAAGGAGAGATAGAAGAGAGATTTGATTTTGATTAAGAGCAGTCAGAATATCATTTGCAATTTTTACAAGAGCAGTTTCAGGGCTGTGTCCAGTGCGATAAGCCGACTGATAAGGGTAAGAGAGGTTGTTGGCGGTGATATGATCAGAGATCTGTGCGAGAACAATTTTTTCAAGGACTTTGGATAAGAAAGGTAGGTTGGAAACAGGTCGATAGTTTTTGAGGTTATTGGGGTCAAGACTAGGTTTCTTTAAAAGAGGTCTGACCAGGGCAGATTTGAAGGAAAAGGGAAAGATACCAGATGACAGGGAATTGTTGATGACAGTTGTGAAGTGAGGGAGCAAAGTATCTAGGCAGTGTGTTAAGATAGATGCTGGAAGAGGATCAAGCTCACAGGTCTTGATGTCAGAATGGCGGATTACATTGCGGATAGTAGTTTCAGAAGCAGGCTGAAAAGAAATAAGTGGTGTGCCTTGAAACAGAGGGTCGGGAATAGGAGGTTGAGAGATGGGCTGGGAGTCAAGACTGGAACGGATGGACCTAATTTTATCAATGAAAAAATCTGAAAAATGTTGTGCTAGACGGGCAGGGGGAAAGCATGATGGGAGAGGAGATTTATCTGATTTGCCAAGGAGGGTATTAGTAACGGAATATAGCTGTTTTGATGTAGAGCATGCAATAATTTTCGCATTGTAAAAGGCAGACTTAGCAGAGTCAACTATAGCATTGACAGTTTTGTTGGCAGCCTGAAAAATCTGTTTATTGATAGTAATGCTGTTCTTCAGCCACCGTCTTTCAGCACGACGGCGTTCACGCTTGGCCTTAAGAAGATCAGGGCCAACGGCAGAAAACCAGGGCGATGGTGGTCTCTGGGATACCCTACGTCTGGTGGCGGGGGCGTGCATGTCCAGCAGATCACCAATAGTCCGATTGAGGTCGTCAGCAGAGGCTGGAGGACAGGACTGAAGAGCGGCCAGGAGATCTTCGTTGAAGACGACGGTGTTGATATCAACTAGTTTTCTGACCATGACATAGGTAGTTTGGGGTGGAGGCTTGGTCATTGAAAGTTGGCCGAGGATACAGACATGATCCGAAGGAAGAGTATAATCAATTTCAATGGATTTGATGAAGGACTGGTCAGTTCTATGAACAACCCAATCGAGGATGTTGCCTTTTTCGTGGGTTGGAGTGTCGATAGATTGGGTCAAGCCAAAGGAGTTCAAAGAGCTTATCAGTTTAGCAGTGTGGGTCTGGTTAGGTTCATTATAATGAAAATTAAAGTCTCCTGCAATGATGAAACAGCCTTTCAAGGTGTTACAGTAGGCAAGGAGGTCTGGAAACTCTTCTACAAACACATGGTTTTTAAGCTGGTTCTTTGGGCTGGGTGGTGGACGGTAGAGGAACAGCAGATGGAAAGTCTGGTGGGGTAGAGTGAGGGAGAGCTGGACAATTTCAAAAGTAGAGTGTTTGAATTTAAAGTCAGTCTTGGTAGTAATTCGGGGCAGGAGGGACTCGGCAACAACAAAAGCGATGCCGCCGCCGAGACCAGTTTTGCGAGCGAACGAGAGTGTACGGTGACCGGGAGGAGCAAGATCCCTCTCCTTGGGTTCATCCCCGACAGGCTGAAACCAGGTTTCATTGACGGCGAAAATATCGACGACGTGGTCATGGATGAAGTAGTTGATCGCGGATCTCTTCTCGTGTCTGGTACCGAGGGCCTGAGCATTGAACAGTGCAAGAGTCAATGAGTCAGTGCGTAGTTTCTTTTTGCCGGCTGTGAGAGGAATGAGGTTATCAGGGTTGGAGCACAGCGGTCTGGGGGACGGATGGGTATCATAGACAGGAACAGAAGGCAGACCACTGCTGCCATGACGCTGATGTACATCAGTGACCACTGGAATCGTACGTCTCTTGCGCATTCCACCACGACATGATCGACGACGGGGGAGATTTCGGCCGATTTTCAGCGATCTCAAGTGTTCAACCAGGTCAGGGTCAAGGATCGAGTCAGGGGGGCAACATGACAGCAAGCAGTCCCGATTGTACTGCACACGAGTGGAAGAATATGTAGACACAACAGCTGGTTGTGAAGCGGGGCGTGATGAGGCAGACGCAAGGAGTGCGAGAGAGACAGAGCGGGGAGGGTGCACGTGCACCGGCGAGAAACATGGCGGGCTGAGTTGAAAATTCAAGTGGAGTAGGAGAGATAAAATACACAAAGAAAACAGTACCTTGGCTTGCAGCGAAGCATTCATAAACCACCACATACTGAAACAGGAGCATTCACAAACACAATCACTTGCTTTTAGCCATAAACAATCGATATAACTCCGTGCACACACACAAATAATCGCAGCGAGGTAGCCGTGCCTGTGAGGCGGCTGAACCTTGACCTTGACATCTATTGATAAGATGGGTAAACTTTCCATGCCCTTGCTACTGGTAAAACACTGTGTTCCGCCTGAAATAGTCTGGTGCTAAAAAGTTTCCTCCTAATCCACATCCATCAACTGCCATGTCTATGTGAAGAGAATGTGTAGTACTGCACAGCATAACAGAGGCCAGCACGGTCATCCTTTACAAGAACTTGGATGAAAATAGAGAAACAACAGATATTTCAGCTTATCCATGTTGGACGTCATGGGTCAGTTTTCCACCTGAGTGGTCCTGAAGTGACTCCAAGTACTTGCTGACACAGTTGACCAAGATTTACATTTTGTGTTCAAAACCAGAATGGCCACTGTTGGTATGTTTTGTCACTAAGACAAATCAGATAATGTTGCTGAGAGAGAGAGAGAGGTAAATCACATTGCGTCACCTGTATAGATGTCCCTAAGATCTTTGATTTTGTCAGCAAGATGGCTTGTTCAATATGTGTGGCAAGATTCAATGTGTGTCCATATTCCTTGACATCGTGACCTTGACCTTATGATTAGTGATGGCTTGTTCAAGATGTTTGGCAAGACTGGATGTCTGTCCACACTCCTAAAAAGTCTGGATCACAGCCCATGTTAGCTCTGTAATTATTATGGGGGTGTCACTGTTTCCTTTCACTCGCACCCGCCCATTTCAAAACCTATGCAGTTAAAGGTTTTCATATGGAATCAGTTATTCTGAGTTGTGTGGATATTGTATGAAATTGTCCGAGCATGAGGATCCTTCTTGAATGAACCATGAACCCTGAATGTCGTCTTTCCAGGACGATATGAAGAGTTCCAATGTGTAGGACGACTACAGTCTACATCATTCAACATTTGCGTCAGAGTAAAGCAGGGATGTTCTTTTGTTCTGACACTTTTGTGGATCTTTTTGCTGACCTCCTAAACACTAAAACATTTGAAAAAAGGGGCCTACCTCCATGCAAGCTCAACCGAGAAACTAGTCATTCTGTCATGAGCGAACGTCAAAACAAAAAGTTCGCGAGATCACTTGAGAGATGTCTTGTTCATTGATTATGCAGCAGTTTTGATCCAGTAAGGAGACAGCCTCTTCAGCATCTTAATCACTTCCCCTAGGCACGAAAGACTGTTGGACTGACAATTACATGTAGTTTGCAGAAGACCAATGTGATGTACTCAATGTTTAATAGGTCAGTACAAATCGTTGAGATCTTGAGGCTGTCACTGAATGTACGTACTTGGGCTTCACCATAACCAACAACATCTCCCCTGACGCTGAACTACAGACACATAACATGAAAGCCTTCATTATTTTCGATCAAAGCGACAAAGAATGTATTGTCAAATCAGAAGTTAACAGACCACAACAAAGTGCAAGTCTACAAAACCTGTGTCCTGAGCATTCCATTGTATGCAATGTCTTTGTCGATCATTTTAACATTTCAGGCAGACATAAGGTCTCCTACAGAGAGGTCTTTGAAAGAGTTTATATATCATCATTGGCCACACTCCTCGAACGGCGATGTCTCTACCGCCTTGGTCATGTGTGTTGCATGGAGAATGGTAAAGTCTCCACAGATGTCCGCCATGGTCAGTATGCATCTGGACAATTACTGCCTGGTCGCCCATAGCTACGATTCAAAGATATCTGTTGAGATGGACCTAAAGTCACCAGACAGCACGACCAACACCTGTAAAGTCTATACACAACACACAAGCTTCAGGAACCAGATGGAGCACAGTGGACTCGGCAGCTGTGAGAAGAGACAACTGTTGTACACAGAGGACAAACAGGAGTCAAGCAAATCATCCAGTAAGAGACGTCATCTGTGAATAGTCACAGAGACTGCCCACCTCGTGTGGGACTATTGACACACTGTAAACATTGTTTCAGTGTCATGAGCTCTAACAACAATAATTCTTGCTGATGTTGTTGTACAAGTGAAGTAGGATCACTCCCATTGGATTGATATGGAGTATACAGAGGAGTTAAGCGTACAGAGGAGTAAAGTGTACAGAGCAGTAAAGTGTACGCAGGAATAAAGTGCACAGAGCAGTAAAGTGTACAGAGCAGTAAATTGTACAGAGGAGTAAAGTGTACAGAGCAGTGAAGTGTACAGAGGAGTAAAGTGCACAGAGGGGTGAAGTGTACAGAGCAGTAAAGTGCACAGATGAGTAAAGTGTACAGAGGAGTAAATGTACAGAGGAGTAAATTGTACAGAGGGGTGAAGTGTACAGAGCAGTAAAGTGTACAGGGCAGTAAAGTGTACAGAGGGGTGAAGTGTACATAGGAGTAAAATATACAGAGGAGTAATGTGTACAGAACAGAAAAGTGTACAGAGGGGTGAAGTGTAGGCCCACAGAGCAGTAAAGTGTACAGATGAGTGAAGTGTACATATGAGTAAAATATACAGAGGAGTAAAGTGTACAGAACAGAAAAAGTGTACATAGGAGTAAAATATACAGAGGAGTAAAGTGTACAGAGGGTAAAGTGTACAGAGGAGTAAAGTGTACAGAGGAGTAAAGTGTAAACAGTAACAGTAAAGTGTACAGAGGAGTAAAGTGTACAGAACAGTAAAGTGTACAGAGGAGTGAAGTGTACAGAGGGGTGAAGTGTACAGAGCAATTAAGTATACAACGGCTTTCTGTGTAAGTACCACACACCATACCTCACCTTCTAAGTCATAAGCAAACTGTTGTGGTCGAAGATGGCTGTGTTTGTGTTTGTGTCTTTAACTAGTCCTTGTCAATTTACACTCATTCACAACATACATACACTGGCATCATCACTATACACTGGTAATCTTCATATTGTATGCAATGTTAGTCCACATTGTGCAGGCAGAATATTGCTACACTTTCTGCATGCTCTGTCTTTGCCAGGCTGGTTGTTTTCATGTTTCCAAAAGCCAACCACTGACATGGCCTACAGGTTCTTTAGCGTAGATGTTTGATATTTTGACTGTGTACACTTAGTAAAGAGCTTCAGACACTGGCATGTTTGGACACATGTTGACTTGAGAGATCTGAATATATCGACTAAGCAGAGATATTCAGATGGTTTGAACCTCGGACCTTCCAAATGGAAGTCTGACATTTATCCAGTTGGGTAACACGCCCATCCCTTCTTAAATTCCGACACTGTATGTTTACTTTTTCCTGGATCATTATTACAATATTGATACAATACCAAACCAATAGCAGACTCACACAATCGTATCATTAATATATGAGGACGATTGGCACATTATACAGTACAAACCAGGGATTGGATTTGCTCAAACTGTGTTACATTTAGAAAAATAACAGTATGTGGTACGAAAGTGATCCCTATGGAGAATTGGTCAACCATAGAAGAAAAGTTTGCATGCTGGTGTCACTGTGTTCTAGTCATTCAGGACTGAGGAACGCTAATTGTGGTAACCCAGGTTGTTCTAAGCATTCTTGACCATGAAACGATCAAAAAAGCAAACCAACAGGGCATAACGCTAGGTTTATGTATGGTTTGTCTTCCGTCTGTCATATAGTCTCTAAAATATCTGTGTTGGATTGCAACCATTGCATAAGTTTGGCTTCGTGTATTTTTTTCCGCTTTTCTACCAAAGTATTGAACGTGTAAACAAATGGATTTAGAGCAGAGTTCAGAGGCAGCACAAAGATAGCCAAGGCCACGTTTACTTCTCCAGAGATGGGAACATCCACCAACGCCAAAAGTCCACACAGTCCAATAGGAAACCAGCACATAAAGTCTGTTACAGCAACAATAATTAACCGCCGTGCTATGGTTGTGTCCTGTGACACTTTGGTAGTATTGGATGTCAAGACATTTTTCTGTATTGACCAGTAAATGACGGCTTGACCAGCTGAGACAAATAAAAACAAAACGAAGTTAAAAACAATCATTACACCAAAAGAATAGACCCATCCATGGAACTGTCGTCCCATAACTGGCAGTGGAATACATATACCTGTCTGACTATAAAGTGCCAGTGTGATGTCACTGGAAGTAAAGGCAAACAAGGCAAGAAACAAACCAACAAACCAAGTCAACACACAAGCCACTGATGCTGATGTTTTCTCAAACCGTAAGGAGCTGAAAGGAAAACGAAGGACAACGAAGCGATCAAGCGTAATAAGCCAGATCATCAGAGCTGATACTTCACAGGACAGCAGAGACAGAAAACCAGCCACTTTACAAGCAACACTGTTCATCCAGGTTTCATCATAATGGAGGTATTTACCACGGAATAGTTCGTCAGCCACTCCAATGATAGCAATGTAAACACCCATCAGAAAGTCAGCCATTGTCAGGTTGGTGACAAAAACACTGAAGCCACTTGAAGAGCTCTTCTTCCTCACATACAATCGTGCCACAAAACAGAAAACGTTACCCGTCAATGACAGAGAGCTCATCAACCAGAGAAACCCACGGTACATTTCTGATTGCAGTAAATCTTTACATGATGAAATCACATTATGGGGGGCATAGCAGAAAGAAGTATCAAAATCATCAGGCAGTATTTCATCACAACATAATTTATAGTTCTGTGTTGAAATGATATGAAGATGGAAAAGACTTTGAAATGTCTGGTGGAAAAACGTTTACAGGACTTCCGTCCATGTACAGTTTAGCTAGCTGTGGAGTGAACGAAAACCAGAAGAACTGATCGTGTGGATGGTAGTGAAAGATAAATTAAGTTTCCTCAATTGGGAAAACTTTGACAGAACGTTGGAGTCAAACGTTGTTAGTCTGGTATGGGACAGATCTATTGCTGTTAGCGTGCTCTGATGACTTACAGATGGGAGATACGTATAAAGTGAAATGACAGAATTGTTGGACAAGGACAGTGTCTGTAGATTTTCTAGACCAACAAAATGGGTCATGTTGACATGTTGCAGATGGTTACCTGACAGATCAAGAAACTTCAGATTGACCAAATGTGTGTCAGGAAGGACAGTCATAGAGCAGTGGGCAAGACTCAGTTGAATCAGATAGGTGTGCTTTCTCACATTAGACAGAGTCATACCTGAACCTGTGGCATTTAAGTAGCGTAGCCATGGAAACACTGAGGCAGGGAAAGGCTGGGGACACAGAAAGGTGTAACCTTGACATAGACAGCCCACAGGACAGATCACATCACAAGCCATCTCATCATCATGCAGTGGGCAGTGGGCCAGCTATCACACAAGTGGTCATCATGAATGCAAATTGTAGAAGATCTGCATCGGAAGAATCCAGGACATGTTACATGATTACAACCCTCTTCATCCTCGTGTCCACGCAGTCATACATTCCATTACACGTGTGATAGACAGGAAGACAGTCATTGAACGTACCAGTACAACGATAATGAGTGTCAGGACAGGACTGGTTAGGTTTCATTGGGTTGAAGAGAAATAGTTGATACCATCAAACTTGATGATGGCTGGAGAAGGAAAACGTTGTGTCCAGTCTATTTTTTCATGTATAGATCTAAAGCAATTGTTTTCATCAGATTTGTCCAGACAATGGAACGCTCGGTCACAGACGTTGTCATAGGACACACACTGACCATTAGAGCAAGTAAAGATATTGACACAAGGAGGATGCTTACAGAAGTATTCATCACTTTTATCTGGACAATCAGATCTGAAGTCACATACCAGAGTGTAAGACAGCGTAGTGACACCATCATCACACATAAATCTAGGGGCTGAAGTGACCTGATGATCTGTTGAATTAAACTTGCCGTGTGTGTCTGGCATGTGGCTGTGAAAAACACAAGATGTGTGCCTTTGACCACACACATTAGACTGGTGTGAACTACACACAAGAAATGTATGCGTCACTTGACCTTCATGACATGTTGTCAGAGATTGTTGTCTTGTAGTCAACATAATACGTGATCTGGTAAATGTTGTTTTCATGTTTTCAGTTTTTTTATTGTTTCTTCTTGAATTCACACATTGCTCCAAAATCTAGCTCTGATTTTTGTGGACACTTATGTAAATTATAAGAATTAATAATGCGCTTTGAAGATGGATAACTGTCATACATGTAAGATCTGTAGTATGTGATACACACTTTTTGCCCACTCTCACTGGTGGACCATGTTGGCTTACTCACAGAGTGGTAAAGAACAGTCCTGTCATGGCTAACGATGTTCTGTCTGTACATGTTAGGCAACAACATGTCACCAGAATACAATCCAATCCAAACCTCCTCTGGCACAATCAACTTTCGTTTAGTCAGATTCTGAATTGTGCTATACCAGTCAATGTCACATTTAGGCATTCCCAGATTGCCCCCTACAGAACTGCAATACTGCTGAGCTCTTTGATCAGCAGGTCTTTCAGAACTGTCAAATCCACGTAGAACGTTACTGCTGATGATTTTGTAGCAATGGCCACATAATGGCACCCCACCCTGACAGTCAGAATTGCTGAAGGGACAGTGTTCTGTTTCATCCTGTCCATCTTCACACTCTATCCTCAGGTTACAGTCCAGGTGGAGTTGAAAGCTGGAATAGTAGTCCACTGAACAGTTAAACAAACCACTGGGTAGCTGTTGAGGTGTTTTCTCTTCAGGGTGAAAGGAGAAGAACAGTTGGAAACACTTTATACCCATACATTGCTGAGGGCAAGACCAAAGACGGACTTTGATTTTTGTAGCTTTATATACTTGAACTAGATGTCGAATGTCAAGTGCAGAAACATCGATCTTTTTTCTCCGAAAACTGTTGTTGCCATAAATACTCAGAGAGACAGGAAAGAAGTCACAAACAGGAATGTCCACGCTGATCATGACTACATGACCAGCTGGAGTGGATATAGTATGATTTGTCTTGGAATAATCTGTCTTAGCTACATTGTTATCAGCTGTCATATATCCAGACGATTGTGAGATCTTTACAAAGCGGTAGAGTACAGATGGAACTGGAGGGACTGATGGTGGGCGCAGTAAGGTTGTCTGGTTTTAAGTTATCATTTTATAGGGAAGCAAACGAACACAAAGAAATGGATATACAAGTGAATATAAGAGACAGGAGGTGTGTGTGGGGGGGGGGGGGTAGCGCAAATAAACATTTGGAAACAATTTTTATCATTGCTCTTGCAAATTGGTATGCACATGAGAAATGTAACAGTGGCTTTTGTGGTCTTCTACACTTGATCTAGATGTTGAACGTAGTCATCATAGATATTAATGTAGAGATTAATATTGATCTTGTTACAGTCAGCCATATCTTTGTTTTGCATGGCAGAATTTCCAGCTTTGATAGATTTAGCAATACTTTTTTCTTGCTTTTGTTAAGGTCATTTGTGACATACCGGATGGTAGTGCCATCATTACAACCAGCATGCACTTAGCAGGTGGCTGTGGCACCCTGTGGTTATGTCCCTTCC
>JAPXFY010000013.1:5534447-5551947 GCA_030674185.1 Monoplex corrugatus | reverse complement strand
GTGTTTAATGGGTTTCCCCTTATATCTAATTCCATAAGATTTGGTGTTCTTTTAAAGACAGTAGGCTCTATCATTTCGATGGCAGAAAATGATAGATTCAATCGAATTATCTGAGGCAAGTACAAAACTGACTCACTGTCAAATACGTTTAGAAACGTTTTTGATAAGTCCACTTTCCATATTGCATAATGGACATCAATTACGTCACTTCTCAGTAATGACAAAGGATTATTAGCTAAAATAAGAGTTCGTATATTGAATAACTCTAAAAATAAGGTCATGTTGACGGTTCTCAGCTTGTTATTGGCCAGATCGATAAACTGTAAGTTTGACAGCTTCATGACTGGTATTTCACTCAATGAACAATGCGAAAGACTTAGATAGACAAGATATGCATTAGTACTGAGATTTGTCAGCTTCATTCCTGAGCCACTGGCGTCCAGATAACGAAGCTGAGGGAAATGATCAACATAGAAATGATGATGACACAGAAAAGAGTGACCCTGACAAAGACAACCATCAGGACAGCTCATGGAGCACAACCATTCATCATCTCCCTGCCAGCACTGACTCCAGCCATCACAGAGATGATCTTCATGCACACACAGTCTGGAAGCTTGGCATCGATAAAAACCTGGACACATCATTGTCTCACAGTCTTGTTCATCTTCACCATAAGTACAGTCAGAAAATCCGTTACATCGGGTGTAGACAGGGAGACAGTACAACCAGTCAGCTGTACAACGATAATGTGTTTCAGGACAAGACACGTCATCTTTCTTGGCCTGTTGAGTAAAGTAACCTGTGCCATCCAGGTTGATGATAAGACTTTGCCTTTTGTCTGCCTCCCTGACTGGCTCATGGTAGGTAACAACAGGACAACTGCCTTCATCAGAATCGTCCAGACAATCTGTGTGTTCATTGCAATGTTGGCTGTGTAAAATACACTGTTCATTGGAGCACTGAACGCCATTACATGAAGGATGTTGACAGAATGACTCATCACTGTTGTCTGGGCAGTCCTTTCTGAAATCACACACCAGAGTGTAAGGGACTGTAGTAATGGCACCGTCACATTTAAACATAGTAATCGCATATGGAATACTTTTTTCAGGAAGGTCCAGCGAACGTCCTTTCTTAGCACTAGTGTTCAATAACGTACAAAACTGCAAATACGTCAACTGTCCACAGTGACTGTTGAGATCACATGACAAAAACGTCTGTATCATTTGACCATTTGGACATTCAACAAAAGCCTGCTGTGTATGCGTAAACAAGCTCAGAGAATGGGGTAAAATGGTATACTCCACACTTTGCGTGAAAGTCAGGTTTTTTGATTGATATTTTGTTTCACACACGAGCTCATTGCTGCAGTCAGGTATTGGCTTTATTGTATGCTCTAGAGTCATTGAAGAAATGCACGTATTCATGGCTGTTCTAGAAGGCCTGTGAGGTTTCTCTTGAATGAAGAGGTTGGTGTTATAGATCACTGTTTTGTCAGACCATTTTCGAAATTTACTGTACATGTGGGGCACAACGTACCAACCTGTAGTAAGACCTACTAATACATAAAATGCATCATGGTTTTTAAACAAATGCCGAAAATGTTCTTGTTCGTTTCTTGTTTTGACTGTTGCTAGTAAACCACCCATTTTGAAACATGTACGTTCTGCTTTCTGACGGTGAATCTTCAAGCTTACTTCAACATATTTATAGCACTTGTTACGTGAAGCCACCAACCCCTGACAACCAGGACTGCTGAAGGGACAATGTTCTGTTTCATCAATTCCACATTCGCATTCCCGTTTTAGGTTGCAATGTAAATGGTACTGAAAACTGGAATGGTAATCTACAGAACAGTTAAACCAACCACTCGTTAGTCTTTGAAGGTGATAATAATAAATAATAATTACAATATTTATATAGCGCAAAATCTTGATAAAATCAAATCTAAGCGCTGAAGCAGACACACACGCAAGCACGCACGCACGCACGCACGCACACACACGCACGCACACACACACACACACATACACACACACACACACGCATGGCTATAAATGGGGAGAAAGAATAAAAGCAATAAAAGCAAGAATAAAAGCAATGGAAAATTATAGAGAGCATAGCATATACAATTATATATTATAACCATGTGATTCCCTCCGAGCGGAGACAGGCTGCAGAGGGGGGTTAGGATTTTATGCGGAGGAAAAGGTGAGTTTTGAGAGCGGACTTGAAGGAGACAAAAGTAGGTTGCTGACGGACTGAGAGAGGAAGTTTGTTCCAGGAGAGTGGACCAGAAACAGAGAAGGCTCGTGGACCATAGGTATTGAGCTTAGTGCGTGGAAAGCGAAAAGTCAGAGGATCGGAGGCAGAGCGGAGGGTACGTGAGGGAACATAGATCTCAAGTAGGCTTGACAGGTAATCGGGGGCTGCGTTATTGAGGCTTTTGTAGCACATGGTGTCTAGTTTGTACTGTATGCGCTTTGATACAGGGAGCCAGTGAAGTTGTGCCAGGAGAGGAGATATGTGGTCAGCTTTTTTCTTTTTGAGTACAAGGCGTACAGCATTGTTTTGAATGCGCTGTAGGATGTGAATGGTGGAGGCAGGAAGACCAGACAGGAGTGAATTGCAATAGTCAATGCGAGACATTATGAAGGAGAGAACGAGTTTTGCAGTTGTTTCCACAGAGAGATACTTCCTGATCAGCCTTATACGATGGAGATGATAGTAGCAGGATCTGGCAGTTTGAGAAACAAAGTTGTTCATGGAGAGGGTAGAGTCAATGCAGACACCAAGGTTTTTAGCTGAATCAGAAATTGGGACTGATGTGTTACATAATGGGAGAGAAAGAGGAGGCAGCTGAGAAAGTTTCTGACGGGTGCCAATGAGGATAGCTTCTGTTTTGTCGTCATTAAGCTGAAGTCTATTGTGTGTCATCCAGTTCTTAATGTCCGAGTAACACTCAGTGGTGCGAGTCAACAGGCGCTGTATATTATCAGGTGAGTCACTGTCTTGAAGTTGGGTGTCATCAGCATAGAAGTGGTGTTTTATAGAATGGGAGTTGATGATGGTGGACAGGGGGGAGGTGTAAAGAGTGAAAAGAACAGGGCCAAGGACAGATCCTTGTGGAACACCACAGGTCAGGTATGCAGGTTGAAACGTATAAGAATGAAAGGAAAAGAGTACTTTCAGTTCGTAGAGACGATAGTAACTGGGAATACTAAGACGAAATTGAAGACTTGATACTGGGAAAACTCTTGGTGATGGATTATATTTACTGCACACACGTACAACACTCTGATGATCTATGTTTGGTTCTCTGTAAATCACTTCTGTGCATGGTTCATTATCCAGTTTTACATTCGTAGTTTGCTTATAACGTAATTTCTGAAAGCTGAGCATGATGACAAATCCAAGGGGTGCTTTCAAATCTTCACAGACATTGAGGAGGTCCTTGCTGCTATCTTGCCTTGGCCACATGATATATCCAGAGCTTTCCGATAGATATACTGTGTGAAACTGATGTTTTTTAACTAAACTGAAATCAATGTAAACTTCAGGACGATTATAGTGCAAGAACATAAGGAAGTATTCTTCAAAAACATTTACATGTAAAGAGTGACGGTCACAAGTTATTTTATAAAATGTACTCGCCCATTCCATTTTCCACTGACTGGAATGACACCAGTATCCTAATCGATGAACACGATAACGTATCAGCATGCCATATGGTGCTTCTATACGGAGTACGCAATAGATAGTAGAATTCTCACAAATCCCATACACCGCGTATAAGTCACCTAAAGGGTTAAAGTCCCAACAATCTGAAATATTCTCCTGTCGTATTATAGCGCTGGCGTTGTACAGTTTCAAGAGATATTCTACTCCTGGACAAATGTCACTGATGTTCAGAGGATTATTCATATTGTTGATGTTGTTATTGTCTGTAATGGTACCCCTTGTGGTTATATCTGCACAGAACAACAGACTGTAGCATTTGAACTTTAAATGCTGTAAACAACGAAAATGGTATTTGTTATGATTGTGGTCAATTCATACTTTACTCCTGGTTGTATAATACAGTGTGCATAATTAATCCACGATTTATTACACTGGAGAAACTGGATAGAGAAATAGTCCAAAAACTGGATTGCTAAAAAGGAGATTATGCAATACGTAGGGATATAAATCAAATGAAACACAATGAAAACTCTTCTACATATATACAAAAGGCCTTTCTGACCTAAATAACAACGGACTAGCCCGAATCCCCACTTTTGTGATGACAGACTCATCTACAAGACAGGTAAAATGCATCAGAAAAAAACAAAGCAGTCAAAGAACAGTTAAACAACGTAGATCAGTGGCGTCATGAAACCGGATCAGCAATCAACCCCACCAAAGCACAGGTACTGTTCTGCACCCTTGGCAACTAAGCAGCAAGAAAAAAAGGTCCCTCATTTACATCTTGAGGAACCAATATCGAACGCACAAACAACTTAGGCTACCTTGGCATCAGTTTCGATAGAATGCTAACTTTCAGAAAACATGTGGAAACCACTACACTCAAATGTAAGAAAGGCCTTTCGATCCTGAAAGCACAGGTGGCTAAAGACATTGAACCACGTCATCTCAACTATACCAAGCTGTAATACTGAGTATAATCATCATGAACTGGGCCTCACTACGTTGTCACTGACATGTTATCTGTCGGCGACATCATCCTTGATGGTAGCCACT
Organism: Monoplex corrugatus; assembly: GCA_030674185.1. Classification (NCBI taxonomy): domain Eukaryota; kingdom Metazoa; phylum Mollusca; class Gastropoda; order Littorinimorpha; family Ranellidae; genus Monoplex; species Monoplex corrugatus. Next base: position 5,547,204 of record JAPXFY010000013.1, on the reverse strand, counting down.
GATGCATTCCCCGTCAGCTGTTTCCACCCCCTTCTGTCTACAATCCTGTAGATTTCACCATTTTCACAACTTCGTCCACGTTGTCACAGACAAACCTGCTAAAGAATACAAAACGAAGCAATGAGAGTGATCCTCAGAACCAGAAAAGACACACCCATGGAGACTATGCAATACCTGCTTGACCTTCCTTCAATACAGTCGAGACACAAAATAGAACAAGTAAAGGCATATTTCAGGGCATCAGAAAACCCACTCCACCAGATCGTCGGAACAGCAAAAGACAACAGACTCCAACGTGGATAACCATGGATGTGACACGCAGAAGACTCCATTCAGCATGTGTGTCAACTGACCGAACTCAAAGGGACAACGGAATGGGAAAACATCTATATCGTTTCAACGATATGTACGAAATCATGGTATCCAAAAGTCTAGGGAGACACTGTCGTGAATGGCCAGAAAGGAAACATAAATGCAGAAATTCAGCTACTCATGGAGCAACTATGCTGCAACCCCAAAGATGTAATCATATACACGGATGGCTCACTTACCAATAACAAATCTGGATGGGGCTTCACTGTCAAACAGAATGGAAACACCATACATGAAGAAAACGCTATATATTATGTCACAACTTCCAGTCTTACGATGGAAATTGAGGCAGTCACATATGCACTAAAATGTTTAACCTCACTGGATGATGACATGAAAGAAAGCCAAGCCTTCATCCTGACTGACTCGATTAATCTTCTTCAAAGAGTGCAAAATGGAGTAGGGACCGCAGAATGGCACAAAGCAATGAACAGTATCAACCTAAAAAATATGTACACTTGCTGTTAAGGGAAATGAACGGGCCACTAAACTTGCAGGCAATGCCACTACATCTCCATCTGGGAAGGTCTGATGTCTTTAAATCATATCTTCGTGAACAAAATGTGAGTCGTCATACCATCGAACGTCGAACACAGAAATGAATGGAGGAAGTGGCCAGAAATCCACTTATGAAAGGAAAAACAAGAGCTATCATTAACCAGATTAACATTGGTATCATCTCAAAAGTAACACTGCACAGACTCTTACAGCGTGGAATGGAAAGTACTTGGGCTTTTCCTGAAGCAGATAAAGAAATAGTGAAGAAAAGGAAAAGACAACTGGAGAACAAGCAAGTTTGCCAAACCGTCTGTGCGTATTTGTTGGCTGTTTGTTGGCTGTTATACAGAAACTCACATGAAAGAGGAGTAGGCATCGTAATGGACAGGGACATATCAAAAGCAGTTAGGGGATACTGGGCTGTGTCTGGCAGAGTTTTGCTGGTTAAATTGGGTGACAGGCCATTTGATATCAATATCATCCAGGTGTATGCACCAACATCCGCAAGTACTCAAGAAGACATTGACAACTTCTACGAAGTAATAGAGATGGCCAAAGTCCAATGTAAATCACAAGAGGTTACAATAATAATGGGAGATTTTAATGCTAAAGTGGGACAGGATAGGGTGGAGGATATAGTTGGACCTCATTGCCTTGGTACACAAAATGAAAAGGGAGGGAAACTTATAGAATGGGCACAGATGAATGAGTTCATGGTAGGAAACACCTGGTTTCAGCAGCCTAATAGAAGAAAATGGACTTGGATGAAACCAGGAGATAATGCCAAAAATCAGATTGACTACATCCTGGTCAATAAAAGATTTAGAAATTATTTACTGCCGGCAAAAAACACTACTAGGCACAGACTGCAACAGTGACCACAATCCTCTAGTAGGAAGATTTAGGTTGAAATTAAGGAAAAGGAAACAGACCAAAAGCAACATCAAACTAAATCTTGGACTTTTAAAGACAGATGAAGTGATACGTAACAAAATTAACGTACATGCTCAAAACAAATTCAGTGCTCTTGAAGACGTTGGTGACAATGAGGAACAATGGACAAAGTTGAGAAATTCGACAAATGAAGCTTGTAAAAAATCTCTAAAGTAGATAGAAAAGCAAAAAAGGACTGGATGACAAAAGATATTTTAGGCTTGATGGAGGAACGAGGAAGGCAGAGAGAAACGAGGAGATATACAGGAAGATATACAAAAAAATCAGGAATCGATGCAGTGAAGCTAAGGAAGCTTGATTGAAAACAGAATGCCAAGAAATAGAAGACCGAAACAAAACGGATCCTCAGGATATGTACAGACGAATTGAAGAAATTGTCCACAGGAAAAATACATGCACATTAACTGGTTGCTTAAAATCGAAAGATCGTACGCTTCTCATGGAAAAAGACAAAATATTAGACAGATGGGGATAGTACGCACATTAAATACCTTTTTGAAGATAACAGAAACGATCACATTATAAAAAAGAACGTTGAAGGACCACCTATAATGAAAAATGAAGTTAGAGCAGCACCGAAAAAGATAAAACCAGGAAAAGCCCCAGGATCAGACAACATTACTACGGAGATGATTGAAACCCTGGAGGAATTTGGTATTGAAAAAAAAACAATCCTCCTAAATGAAATATGTGACACTGGAAAAATCCCCAAAGATATGTCAAAATCAACTTTCATTGCCACTCCAAAGAAGACAGGGGCTACAGAATGCAAACTCCGTCGCACAATCAGCTTGTTGACTCATGTAACAAAAATCCTGTTAAGAATAATCATGATGAGGACAAGAAATAGGATCAAAAAGGAAATAGCAGAGGAACAGTGTGGATTTGTCGAAAGGAAAGAAACTATTAATGCCATATACATGTACATCCTAAGAACTATCATAGAGTGGTCAATCGAGATGAATTAGGATATATATTCATGCATTGTTGATTATACCAAGGCTTTCGATCGGGTAAGACATGAAGAATTGATCAAACAATTAGAAAGACTCATATTGATGGAAAAGAGCTACGAATAATCAGAAATATGTATTGGGAACAAACAGCTGCAATGAGAATAGAAATCAATACAAGCTCTTTCCAAAATATCAGAAGAGAAGTCAGACAAGGTTGTGTTTTTTCACCAGATCTGTTTTCACTTTACAGCGAAAACATCATGAGAAACCTAGAGGAAGACCCTGGATTAAAGGTTGGAGGAAAAATGATAAACAGCATTCGATACGCAGATGATACCGTGCTAATTGCAGAAAATAAAAGGGACCAACAAAACTTTGTGAATATACTAGAAATAGAAAGCAAAGGTAAGGGGTTGGAACAAAACAGCAAGAAGACTGAAGTCATGGTGATCAGTAAAAAAACATGAAATCCCCTCATGCAAAATAACAGCAAACGGCACAACCTTGAGACAAGATCAAAAACAAGTTTGACTGCCCGCACCCAAGCAAACACGAACAAGCAAACACGAACCAGAAGAACAAGAAAACCAATGTAAGCGCGTATCCAACGAGACAAAACAAAACAAGCGCAAATTTTCGGCCAACTAGCCTTTGTCAAGCGCGAACGCACGGTCACAAACAGATCACAGACACCAAACAATGGATAATAAAAACGGGACTAAAAACTTCCCTGCCGCCTCGTCCAGTGGGTAAGAAATATCTCTATACCCCCCAAAATTAAGTTGTGACCCCATTCGTGAGAACAGGTCACAATTCAAATACCTGGGAACGATCATTTCATCAGACAGCATATGCACATCAGAAATAGCTGGCAGAATCGGCCAAGTCAAAACAGCATTCAAGAAGATGACAAACATTCTTATCAACAAACGCCTGTCAATTAACATCAGGAAGAAAGTTCTTGAATGTTATATATAACCAATACAGTTGTATGGATGTGAGGCGTGGACAGTCAACAAACAAAGCCAGAATAAGACTGAGGCAGCCGAGATGTGGTTTCTAAGAAGAATGTTGAAAGTTCCATTGACAGCAAAGAAAACAAACAAGACAGTATTGATGGAGGCAGACACAAATAGATCACTCATAAGGAAGATTAGGAAAAGAAGGCAACATTTATAGGCCATTTTATGAGGAAGGATGATTTGGAGCACCTGGTCACAACGGGAAAGCTGGAGTGAAAGAGAGCACCGGGAAGACCCAGGAAGAAAATACTGGACAGACTTGCAAAGTGGCTGGGGACGAGGAGGGTGAGTGAGATGCTAGGGGCAACGAGAGATAGAGACAGATGGAAGTCCATGATCGCCAACGCCATGCGGCAGGGCACCTGATGATGATGATGATATATATATGTGTATATATATATATATATATATATATATGTATATATATATGTATATATGCATAGATGTATGTATGTATGTGTGTGTATGTAGTGTGTGTGTGTGTGTGTGTGTGTGTGTGTGTGTGTATGTGTGTGTGTGTATATGTGTGTGTGTGTGTGTGTGTGTAAGTGTAAGTGTAATTGTAAATGTAAGTGTAAGTGTGATCTCATATCAGTGACGATGATTAAGTCTGACAAATATGTGACTATGTTGAACTACTCAGCCTGTATAAAGCAATTTAAAATCAGTTCATGGTATTATATCAACAAACTACACTTGTAGAAACTGGCTGACAAGTGTTTGTAAGTTTTGGCCACATGCTATCCTCTCCAGGATGTGGAGAGAAGATGGCAGAGTTACGGTTCGTCATTTGTTTTCAAGGTGGTGCTTACCTGTCTTGATGGGTCAGCCTGGGTTGTCAGTGGTGACGCTGGAATCAATGACCCCGTCACTCTACCTGATCTGGGGGCACTCCAGGGGCCTTCAGTCACTCTGACAGATATAGCATAGACACAGACCAGATCCTGAATTCCACAGGGAGTGAACACATTATTCAATCAAACTCAGCATATGAAGCAAGCATCATCATCACGTCATATAAACAGAGTTGTCTTTTTGGTCCGCAGAAGGTGGTCACTCAAGAACCAGGTGTTGACTGGTGTGAGGTAGCAACATCACGGAATGAACAGGTTCTTATCGTCTTCTTCTTATTATTCTTCTTCCTCTTCTCCTCCCTTAACTCCACAAAGGGTCACTGGGTGCTGCACTAAAAGAACAATTCACCAGATTCCTGCTACAGCGGCTGTGTGTTAAATCATGGTTCTCTGCAAATAGATGACATGTCAGACGTTGTCCTGTGTTACTGGTAACCATGTAACCTAGTATTACCTGCAAATAGATGACAGGTCAGACGTTGTCCTGTGTTACTGGTAATCATATAACCTAGTATTACCTGCAAATAGATGACAGGTCAGACGTCGTCCTGTGTTACTGGTAACCATGTAACCTAGTATTACCTGCCGCATGTGGGGACTGAGCCAAACAAAACATTCTGACTTAAATAGAAGATCCACTTTGCCCAAGACATGACGTATGAAAGACAGGCAGTCGTGCCATCAAAGTAAGTGCACGGGCATTGACACTGGAGTCGTTTAGTGCAAACTGAGTTTAAAGATAATTCCTGTTGATAGTGATGTTCTTGTGCTGGGAAATTTCGTGAACGTTTTTTAATGGTTGTAAATTCTAGTGGTGTATTTTACCATGTTAAAGTATTCCAGTGCCACTACATGCATCCAAAACCTCAATGTGCTGATAGGAAAGAGCACCTTGGGTTAGAAACTAGCCACTATAGAACATACGAATTGTATACGCAACATGCAGCGTCGCCTACTGAGCAAAACAGTTAAAGATGAAAATATATCCACAGCAATCCATACGTCAACGACAGATTACAACAATCCAGAGGAAAAACAGGAATCTGAAGAAACAAAGGAAGGCTGCCTCTGAATTTAAGAAGCAATGTTCGAAGAAAATATTGAAAGACTTGATAGTGATACATAGTTCCCTTAACAAAGTGGAATCACCAAAGAGCAAACGACTGAAAAGAAGAATCAAGACTGCTTCTTCAGAGACTCCTTTCAGTTCACTAGAAAACCACTCAAACAACCACGTTTTTGGACACAGTAAACAAGGAAGCTCCATAACAGTGTGTGAACAAAACATATTCCGACCCTCAGAGTGAAGCACCACCTGAAAAGTAGTCTGGTGCATGTATTAAATTGCAAGGCCGCCAACACTGGATGAAGTAAAGAAAGTGGTGGAGAAAGCCAGAGCCACACCAAAACATCACATGGGGGCAAAAAAACGTATGGATCAGTTTGCACAAAATGATTCAGTTGGTTTTAGAAATTTATCATGTCCCAAACAACATTCGAGAAATGCGGAAAGAGAACTTTCATTACTATGAAATGCGGTTTTCCACAAAGGAATACATGATATGCGGAATCAGTTTTGAAATAGGCCTAACAATGGGCCATGTAATTTCTCCAATAATATGAGAAAGAATGGTTGCTTTGTATGTCATATAATATTGCTTTGTCAAAATTTGAGCTATTTTTAGGACTTGTAGATCGAGTGGTACTTTGAGACAGGTTGATAAGTTTAAATATCTGTGAACGGTCATCTCACCAGATGGCAGATGCACATCAGAAACAGCCAGCAGAATCGACCAAGCCAAACCAGCATTCAGGAAGATGAAAAGCTTTCTCACCAACAAATGTCTATCAATTGACATCAAGAAAAGCGTTCATGAATGTTAAACGGAACTGATATTGTTGCACGGTTGTGAGGCATGGGCAATCAACACGCAAAGTCAGAACAAAATTGATGCAACTGAAATGTGGTTTCTAAGAAGAATGTTAAGAGTTCCACAGACAGCAAAGGAAACAAACGAGACTGTCTTGAAGGAGGCAGACACACGAAGATCATTAATAAAGAAGATTAAGAAAAGACAAGCAACATTTATAGGCCATTTTATGAGGAAAGAAGAATCAGAACACCTGGCCAATGATCAGCATAATGGGTTAGATAACCCCAGTAGTTACAGCTATTCAATAGGCATAATGAAACATACTTTCACGCCCATCTACTGCAATGTCAACGATCAGCATAATGGGTTAAATAATCCCAGTAGTTACAACTATTCAATAGGCATAATGAAACAGACCTTCACGCCCATTATTCATAGGACTAATGATCAGCATAGTGGGTTAGATAATTCCAGTAGGGACAACAGCTCAACATATCTATGGTAAAGCGCCTACAATCACTTCCCAGCCTGTTTATTGTTATAATCAATGTAATGGTAAACTGTCGCCCCATCTGGGTGACATCCTGACCCATCGTCTATGCAAATAGTTCCAGGCACAATTGATTCAGGACAAGAATCCCTTAAAACAATACAAAACCGCTCTCAAAACGGCGAAATTTATATCATCCGTCCTATCAGTAATACATGTGTATTTATTGTATTTATTTTGTGTGGTTTGAGAACACCACTCCTGTGTTATCTATTGTCAAAATCACTGATAATGATGCAGAAAACAGAAGAAAACTTGCGTTGATACCTGTCCAGGACTGGAAAGATTGAGAAAAAAAGACGAGTGCACTGATTTTAACACACCAATGTATATTGCCAGGCCATTGTATATATATATTTGAAAATATTGGGATGCTTGTATGACTGATTTTGCTGCTGTTTTACTGTTGCACTTGCTGTTGCTATTTGATTTTCATTTCCTCGCATAATCATGTTTTGTTGGGTCAGATGTAAACTGAACATAGATCTAAAACTAATGAATCAACAGAACCACAACTCTCTCCATGTACTGAGCAGACGACCTGCGAAACACTGTTTCACTCCTTACTTGAAGAACTCAAATCATGTTTTTTACTTTCACTTTGTAACGACTTATGTCAGTTATGGTGATTCTTATCATTTCCAGGGTTAACAATTGTTTGATGCTTAAATTTTCCTTTAATACTCGTTAATTAACATACCATTTTTATGCCAATATTGATATTGATACATAATACACATAACTGACTTGAATGCAACGGCAAATTCATTACACAATAGACAGAAGAATCAGTAATAAGTTCTGTAGTTTAGTACTGGTATAATATTGGAGCGGGGTTGATCAATACTTGTGCCTGCCATTTTTCTAGCGCAGACGTGTACAGCTATTGTGTGTCAGTCCGCGCTATGCTCGGGCAAAATCCACAGTAAGATTGACATCGGTCGTCTTCCATTCTGCCAAACAAACTTTATCACTGCCGATTTTTATTGGAAAAGGTAGCCTGTAAGACTAGCTGTAGAGGTTTACCAGTGCTTATTTTACATAAAACAGTTATAGTTTTCAGGCACTCTGTCTTAATCAAGCATGTCTGGTTAATATTTTCAGAAGACTTTATACTCTCTGATTTTAATGTAAGTCCCAGGACTGTTTCTATTTGTCATTTATAAGAAAGATGAAAATGTAAGACATCCCACACTTCCCTGATGATTTACGACCTTCAGGAAACTTTTATAATTTCTGTGACAGCAGAGATGTAATCCTACTGCTAGAGATTTATTGTTTTTGCTTTCTGCAGAGATTTATTATGTTCGCAACTTGAACGAAACAAAATAAATCAATAGGAACCATTGAAAAATCAGTCACCAACTCCCAGTCACCTCCACAGCCACCACCACCAATATTTAGACAATCACCCCATCACATAAACCACGGCTATTACCGACACTATCTTTTCAATAATGACCGTACACTCTGCAGAGGTTATCGTCATTTCTGCCATTGTTCACAGTACTTCTGGAATGGTGAGTTTAATAATAATACTAATAATAATAATAATAATAATAATAATAATAATAAAAATTACAATATTTATATAGCGCAAAATCTTGATAAAATCAAATCTAAGCGCTGAAACAGACACACACGCACGCACGCACACACACACACACACACACACACACACACACACACGCATACACACACACACACACACCACACACACACACATACACACACACACACACACACACACACACACACACACACACACACACACACGCACACGGCTATAAATGGGGAGAAAGAATACAAGCAATGGAAAATTATAGAGAGCATATTATATACAATTATATATTACAATGTGATTCCCCTCCGAGTGGAGACAGGCTGCAGAGGGGATTGAGTGAGGTCAGGATTTTATGCAGAGGAGAAAAGGTGAGTTTTGAGAGCGGACTTGAAGGAGACAAAAGTAGGTTGCTGACGGACTGAGAGAGGAAGTTTGTTCCAGGAGAGTGAACCAGAAACAGAGAAGGCTCGTGGATCATAGGTATTGAGCTTAGTGCGTAGAAAGCGAAAAGTCAGAGGATCGGAGGCAGAGCGGAGGGTAGTTGCGGGAACATAGATCTCAAGTAGGCTTGACAGGTAATCGGGGGCTGCGTTATTGAGGCTTTTTGTAGCACATGGTGTCTAGTTTGTACTGTATGCGCTTTGATACAGGGAGCCAGTGAAGTTGTGCCAGGAGAGGAGATATGTGGTCAGCTTTTTTCTTTTTGAGTACAAGGCGTGCAGCATTGTTTTGAATGCGCAGTAGGATGTGAATGGTGGAGGCAGGAAGACCAGACAGGATTGAATTGCAATAGTCAATGCGAGATATTATGAAGGAGAGAACGAGTTTTGCAGTTGTTTCGACAGAGAGATATTTCCTGATCAGCCTTATACGATGGAGGTGATAGTAGCAAGATCTGGCAGTTTGAGAAACAAAGTTGTTCATGGAGAGGGTAGAATCAATGCAGACACCAAGGTTTTTAGCTGAATCAGAAATTGGGACTGATGTGTTACATAATGGGAGAGAAAGAGTGCCAATGAGGATAGCTTCTGTCTTGTCGTCGTTAAGCTGAAGTTTATTGTATGTCATCCAGTTCTTAATGTCCGAGTAACACTCAGTGGTGCGAGTCAAGAGGCGCTGTATATTGTCAGGTGAGTCACTGACTTGAAGTTGGGTGTCATCAGCATAGAAGTGGTGTTTTAAAGAATGGGAGTTGATGATGGTGGACAGGGGGTGGTGTAAAGAGTGAAAAGAACAGGGCCAAGGACAGATCCTTGTGGAACACCACAGGTCAGGTATGCAGGTTGAGAGTAAGTGCCATTGATGAGAATAGTTTGTTTTCTGTTTGATAGATATGAAGTGAACCAGGAGAGAGCAATGTCAGAGATGCCAAAAGTATGATGAAGTCTAGAAAGGAGAATACCATGATCAATGGTATCAAAGGCTGCAGACAGATCAAGGAATGTGAATGTGAATGTCAACAATCTCCTCCTTGCAACTGATACTGGCAAAGTGCCTGTATCAGTTGCAAGGAGGAGATTGTTGAGAATGTGTAGCAGGGCAGTTTCAGTGCTATGGCACTGGCGGTAGGCTGACTGGAAAGGATTGAGGAGATTGTTGGCAGACAGGTGAGAGTTCAGCTAGTTGAGGACAACTTTTTCAAGGAGTTTTGACAAGAAAGAGAGATTAGAGATAGGCCGGTCATTTTTCAGTTCATTTGGGTCTAAATTGTATTTCTTGAGGAGAGGGTGAACAATAGCAGATTTGAAAGAATCTGGGACAGTTCCAGTTTGAAAAGAAGTGTTGATGATGTCAGTGATGAATGGGAGTAGATTAGGGAGACAGTCAGAGTAGAGAGAACCTGGAAGAGGATCCAGTTCGCAGGTTTTGAACGACATGGATCTGATTGTGTTGAGAATTTCTTCTTGTGAGACACGGGTAAACGTAGTAAGAGGTGTGCCAGAGAAGGAAGGGTCAGGTGGGCATGGTTGACAGGGTATCCTGTCAAGTCTGTCAAGAAGAGTTTGTATTTTGATGGTGAAATATTTGGAGAATACAGATGGGAGTTCTTCATTTTTGTGTTTTGTGCCAAGGAGATGATTCATGGTTGTAAACAGTTCTCTTGAAGAAGAGGCATTCAGGATTTTGGTTTGGTAGTAGCTTGTTTTTGCAGATGCAATGAGGGTAGATACTTTTGTTTCAGAGGCTTGGAAAAGTTGTCTACGTACAGTGAGTTTGGATTTGTGCCAGCGGTGCTCTGCTCTGCGGTGGGCACGTTTTGCACAGGCAATCTCATGAGTGAGCCAGGGGGTAGGGGGGTGGTATGGTAAAAGACGGGTTGTGGCTGGAGCATGAGTGTCCAGAAGATGGTGGAGAGTATAGAATTCATCGGCAATGTTACGTGACTTTTCAAAAAGAAGACGGGAGGCATCAGATGAAAATGTGGAGAGGTCGATGGATTTGAGATTGCGTCGAGTCACTGTGCGCGTGGTACGGGAAGGAGGAGAAATGTCAAGAGAACAGAGAATTGCAGAGTGGTCAGATGGAAGGGCTGAAGTTAGAAAGGTAGAAAGAACTAGGCAGTTGTCAGTAGCTGAATTGTGGTGATCACGAGAAATGATCCAGTCAAGAATGTAACCTTTTTTATGGGTTGGTTCAGAAATATGTTGTGTCATATTGTGATTGGACAGAGAGTTGATGATATGTCTTGTGTCATAACGGTGAGTGTTGTCATAGTGGACATTGATATCACCTAGAATGATGAGATTTCCAGATAAGAGGCAGTAGTAGTCAAGTAGTTGGTCAAAGTCAGAGAGAAACATGGATGTGGTGAGCTTGTTGGCAGAGCTAGGTGGAGGTCGATAGACACAGGAGAAGGTGATGGGGTGAGGGGTGGATTGGAAGGATACTTCAACGTGCTCGAAAGATGGATGGGAGAAAGGCAGAGACTGCGAGAAAGATAGGCGGGAATGCAGTGAGTCGTTGTAGATGATGGCGATACCATCACCTCGGGATGAGCGATGGAAAGAAGCAAGCCTATAATCATCTATATGTTTCTTCATAAATTCTCCTTCGCCTTCTTCCACTATTCTGTAAGGAGTCACTGAGGCGCCACAATCAACAGTTGTTCACCAGATTATCCCAGCTATGTCGTTTGTGTGCCAAAGCTTGGGTCTCTGCAATGTCTTCTCTGCCCGGCACACAATGTTGTCATTCCATTTGTCTTCCCCTCTGTCTTCATCTCTCCATAATGATTTAAAAAATGTTCCATCTGGGAAAGCCTGAAGTCTTTATACGCTTCAAATCATATCTTCGTGAACAAAATGTGAGTAATCATACCATTGAACGTCTTACCCAAAAAGGAATAGATAGAGGAAGTGACCGGAAATCTACCATGAAAGGAAAAACAAGAGCTATCATTGATCAGACCAACATTGGTATCATCATAAAAATAACACTGCATAGACTCTTACAGCGTGGAATGGAAAGTGTTTGGGCTTTTCCTGGAACAGAGATAAAGGAAAAGTGATGAAAAGAAACAGACAACTGAAGACAAGCAAGTTTGCCAAACCGTCTATGTGAGTGTTTGTGGGCTGTTTCATGATTGTTATCCAGATATATCTGTAAGTTTGTCATGATACGTATACATGGACGTCTCCTCTTTGCTGTGTTGTTGTTGTCATTACTGTTGTTGTAGCTGTTGTTTTCCACCATCATGCTGCGTCGATATGGGTGTGTATGTGTGAATGTATGTGTATATGTCTGTATGCGGGCATATGGAAATATGCACGTATTTACTGTCATTTGTTATTTCCATCTGTTACCTGTTTATTTATCTATATATTCCTGCATTTTGTATTAATCTATTCACCTGCTTACTTACTTCTTATTCACTTACTTAATCACTCACTCACTTGCTTCCTTGCTTGCTTACTTCCTTGCTTACTTACTTACTTACTTACTTACTTACTTACTCACCTATCTATGATTAATGAAATATTGTTTTCACCTAGTTGATAGACAGCTGAGCATTTGGGGGAGGGGGGCTTCTGCCATGTGAGACAAGTTTATACAGAATAGCTAGTAGTGTTGTGATTCAGACGTTTAATTATTCATTTATTTACTTTATATACA
>JAPXFY010000013.1:5526947-5529447 GCA_030674185.1 Monoplex corrugatus | reverse complement strand
TTCGCTTTGCTAACATGCTTGCCAATACAGGACGCTGGGAACAGGGTGTGGGAGTCAAAGGGTTAAGGTTTCGCTTTGCTAAGATGCTTGCCAATACAGGACGCTGGGAACAGGGTGTGGAAGTCAAAGGGTTAAGGTTTCGCTTTGCTAACATGCTTGCCAATACAGGACGCTGGGAACAGGGTGTGGGAGTCAAAGGGTTAAGGTTTCGCTTTGCTAACATGCTTGCCAATACAGGACACTGGGAACAGGGTGTGGGAGTCAAAGGGTTAATGTTTCGCTTTGCTAACATGTTTGCCAATACAGGACACTGGGAATAGAGTGTGGAGGTCAAAGGGTTAATAATGGTTTGTACAAACAAAACAGGGTTGGGGTGAGGGTGGGGATGGGGGTGAGTGAGGGTGGGGTGAGAGTGGGTGAGAGTGGGGGTGAGGTGAGGGTGGGGTAGGGGTGAGTGGGGGTGAGGGTGATGGTGGGGGGGGCGAGGGTGAGGATTAGGGTGGGGGGCGAGGGTGAGGGTGGGGGTGAGGGTGGGGGTGAGTTTGAGGGTGAGGGTGAGGGTGGGGGTGAGGATGAGAGTGGGGGTGAGGGTGAGGGTGAGGGTGGGGTGAGGGTGGGGTGAAGGTGGGTGACCAGTTTTCGCAGAAATCCATTCATTCACTAACCATTGATGAATCTTTTCTGACAGACTTTTTTTTTTCACAAGAGAGAGAGAGACACACACACAGACACACAGGCATAGATCTTATCTGTGGATATGGCACAATGTTCCTTCTTTAGCACACACGCACACACGCACGCACGCACACACACACACACACACACACACACACACACACACACACACACACACACACACACACACACACACACACACTTTTTTTTTTTTTTTTTTTTTACCTTTCGATGCAGAAATCCTCATCGTGGAAATGAAAGAATATTCCTACTTTTACCAAAAACATATTTTTGATTCTACATGTATTGGTTCACAGAAATGGCGATTTTACTGTCACTGATCTACTACTTTGTGTTTTACACCCTTCATTGGGAGAAGCGGCTTAATTAACTGAATATATCTTCTGAAGTCATAAGTCTCATAAACACACACACACAAACACACACACACACACACACACACACACACATACACACACACACACACACACACACACACACACGTACACACACACACACGCACTCACATACTTCTGTTTACACGTTTGTACTCTCTCTCTCTCTCTCTCTCTCTCTCTCTCTCTCTCTCTCTCTCTCTCTGAATTTTTTTCTCTCGTAATACTGCTTCTCGTTTGTGTCAGTTATTCAAAACAAAACAAAAAACTCAAAACATGAAACATCACAAAAAAGGGATGAATCAGAAATGAGAATTAATTAATGTATCATGGGTGATGTTCTAGAGACTGGTGAGAATGTGTACTCTGATTTCATCTCTCTCTATCTCTCTCTCTCTCTCTCTCTCTCTCTCTCTCTCTCTCTCTTCTCTCTCTCTCTCTCCCTCTCTCTCTCTCCCTCTCTCTCTGTATATATACATATATATATATATATATATATACATATATACATACACATACATGTATATATGTATACATATACATCTACACACACACATAATATAGATATATACATATGTATAGATTTGGTGCCTTATAAATATGATTTGGCGCCTTACAAATATTTTTATCAAAATTATCAGGTCATTGTATATTCTTGCACGTTGCTGATGTATACACTCTTTCTTTTGTACTGACAATACCAGCCAATATACACACTGACAGACGTTCAACAGGTCATCATTGTTATAGCAATCATCACGAAAACATATACCATAGTCTTTAAAACATGTATCAAAGTTGGTGTGATATGTAACAAAATAGAAGATAGAAATAGCTCATATTCCACACAAATAGATTGTGTGTGTGTGTGTGTGTGTGTGTGTGTAGTGTTTGATTGTGTGTGTGTGTGTGTGTGTGTGTGTGTGTGTGTGTGTGTGTGTGTGTGTGTGTGTGTGTGTAGTGTTTGATTGTGTGTGTGGTGTGTGTGTGTGTTTTGTGTGTGTGTGTGTGTGTGTGTAGTGTTTGATTGTGTGTGTGTGTGTGTGTGTGCGCATGTGTGTGTGTGTGTGTGTGTGTGTGTGTAGTGTTTGGTTGTGTGTGTATGTGTGTGTATGTGTTGTGTGTGTGTGTGTGTGTGTGTGTGTGTTTGGTGTATGTGTGTGTGTGTGTGTGTGTGTGTGTGTGTGTTTGTGCGCATGTGTACGTGTGTGTACGTGCGTGTGTATATGTGTGCTTATGTGTGTGTTTGTGATTAATTGTGTGTGGGTGAGTGTGTGTGTATGTGTGTGATTGTGTGTATGTGTGTGAATGTGTGTATGTGTGTGATTGTGTGTATTGTTTGATTGTGTGTGATTGTGTGTGTGATTGTGTGTGTGATTGTGTGTGTGATTGTGTATGTGTGTGTATGTGTGTTATTGTGTGTATGTGTG
>JAPXFY010000013.1:5506947-5514447 GCA_030674185.1 Monoplex corrugatus | reverse complement strand
GTGCAATAATTCCACTTTCGTTTTCCAATCCCTGGTCAAATCTCTCTCTATGTCTGCCTATTATTGCATCTCTGTCTCTGTCTCTCTTTGTCCTTTTGTCTCTGTCTCTGTCTGCATGTGTCTCTCTCTGTGTCAATGTCTCCTTGTGTGTCTCTGTGTGTGTGTGTCTGTCTGTCTGTCTGTCTGTCTGACAATGAAAGAAAGAAACACACACACAGAGTCACGTTATCTGCTTTTGCTGCTCTCTCTCTCTCTCTCTCTCTCTCCTCTCTCTCTCTCTCTTTCTCTCTCTCTCTCTCTTTCTCTGTCTATGTGCTAGGTGCAGTGGTCACGTGGGCAAATGTTGTACAACCTTTCAACAGTTCCTGGGTTCTATCTACATAGACATTTCAACTGCAGAGTAAATGATGAACATGTTCCCATCTCCCAGGTCAACTTGTGTGCAGGTCTGCCAGTTCTTTGACCACTTTTGTGTATACGCCCATCAGATTATCAAATGTAAATTGTATAGAGCCTCTCAGTCAGCTCAGTGGCTGGTGTATGGAAACATAACTTCACTTGGGAAGCAAGTAACTGCAAATTAAAAAAAAAAAAAACTCTTTTAGCTAGTAGTTTCCACCATTCAAAAAATATATACTATCATTCCGTTATCATCATTATTTCTCGTTGTCTCTTTGATATCACTAGATGGACAGAAGAGTTCTTCTTAATTACCATCTTTAACACGTTTCGACAGCAGAAATAGCTTTTAAAACTAAACGTTGATTGAAAGAAAAGAAAAGGAACAAAATAAAAATAAAATGAATATCATACTTAAAATTTTCGAAACGCTAATCAGAAGTCATTTCATTAAAAATAACAGCAACAAAAGACAGAGAATGGCTGAAAATGTTTAAGCAATCTTGATCTGAAACTGTAAATATTGGTACAACAAAAATATAAATATCACAATCTGCTGATGGTTATGCATTAATTCAACATAGACGCTAGACCTATTATGAACAATAAATAAATGTATCAGACGAATTTCGAAACAAAATCAGAATTAAGATTATCACAATATACATTATCTGACTTTGTTGCCTTTATTTTTGATAAAAGTAAGGAGTTATATTATGAAAGAAATATCTTGCATTTAGTCTGCATACATTGATGTGCACTATATTGAGAATTTGAAGTCATCACAACTGGTGTCTTAAAAAGTTGCTCAAGACATTAAATGATGGAAACCCTAAAACAGGTCTAAAAACAGAAAGAGACCATAGCCAATAAACAAAGAACAAAACGTTTACGTGTTATTCTCAAAACAATGGGCAGCTGTCAAAACATGCTGGTTGTCAATCAGGGTACCCCCACACACGTGACGACCATCCTCTCTGAGAGAAACCTTCACATAACAAAGGTCATTTTCATATCAAAACCATGTGAACGGAAATATTATTTGAGATTTTTTTTCTGAATGTTACTTGAAAAATAACTTGTTCAGCTCTTGGAGGCCACTTGCAGGTAGTGTCTTATATCTGCAAGCAGTAACATTTCATTTAACTAATGAAAAAAAAACCCAGCTTGTTCAGCTCTCAGAGGCCTTTGCAGGCAGTGTAAGCATATCTGCACACAGTAACATTTCTGTTAACTAATAGATACGGTTATATATATATATATATATATATATATATATATATATATATATGAGTGTGTGTGTGTGTGTGTGTGTGTGTGTGTGTGTGTGTGTGTGTGTGTGTGTGTGTGTGTGTGTGTGTGTGTGTGTGTGTGTGTGTGTGTGTGTGTGTGTTACAGTGGATATCCAGGGAGTGCTCTGGACAGCAGAAAGTCCTCACAAAAGAAGCATCCCTCAAATAAGTGTTTCAGCCCTAAACTCCATTCATATTAAGTTGCCAAGCTGCATCCATATCATGACCTCTGATTGCCCTTCTGCTGTAGTCACGTTTCTCTGTGTGTGTGTGTGTGTGTGTGTGTGTGTGTGTGTGTGTGTGTGTGTGTGTGTGTGTGTGTGTGTGTGTGTGTGTGTGTGTGTGTGTGTGTGTGTGTGTTGTGTGTGTGTGATGGTTTTAACCCACGTCACCATGGTGGTCAAGCGGTTCAAGGCCAAACCACTATTGCAATGTGTGTCTGAACCGCTTAGCTGTTAGGATCTAGCTGCATTCAGGGAAATTTTAAACTTTTTTTTTCTCAAACTTCTTTTGCATATTTTTGTGACAGTCTGCAGTGTCATTTACAATATAACATGGAACACGTTTCATATCCCAGAGAAGAATCAAACTCTGCAATACAAATGGCAAACAAATACGAAATGAAACACGAAGGGATGAAGCATAGGTCAACCAGTCAACTGCAACAGTTCCGAAATTAGCACCACGGCAGGCCTGAACTGTCAGAGTAAGGCATTCAATACAAAAATAAACCTTCCATTATTATTGCCACCAACAAAGTTGCTGTTACACGCAATGAAATTTCACATTGATTAACTTTCAAATGAGGAATTACTAAATGAAAAATAAAATAACTATTCTGCCTGAAATTTAATACAGTTATCCTTGATTTTCGTGTTTACAATTCAGCTCATTTTTGAAAACAGAAATAAGTAGTAAAATAATATCAAACACACATTTATAGATTTGCATTTTTGAAATAATAGTATGAAGTGAAGAACTGTGTTGTCCTCAACCCAGTGTCTGCTCTAGATGAAAACATTGTTTTTATTGAATTTCATGTTAAGCGGTAGAGGACATCTGTCAAATGAATTTTTTTTCAAATTGTTGCCAAAATTGTAAATTGTATTAGATGATGACACCTCCACAAAAATGTTAAACTGTATCTTTGCTTTCTCTCTATTTATAGATTATCGTTGACAATTTTCACTTCTTTCAAAACGACAGTTATCACAAGGGCTCTTTGTGCGATCCGAATTTAAAACCACTTAAAGCTTTGTGTCCTTGACTTTGTGCAGTTTCTAAGAGACACTATTCCGTACACATATTATGCCGTTAAGTTTTTAATTCCATTTTGATAAACGTTCTGGGTGAACGTCTGTTGATATCAAAATATCACAGGGTAGTTTAGTTTTTTGTTTTTTTTTACCCAGTAGAGCGTTTACAGTGCAAGTGTTGTCTGCAGTGATGTGTTGTCTTGATTCTGTATGTTAGATTTTAGTATATAATTTTTAATTGATGATACACATCCAGCAAAAGTAGTGAAATCGACATTGACGCCATATTTTGCGTTAATTTATATTCGTTCATTTTGCTTTGCGTGTGTAGAGAGGGGGAAAGGATGTCTAAAGTAACGTTATGTCAAGACTTTTTAAGCATTATGTTAACTAACCAACTATAAGGTAAGTAATATGACGAATGAACAAACCTGCCAAGGATATTCTCCGTCTGACGCTACTACGCCTCCCACAATTCTGTGGTTGTCATTGACGGCAGGTATTCCACAAGACCCTGCACATCGATTATCTTATTGGCAGACAGAAAACACGCAAGAAATATTTCTAACTAATCAGTAAGACAAAGTTTCAGTTTCAGTTTCAGTTTCTCAAGACGACGTCCCCGCTCTTGGAAAGAATTCCATATGCACTAACGTCACAATGCCATGTGTATGGTGATCATGGCACAAGCCTTAAGCCTGCACATAAACTCATGAGCTGGCCAGATTTTGTAGCCATACTTACCCTATGTTTTACCTAGTTTATATTCTATATTGGTAATGTATCAGCCTATCACTGGAATAATCTTGGTTCCATGTAAATGATATGTGTATCTGTGTCTCTTATCTTCAAATAAAAGAACATATATAAAGTAAGTAAAACAAAAACAAACAAAAAACCCTCAAACGCCTGAATCAAAGCACAACTAGCTGCTCAGTATAAACTCATCTCACATGACAAAAAGGTATCAGCCACCCTCCCACCTCAGTGAATGCACAAAGCCTCAGTTGCCTATCAACAAGATGAAGACAACATTCCCATAATCATAGCCCCGCAGTCCGTCGTTAACTTCCGAGGAAAGAAAAGTGGAAATAGATAAGTAAGTAAGTAAGTAAGTAAGTAAGTAAGTAAGTAAGTAAAAAAGCAAGTAAATAAGTAAATAAATGAGTAAGTAAGTAAGTAAGCAAGCAAGTAAGTAAGTACGTACGTAAGTACGTGAATAAAATAAAGTTAAAGGAATATGTAGATCAATAAGCATTTAAGAAATAAGAAATGACAAATACTTGTAAGTGCATGCATATATCCACACGCCCGTACACACACACACACACACACACACACACACACACACACACACACACACACCACACACACACACACACACACACACACACACACATGTTGTGTGGAATGGGTGTGTATGTATGAATGCAAGGTCAACAGGGGCAATGGACAACATGGGACAGTGCACTCCAAAGAAGTCTCAGCTGGAACGATATGTGGCACATGGTTCCTCTAAGGATGTCAGCTCTGTCAGAAGAAACAAACAGTGGAACATGTCCTAAGCTCTTGCAAAGTAGCGCTAGCCCAAGGAAGGTATACATGGAGGCACAACCAAGTTCTGAAAGTGATCACAGATGTGCTTAGCGAAAAAACCATGACCCCAAACGCACCAATTGCTATGACAACGTTCTACAAAGCAGGAGGAAACAGGTCTGGCCCGGAAGTGCTATGACAACCAGTACATTGCCAAAGGGTCTTCTGGATGGAGCAGTCGACTGGGAGTGTACAGCAGACCTCCCAGAGTGGAGAAATTACCCAGATGTCATCAGCAAGACAGGCATGAGACCAGACATCGCTCTCCACTCTGACTCCTCGAAACAAGTGATTCTGATAGAACTCACTGTGCCATACGAAAGCAGAATGGAAGAAGCACATATCTACAAGACCGAAAAATACGCCGGTCTTGCCAGCACCCTGAAGAAAGCAGGTCTGCGGGTCAAAATCTTCGCCATAGAGGTCGGGGCAAGAGGGTTTGTGGGCACCTCCGCTTATGATCTCATGAAACAACTCGCCATTTCTGGGAAGAAGAGGACTAGAGCCCTTAAAGCGATGGCAGAGGCAGCAGAAAGGAGCTCAAGCTGGATCTGGGCAAGGAGGAACGAAAAAAGTGAACTTCATAAGGATTAAATTCCCTACAGATGATGTGTGCCCCGTTAGCACATTGGTAAAACCGCGTACCGCAGTTCTGAAGCGCAGAATCGCCCAGGTTCGATCCCCGGCGTGGGAAAAAAAAAATAGACAACAGCAGAAGGGCATCCAGGAGTCATGACCTGGATGTGGCCCGGCCCCCCGAGAGTGTAAGGAATTCAGGGCCGAAACACTTGTCTAAAGGGGGTTACTTCTCTGAAGACCTTCTGTTGTCTAGCTCTCCCTAGAGTTTCTTACCTATATATAGGCCTACATTATGCTGTGTGGAATAGGTGTGGAATGATAGTAAATTTGAAAAGAATAATACTGTGATAAAAATGATGATACTACTACTACTACTATTACTACTACTACTACTACTACTACTACTACTACTACTACTACTACTACTACTACTAGTAATGAGAAATACAATAATAACAACAATAATAATACATTGTATAATACTCGTATTATCGTCAACATCATTATCATAATCATCATCAATATCATCATCATCACCATATCATATCATCATCATATGGCAAACATATGTACGATCTACTGTTTGCTGATGAGAGTGATCTCATAGGGGTACCAACACTGGACCTTAAAATCTCACCAGCTGAGTCGTGGATAGCACAGAATAATATAAATACAAACAAACAAATTGGAGTTCATAATGAAGACAAGTTTGTCTGAGGGTGGATGTGATGCGTCTAGTGTGTCGGCTAGTGACTAGTGACTGCGTGCTTGTCACCTCTCACTTTCACAGCCTACACCGCTGGCGAGCACTGCTGCTTGCAACTATGCGAAAAGAAGAGCAGAGGGCGTAAGTCTCTTCCTGTCAGAACATAGCTTCTCCATTAGCAAGCTTAAAATCGAAAGATGGCACGCTTATCAGGGAAAAAGACAAAATGCTGGGGAGAGTACATTAAGACCTTTTTGAGGATGACAGAAACGAAGAACACATTATAATGAAGAACTTTGAAGGACCACCCATAATGAAAGATGAATTAGAGCAGCACTGAAAAAGATGAACCAGGAAAAGCCCCAGGACCAGACAACATTACTACAGAGATGATTGAAGCCCTGGAGGAATTTGGCATAAAAAAAAATAACAGTTCTCCTAAATGAAATTTACGACACCGGAAAAATCCCCAAAGATATGTCAAAATCAATTTTCATTGCACTTTCAAAGAAGACAGAGGCTATAGAATGCAAACCCCATCGCACAATCAGTTTGATGAGTCATGTAACAAAAATCCTGTTAAGAATAATCATGATGAGGACAAGAAACAGAATCAAAAGAGAAATAGCAGAAGAACAGTGTGGATTTGTGGAGGGGAAAGGAACTATTAATGCCATATACGTCCTAAGAACTATCATAGAGAGGTCAATTGAGATGAATAAGGATTTGTATTTATGCTTTGTTGACTATACCAAGGCTTTTGATTGGGTACGACATGAAAACTTGATCAACCAACTGGAAAGACTCAATGCTGATGGAAAAGATCTACAAATACTCAGGAATATGTACATGTACTGGGAACATACAGCTGCAATGAGAATAGAAAACAATATAAACTTTTTCCAAAACATCAAAAGAGGAGTCAGACAGGGTTGTGTTTTGTCACCAGATCTGTTTTCACTTTACAGCGAAAACATCATGATAAACCTAGAAGAAGCCCTGGATTGAAGGTTGGAGGGAAAATGATAAACAACATTCGATACGCAGATGACACCGTGCTAATTGCAGAAAATGAAAGGGACCTAAAAAATCTTGTGAATATACTAGAAATAGAAAGCAAAGATCAGGGGCTTGAACTAAACAGCAAGAAGACTGAAGTCATGGTGATCAGTAAAAAAAACATGAAATCCCCTCTTGCAAAATAACAGCAAATGGCACAACCTTGACACAGGTTAATAAGTTCAAATATCTGGGAACGGTCATTTCATCAGACGGCAGATGCACATCGGAAATAGCCGGCAGAATTGGCCAAGCCAAAACAGCATTCAAGAAGATGACAAGCATTCTTACCAACATATGCCTATCAATTAACATCAGGAAGAGAGTCCTTGAATGTTATATAGAACCAATACTGTTATATGGATGTGAGGCGTGGACAGTCAGCAAGCAAAGCAAGAACAAGATTGAGACAGCCAAGATGTGGTTTCTTAGAAGAATGTTGAGAGTTCCATGGACAGCAAAGAAAACAAACGTGACAGTCTTGATGGAGGCAGACACAAGAAGATCACTCATAAGGAAGATTAGGAAAAGACAGGCAACATTTATGGACCATTTTATGAGGAAGGGGGATTTAAGCACCTGGTGACAATGGGAAAGCTGGAGGGAAGGAGAG
>JAPXFY010000013.1:5491947-5501947 GCA_030674185.1 Monoplex corrugatus | reverse complement strand
GTCACCTGTGAAATGAAATGCCTGAGGAAATCAGTAAACAAGACAAGGCGGGACAAGATCAGAAATGAGGTGATACGAGATATGGTAGGAGCAACACCAATCCTACAACACATCGAACATATGATGATCAAGTGGTTCGGACACCTCACACGTATGCCCCTAAACCATCCAGCTCTTCGGGCATACAACACCAGATACTCTGGCTGGAGAGCCAGAGGAAGACCAAGACGACGATGGAGCGACTCCGTTGCAGACACCCTCAGAGCTCACGAGATGTCCCTTCTCCAGGCCACCCGCCTTGCTGCTGACAGACGACTGTATCTCCCCGCGACGCCCACCGGTACAAGCGGAAGGAAAAAGTAAAAGTAAAAGTGTTTCAGAACAATGACCTGTTTGAGAAAGAGTTTGAGAGGAGATAAGGTTGTGAGATCAGTCCAGCGAAAATTGAACACAGGCAAAAGATGGAAAATCCAGAAAGCATTCAAAGCAATGAAGCCTCAGTGTCAGAGATATGATGGGACATATACAGATTAATAATCAGGGACTGGGTTAACAAAAATGCATTGGTGGTCAAAGGTTATATCTTCAAAACTGAAAACTATGCCAACCCAGCAAGTAAATTGAGGATATTGGGCTTCCAAATCAAAGTCTTACCATAAATGTTAGAACAAGGGACCTTTTAGGCAAAACAGCTATGAATATCGGGAAAGACAGGATCAGACCTATAAAGGCAAAGGCAGAAGCAGCTGAAAGGAGTTCCAACTGGATCTGGTTGGGGAAGAATAAAAATAAAATTCATGAGGCTTAAAATGTTCCTGTGCACAACAGGTGTCTGGTAGCTAAGACATCCGTGGTAAGGGTGACTTGGCCATGATGAGCCCATCCACCTTGATGGCATGGGTTTAACTCCAGAGGGAAGATAAACAATGAAAATGGCGGCAGCTGAGAAGCATCCAGGCGTCATGACCTGGATGAGGCCTGGCCCCTTAGAGTGTAAGAAGCTTGGGGCCAATAGTTTACTTGATGAAGACTTTCTCTTTAAATCAAGGGCTTTCTGCTGTCCTCTGTCTCCATAGTTCCATTTCTTGTTTATCTATCTGATTGTAATGTCATTCGTGTAGTTGGGAAGAAAATGTGATGGTCAACAGCAAGCCAGGAGAATAGATGAAGAGAATATATTTTGACATCAAGTTTTCCTTCACCTGGTCCGTAATTTGCGTCTTGTTTCAAATCCACATATATCTTGGTTATATGTTTCATGAGCTAACAATGAGTTGCATACTAGTCACATGACCAAGCTAGTTAATTCTCTACTGATGAATATGATAGTAGACTGGTGTTGCTCTCCCTGTTTCCCTGACTTAGCGTTTCTGGTCATGCTTCGTTTTGTCTTGTTTACAGCTCTTCTGACACAACGCATTTCGCAGATATTGTTTTTCCTCCAGGTGCTCGGTCAGGGTCCAGGTCTAGCAATGGTATGCACTGGTATGCGAAGGCTGGGGTCAAATAGAACTGATGAGCCTAGCTTTTGCTTCACTTGTGATAATGGGGTGTTTAAGGAGTAGTGCAGGTTAATAACTGGCACATATTTCTTTCTAGATGTTGGTTCCCCATCTGTCTTGGGTCTTTCATCTTACGTGAAAATGATGCCAAAGTATTTGACTTGTCCGTTTTCTCAGTCTAGTATCACTGATGTTGATCTAAGGTTGCCAGATATTCTGCTGACCTTTGTGAAGTACACAGCATGAATCAAAACAATACAACATGACCGATTTTTTTTCCAACATGAAGGATGATTGTACATTTGCAAAAGCGAAAAATGGCAAGACACTTGTTACATTGAAACGAATCCCAGTCATTTCTGCGTAGGTAGACACGTTTTTTTTGTTCTCTATTGATAAGACACGTAGCTTCTCGTATGTAGAGATAACGCTTCAGTGCCATGACTTTTGAAACAGAATACACTGTTTTTTACTATCTCTCCCTGAGGATTGTGAATGCGTGTGTTTGTGTGTGTGTGTGTGTGTGTGTGTGTGTGTGTGTGTGTGTGTGTGTGTGTGTGTATGTGTGTGTGTGTGTGTGTGTGTGTGTGTGTGTGTGTGTGTGTGTGTGTGTGTGTGTGTGTGTGTGTGTGAATATATGTGTACATGTCGATGTGTGTGAATGTGAGTGCGTGTGCATGTGTGTCCATGTGGTGTCTTCAAAGTTTCGTTGTGGTTGGAGGTGGGTGGTAAATAATAACAACACAAACACATGGATCTTATACTGGATATGCACATTGAAGATTTTAAATCAAAGTTTTTTGGTGGATATGATCATATAAGATCAAGATCTTTTATGTATAAAACAGTAAGACCACCACCAATACCACTTTCTCTTGAAATCAGGGGGAAGTAAGTGGGCATCACATCAGCAATGTCACTTTCATCATCACTAGTCTAAACCACGTTTCAGATGGAAGAACATATTGGTCAAGTTATCTTCACTGATCAGGTAAAAAATAGGAACTATTTGCTTTCTGCAGGACTGGGTCTTAAAACTGTAATTTGGAAAATGTAGGGTTGTCTTGCAGATTCATGGTGTTTCTAACTTCCTTAACTTAATACAAAATCAGTATTTTGTGCTTCATCTGAGTTGTTGTTATCACTGTTACATTTGTGACAGTGTCCAATTGTATTATTGTACCTATAATTTCTACAATCTTTGTGTTGTCTTCAGAGTATATAATATCCATTGTGTAACATGTTACAAAATTACATCGATAGTTATGACACGGAAGAGTGATCATTTGTGAGAAATAGGACAAGGTAATACAATACCATTTAATTCATTGCTGAAATGGTAAACTAAAGTGGTAAAACCTCTCACTTGTTCAGACTAATTCACTCCACCCTCGTTTGTGTATTTGCTAGTTTGTTTGTTTGTTTGTTTGTTTATTTCTTTGATAATCTGATAATATGTAAAGTGTATCAAGCATTCTTTTACATGCATTGTTTGCGTTGTAAGAATGGAAATGCTGCTGTCATTTCAATTGTCACTTTCATAGTTGAAATCATCACGAACTGGCATCAAGTGTACTTTGTTTTCCGTTTGAAATAATCAGTAGGACAAGTGGAAAGAGGTCAACTAAAATGTTTATAACAGGACTGTTATCTAGGCAGACAAAAAACTCATATCATGGCTAAACAGAAGAAATCAACAAGAAACTCTTTAAGATCGTACCATGGTGACAGTACATTATTCATTATTAACATTGCAAAACCATTGAAAACAGCTTACACTGCTAACAGTCGAAAGCTCCGAGGGCCGGACTCTGGCGTGGAGATCATCAGGAGAGAATGCGTCGCTGTTTCGGGCTCTTCCTCTCTACAGCTTCAATTACACACCGAGCCCCCTCACCGATGTGAGGTCTCTCTGCCAGTTCGACTGTATGCCTTTGCCATCAACCATCACGACTCGCTCCAGGAGGTGTCCTCTCTCTTCAACCAAATCCAATGACTTGCTTTCTCTACGGTCTTCTGTAGAGCTTTTGTCATGGTTTTCACTTTCATCGGACCAAGTCCAGCCACTTTCATCCACTTTCTGACGCTATTTGCGATGTAACCTCTGCAGCCGACTTCGACTGGGAAGTGCGTTGCTTTCCATCCCGCCTCCTCGCATTCAACGACAAGAGCCTCGTAGCGATTCTCCTTCCGCTCGTGTGCAGCCCTGATATTGTCAACTGGCTCACTCATGAGATTGCCTGTGCAAAACGTGCCCGCCGCAGAGCAGAGCGCCGCTGGCGCAAATCCAAACTCACTGTACACAGGCAACTTTTCCAAGCCTCTAAAACAAAAGCATCCACCCTCATTGCATCTGCAAAAACAAGCTATTTCCAAACCAAAATCCTGAATGCCTCTTCTTCAAAAGAACTCTTTACAACCATGAATCATCTCCTTGGCACACGAAAAGACTTACCTCTCCCAACAAAACATACAAATGAAGAACTCCCATCTGTATTCTCTAAGTATTTCACCACCAAAATACAAACTCTTCGTGACAGGCTTGACAGGACACCCTGTCAACCATGCCCACCTGACCCTTCCTTCTCTGGCACACCTCTCACTACTTTTACCCCAGTCTCACAAGAAGAAATTTTCAACACAATCAGATCCATGTCGTTCAAAACCTGCGAACTGGATCCTCTTCCAGGTTCTCTCTACTCCGATTGTCTCCCTACTCTCCTCCCATTCATCATTGACATCATCAACACTTCTTTTCAAACTGGAACTGTCCCAGATTCTTTCAAGTCTGCTATTGTTCACCCTCTCCTCAAGAAACACAATTTAGACCCAAATGAACTGAAAAATTACAGGCCTATCTCTAATCTCTCTTTCTTGTCAAAACTCCTTGAAAAGGTCGTCCTCAACCAGCTGAACTCTCACCTGTCTGCCAACAATCTCCTCAATCCTTTCCAGTCAGCCTACCGCCTGTGCCATAGCACTAAAACTGCCCTACTACACATTCTCAACAATCTCCTCCTTGCAACTGATACTGGCAAAGTCTCTCTCCTCACACTCCTTAATCTGTCTGCAGCCTCCGATACCATTGACCATGGTATTCTCCTTTCTAGACTTCATCATACTTTTGGCATCTCTGACATTGCTCTCTCCTTTTTCACTTCGTATTTATCAAACAGAAAACAAACTGTTCTCATCAATGGCACTTACTCTCAACCTGCATACCTGACCTGTGGTGTTCCACAAGGATCTGTCCTTGGCCCTGTTCTTTTCACTCTTTATACCTCCCCCCTGTCCACCATCATCAACTCCCACTCTATAAAACACCACTTCTATGCTGATGACACCCAACTTCAAGACAGTGACTCACCTGATAATATACAGCGCCTGTTGACTCGCACCACTGAGTGTTACTCGGACATTAAGAACTGGATGACACACAATAGACTTCAGCTTAATGACGACAAGACAGAAGCTATCCTCATTGGCACCCGTCAGAAACTTTCCCAGCTGCCTCCTCTTTCTCTCCCATTATGTAACACATCAGTCCCAATTTCTGATTCAGCTAAAAACCTTGGTGTCTGCATTGACTCTACCCTGTCCATGAACAACTTTGTTTCTCAAACTGCCAGATCTTGCTACTATCATCTCCATCGTATAAGCCTGATCAGGAAGTATCTCTCTGTCGAAACAACTGCAAAACTCGTTCTCTCCTTCATAATGTCTCGCATTGACTATTGCAATTCACTCCTGTCTGGTCTTCCTGCCTCCACCATTCACATCCTACAGCGCATTCAAAACAATGCTGTACGCCTTGTACTCAAAAAGAAAAAAAGCTGACCACATATCTCCTCTCCTGGCACAACTTCACTGGCTCCCTGTATCAAAGCGCATACAGTACAAACTAGACACCATGTGCTACAAAAGCCTCAATAACGCAGCCCCCGATTACCTGTCAAGCCTACTTGAGATCTATGTTCCCTCACGTACCCTCCGCTCTACCTCCGATCCTCTGACTTTTCGCTTTCCACGCACTAAGCTCAATACCTATGGTCCACGAGCCTTCTTTGTTTCTGGTCCACTCTCCTGGAACAAACTTCCTCTCTCAGTCCGTCAGCAACCTACTTTTGCCTCCTTCAAGTCCACTCTCAAAACTCACCTGTTCTCCTCTGCATAAAATCCTAACCTCACTCAACCCCCCTCTGCAGCCTGTCTCCGCTCGGAGGGGAATCACTTTGTTTTAATATATAATTGTATATGATGTGCTCTCTGTGGTTTTCCATTGGTTTTATTCTTGCTTTTATTGCTTTTATTCTTTTCTCCCCATTTGTGGCCATGCATGTGTGTGTGTGTGTGTGTGTGTGTGTGTGTGTGTGTGTGTGTGTGTGTGTGTGTGTGTGTATGTGTGTGTGTGTGTGTGTGTGTGTATGTGCGTGTGTGTGCGTGCGTGCGTGTGTGCGTGTGTGTCTTTTCGGCGCTTGGATTTGATTTTGTCGAGATTTGCGCTATGTAAATATTGTAATTATTATGTATGCATGTGCGTACATATGTATGTATGTATGTATGTATACGCTTAGATTTATGTATGTATGTATGTATGTATGCATGTATACGCTCAGCTTAGATTTATGTATGTAAGTATGTAGGCATGTATGTATGCATGTATACGCTCATATGTATATGCGTGCTGCTAACAATTTAGTAAATACCTTAGTACAACAAGCCAAGTCAGCATATTATAATTCAAAAATCACTGCATGTACCACAACAAAACAACTGTTCAAGGTCACCAATGCATTCATGGGGAGAATAAAATCATCCCCACTTCCTTCGCCTGTCTATCCCTCTAATCTACCACAGAAATTTTGTGACTTTTTTAGTAACAAAATTGAAGATCTTCGTTCAAGCCTCGACTCTCAGTCAGCAATGTTACCAGATGTTCCCTATGACTCTTTCACTGGAAACCTGTTTAATGAATTTAAGCCTGTGACTGAAGCTGTTGTCAGTGAAGTTATTCATAAAACTACCATAAAGACATGTGCACTTGATCCCCTTCCATCTGTTCTTTTATCCCAATTGATTCACGATTTGCTTCCCTACATCACTGTCATTGTAAATGACTCTCTCACTTCTGGATGTTTTCCTTCTATTCTCAAGACAGCTATTGTTCAACCTCTTCTAAAGAAATCATCCCTTGATCCTGAAAACCTGAAAAACTACCGTCCTGTTTCCAATCTGTCCTTTCTTTCTAAGATTATTGAAAAGATCGCACTTCTCCAACTCCAGGAACACCTGGATTACAACAGCCTTCTCTATCCTTTGCAATCTGCCTATCGCTCTGGTCATAGTACAGAGACTGCTCTTTTGAAGATTGTGAATGATCTGCTATCTACTCTAGACAATGGTCAGGTGTCCCTTCTCTCTCTTCTTGATCTCTCTTCTGCCTTCGACACTATTGATCACAATACTCTTCTTTCTCGACTTCAGAATATTTTTGGTATCTCTGGCATTGCTCTGTCATGGTTTCAATCCTACCTTTCTGGTCGTGTACAAGTTGTCTCCATAAATGGTGTCTCTTCTAATCCTACCATCTTGAAGTACGGTGTTCCTCAGGGCTCTGTCTTAGGCCCTATTCTCTTTATTTTGTACACTCAGCCCATCTCTGACATTGTAGCCCATCATCACATATCCCATCACTGTTTTTCTGATGACAACCAAATCTACATGTCTGGCCATCCCTCCACTATCCCTTCTATAATTCAACGCACACAGCTCTGCATTTCTGACATAAAGTCTTGGATGACATGCAACAAACTCCAGCTGAATAATGACAAAACAGAATTTATATTTATTGCATCAAAGCGACTTCTGTCTACTGTGCCTATCCCTGTTTCTATCCAGCTTGAAGACTCGGTAATCCACACTTCCACATCCGTGCGTAATCTTGGAGTTGTACTGGACCAAACTCTTTCCTTCCACAGCCAGGTATCCTCTGTCTGTCGTGCTTGTTACTTAGAACTTCGACGGATCAGTTCTGTGCGTCATCTTATATCTGAAGAAAGCACTATAACTCTCATTTCTGCACTCATTCTGTCCAGACTCGACTACTGTAACTCGCTTCTTGCTGGCTGCCCCCAAACACTCTTATCCAAATTGCAAAAAAGTTCAAAATAACGCTGCTCGCCTTGTACGGAAATGCCCAAGGTCAACTCATGTTTCCCCTCTGCTTCGAACTCTACACTGGCTTCCTGTTCGAAAGCGTATTGACTATAAACTTTCCCTCCTATGCCATAAGTCTCTGGCTGGTCTAGCTCCCCCCTATCTTTCTGATCTCCTGACTGTTTACATTCCCTCCAGAGAGCTACGCTCTTCTACTGATGCCCACCTACTTAGAATCCCACGCTTCCGCAACAAAACTCTTGGTGAACGTGCTTTTTCTTATCAGGCCCCCTCTATTTGGAACAAACTTCCCTTTCCTCTCCGCTCTACCTGTACCCTTTCTTCGTTTAAGTCCGGTCTAAAAACCACTCTTTTTAAATCCTAGCCTGTAGTTCTGTACTCTTACTTCTGCTGCCACCTTGAAATCTGTGCCCGCGCGCGTGTGTGTGTGTGTGCGGGTGTGTGTGTGTGTGTGTGTGTGTGTGAGTGTGTGTGTGTGCGGGTGTGTGTGTGTGTGTGTGTGTGTGCAGGTGTGTGTGTGTGTGTGTGTGTGTGTGTGTGTGTGTGTGTGTGTGTGTGTGTGTGTGCGTGTGCGTGTGTTGTGTGTGCGTGTGTGTGTGTGTTTACTGTAAGCGCTTAGGGCTTTTTTTAGATTAAGCGCCATAAATGTTCACTATTATTATTATTATTATTATACGCCCAGCGCTTAGATTTGATTTTATCAAGATTTTGCGCTATATAAATAAAATATATTATCATTATTATTATTTCGTGGGGCACCGTCGGCTCCACAAAGTGCACCTCTCTCTCTTCCTTGCTCCATACCACCAGGTCTGGCTTCTTCCTTGTTGGGATGGGGAAGAATCTCTCGCAGCCCTCAAGGTCTGCGGCTACCTCCCACAGACCACCACACTGGCCATCTGTGGCCTCGCTTGCCTTCTTTCCATCAGGAACCTTGCTTCCTTGCGGTACAAACACGATCTTGCCCAGTCCTTGTTTCTGCGGCTTAAGAGCGTATTTTCCCTCCTCAACCTGCTCCTTCGCCATCTTGGTAAACACCCTGAGCACTTCATTGTGTCTCCAGGTGTATCTATTCAGGGCCAGGTGGCAGTTTGAGAGGATATGCTTCATGGTTCCTAGTTTGCCGCACCTGCACTTGTCATCTTCCTGGACCTTCCATCTGACTAAGTTCACTGGTGAAGGCAGAACATCATAGGTGGATCGGAGAAGAAAGCTTAACCTCGATGTGTTCCACTCCCAGATCTCACTCCATCCAATCTTTCTTTCCGCTACATGCTCCTCCCACCCGGTCACCCGCCCTTGTTGAGCACACTGGATGAAGTGAACTTCTCGCCTTTCAGCCTCATTCTTTCGCACCTGCCCTGCTGCAGCTGCTCTTCTGTCTCGTTGGAACATCTTCCTAAAAGGTCTGAAGTTGCCGTTGCCAAGTCCCAACCTGCCCGTCTGTGCTGGACCTACAATGTCGCCATGTTCCAACGAAGAGATGATCTCGTCAGCCGCATCCTCCGCATTCCATTTTCTCGCTGGCCACTGCATTTATCATAGATAAGTGCAGTGGCCAGCGAGAAAATGGTCGAGAGGACTGGACAGTTTCATGATGGCAATGTCATTGTGACTTGACACGTTGTCGCACTTTTCATGCACATAGATGCTATCCACGGATCGCACGTGAGAACCATCATGTGGTTGAGGTCTATACTTCCAACACCCACTGTCAACTCAGATGGTTTGCAATAACACACAGTGGGTACACTTTCATTGTGCAGGCCTTGGACAAAGCTGTCTGTCTGTTCTGTCTGTCCGTCCATCCGTCCGTCTGTCTGTCTGTCCGTCTATCTTTCTTTTTTATCTATATGATAAGTGCAGTGGCCAAGTGGGCAAGAGTTCCTGGGTTCAATCCACCTAGACATTCTGCCTGTAGGGAAAAGGATACAAGGTTATCTCAACTAACAGCTCAATATGCGTGAAAATCCGCCAGTGCCTCAATCAGCTTTGTGCAAATATGTACATAGAATATTAAACATGCACGCTAAATATCCTGTAAGTCATGTCAGTGGTTGGCATTTGAGACCACAAAAGCACGCTGGATGCAAGGAATTGCTAATTTGAGAAATTAGCTTTTAACTAATAGCTTCTACTGTCCAAAAATAAAGTATCATTTCATTGCCATTATCATTTCTCTTTGTCTACTTTGATATCACTGGAAGGTAAGAAGAATTTTACTGTAGTTCCCGTTTTAGCAAGTTATAACAAAAGCAGCAGCTTATGTAACAAAACATGGTTACATTGCAATCTATGTAGTATCTGATACCACAAAACGT
>JAPXFY010000013.1:5461947-5486947 GCA_030674185.1 Monoplex corrugatus | reverse complement strand
AGAAGGCTCGTGGACCATAGGTATTGAGCTTAGTGCGTGGAAAGCGAAAAGTCAGAGGATCGGAGGCAGAGCGGAGGGTACGTGAGGGAACATAGATCTCAAGTAGGCTTGACAGGTAATCGGGGGCTGCGTTATTGAGGCTTTTGTAGCACATGGTGTCTAGTTTGTACTGTATGCGCTTTGATACAGGGAGCCAGTGAAGTTGTGCCAGGAGAGGAGATATGTGGTCAGCTTTTTTCTTTTTGAGTACAAGGCGTGCAGCATTGTTTTGAATGCGCTGTAGGATGTGAATGGTGGAGGCAGGAAGACCAGACAGGAGTGAATTGCAATAGTCAATGCGAGACATTATGAAGGAGAGAACGAGTTTTGCAGTTGTTTCGACAGAGAGATACTTCCTGATCAGCCTTATACGATGGAGATGATAGTAGCAGGATCTGGCAGTTTGAGAAACAAAGTTGTTCATGGAGAGGGTAGAGTCAATGCAGACACCAAGGTTTTTAGCTGAATCAGAAATTGGGACTGATGTGTTACATAATGGGAGAGAAAGAGGAGGCAGCTGAGAAAGTTTCTGACGGGTGCCAATGAGGATAGCTTCTGTTTTGTCGTCATTAAGCTGAAGTCTATTGTGTGTCATCCAGTTCTTAATGTCCGAGTAACACTCAGTGGTGCGAGTCAACAGGCGCTGTATATTATCAGGTGAGTCACTGTCTTGAAGTTGGGTGTCATCAGCATAGAAGTGGTGTTTTATAGAATGGGAGTTGATGATGGTGGACAGGGGGGAGGTGTAAAGAGTGAAAAGAACAGGGCCAAGGACAGATCCTTGTGGAACACCACAGGTCAGGTATGCAGGTTGAGAGTAAGTGCCATTGATGAGAACGGTTTGTTTTCTGTTGGATAGGTATGAAGTGAACCAAGACAGAGCAATGTCAGAGATGCCAAAAGTATGATGAAGTCTAGAAAGGAGAATACCATGATCAATGGTATCAAAGGCTGCAGACAGATCAAGGAGTGTGAGGAGAGAGACTTTGCCAGTATCAGTTGCAAGGAGGAGATTGTTGAGAATGTGTAGTAGGGCAGTTTCAGTGCTATGGCACTGGCGGTAGGCTGACTGGAAAGGATTGAGGAGATTGTTGGCAGACAGGTGAGAGTTCAGCTGGTTGAGGACGACTTTTTCAAGGAGTTTTGACAAGAAAGAGAGATTAGAGATAGGCCGGTAATTTTTCAGTTCATTTGGATCTAAATTGTGTTTCTTGAGGAGAGGGTGAACAATAGCAGACTTGAAAGAATCAGGGACAGTTCCAGTTTGAAGAGAAGTGTTGATGATGTCAGTGATGAATGGGAGGAGAGTAGGGAGACAGTCGGCGTAGAGAGAACCTGGAAGAGGATCCAGCTCGCAGGTTTTGAACGACATGGATCTGATTGTGTTGAGAATTTCTTCTTGTGAGACTGGGTTAAAAGTAGTAAGAGGTGTGCCAGAGAAGGAAGGGTCAGGTGGGCATGGTTGACAAGGTGTCCTGTCAAGCCTGTCACGAAGAGTTTGTATTTTGGTGGTGAAATAGTTGGAGAATACAGATGGGAGTTCTTCATTTGTATGTTTTGTTGGGAGAGGTAAATCTTTTCGTGTGCCAAGGAGATGATTCATGGTTGTAAAGAGTTCTTTTGAAGAAGAGGCATTCAGGATTTTGGTTTGGAAATAACTTGTTTTTGCTGATGCAATGAGGGTGGATACTTTTGTTTTAGAGGCTTGGAAAAGTTGCCTGTGTACAGTGAGTTTGGATTTGCGCCAGCGGCGCTCTGCTCTGCGGCGGGCACGTTTTGCACAGGCGATCTCATGAGTGAGCCAGGGGGTAGGGGGGCGGTCAGGTAAAGGACGGGTTGTGGCTGGAGCATGAGTGTCCAGAAGATGGTGGAGAGTAGTATAGAATTATCGGCAAGGTTATGTGACTTTTCAGAAAGGAGACGGGAGGCATCAGATGAAAATGTGGAGAGGTCGATAGATTTGAGATTGCGTCGAGTCACTGTGCGCATGGTACGGGAAGGAGGAGAAATGTCAAGAGAACAGAGAATTGCAGAGTGGTCAGATGGAAGGGCTGAAGTTAGACGGGTAGAAAGAACTAAGCAGTTGTCAGTAGCGGAATTGTGGTGATCACGAGAAATGATCCAGTCAAGAATGTGACTTTTTTGATGGGTTGGTTCAGAAATGTGTTGAGTCATATTGTGATTGGACAGAGAGTTGATGATATGTCTTGTGTCATAACGGTGAGTGTTGTCATAGTGGACATTGATGTCACCGAGAATGATGAGATTTCCAGGTAAGAGACAGTAGTAATCAAGAAGTTGATCAAAGTCAGAGAGAAACATGGATGTGGTGAGCTTGTTGGCAGAGCTAGGTGGAGGTCGATAGACACAGGAGAAGGTGATGGGGTGAGGGTGGATTGGAAGGATACTTCAACGTGCTCGAAAGAAGGATGGGAGAAAGGCAGAGACTGCGAGAAAGACAGGCGGGAATGGAGTGAGTCGTTGTAGAGGATGGCGATACCACCACCTCGGGATGAGCGATGGAAAGAAGCAAGCCTGTAACCACTCGGAGTGAGACTCACATGTATAGACTCCACCATCTTCTGGACACTCATGCTCCAGCCACAACCCGTCTTTTACCTGACCACCCCCTACTCCCTGGCTCACTCATGAGATTGCCTGTGCAAAACGTGCCCGCCGCAGAGCAGAGAGCCGCTGGCGCAAATCCAATCTCACTGTACATAGGCAACTTTTCCAAGCCTCTAAAACAAAAGTATCCACCCTCATTGCATCTACAAAAACAAGCTATTTCCAAACCAAAATCCTGACTCTTCTTCAAGAGAACTCTTTACAACCATGAATCATCTCCTTGGCACACGAAAAGATTTACCTCTCCCAACAAAACACACAAATGAAGAACTCCCATCTGTATTCTCTAAGTATTTCACCACCAAAATACAAACTCTTCGTGACAGGCTTGACATGACACCCTGTCAACCATGCCCACCTGACCCTTCCATCTCTGGCACACCTCTTACTACTTTTACCCCAGTCTCACAAGAAGAAATTCTCAACACAATCAGATCCATGTCGTTCAAAACCTGCGAACTGGATCCTCTTCCAGGTTCTCTCTACTCTGACTGTCTCCCTACTCTCCTTCCATTCATCACTGACTTCATCAGCACTTCTCTTCAAACTGGAACTGTCCCATATTCTTTCAAGTCTGCTATTGTTCACCCTCTCCTCAAGAAATACAATTTAGACCCAAATGAACTGAAAAATTACCGGCCTATCTCTAATCTCTCTTTCTTGTCAAAACTCATTGAAAAGTTGTCCTCAACCAGCTGAACTCTCACCTGTCTGCCAACAATCTCCTCAATCCTTTCCAGTCAGCCTACCACCAGTGCCATAGCACTGAAACTGCCCTGCCACACATTCTCAACAATCTCCTCCTTGCAACTGATACTGGCAAAGTCTCTCTCCTCACACTCCTTGATCTGTCTGCAGCCTTTGATACCATTGATCATGGTATTCTCCTTTCTAGACTTCATCATACTTTTGGCATCTCTGACATTGCTCTCTCCTGGTTCACTTCATATCTATCAAACAGAAAACAATCTGTTCTCATTAATGGCACTTACTCTCTACCTGCATACCTGACCTGTGGTGTTCCACAAGGATCTGTCCTTGGCCCTGTTCTTTTCACTCTTTACATCTCCCCCCTGTCCACCATCATCAACTCCCACTCTATAAAACACCACTTCTATGCTGATCACACCCAACTTCTAGACAGTGACACACCAGACAATATACAGCGCCTCTTGACTCGCACCACTGAGTGTTACTCGGTCATTAAGAACTGGATGATGTTCAACAAACTTCAGCTTAATGACGACAAGACAGAAGCTATCCTCATTGGCACCCATCAGAAACTTTCTCAGCTGCCTCCTCTTTCTCTCCCATTATGTAACACATCAGTCCCAATTTCTGATTCAGCTAAAAACCTTGGTTTCTGCATTGACTCTACCCTCTCCATGAACAACTTTGTTTCTCAAACTGCCAGATCTTGCTACTATCACCTCCATCGTATAAGCCTGATCAGGAAGTATCTCTCTGTGGAAACAACTGCAAAACTCGTTCTCTCCTTCTTAATGTCTCGCATTGACTATTGCAATTCACTCCTGTCTGGTCTTCCTGCCTGCACCATTCACATCCTGCAGCGCATTCAAAACAATGCTACACGCCTTGTACTAAAAAAGAAAAAAGCTGACCACATATCTCCTTTCCTGGCACAGCTTCACTGGCTCCCTGTATCAAAGCGGCGCATACAGTACAAACTCGACACCATGTGCTACAAAAGCCTCAATAACGCAGCCCCCAATTACCTGTCAAGCCTACATGAGATCTATGTTCCTTCACGTACCTTCCGCTCTGCCTCCGATCCTCTGACTTTTCGCTTTCCACGCACTAAGCTCAATACCTATGGTCCACGAGACTTCTCTGTTTCTGGTCCACTTTCCTGGAACAAACTTCCTCTCTCTGTCCGTCAGCAACCTACTTTTGTCTCCAAGTCCGTTCTCAAAACTCACCTTTTCTCCTCTGCATAAAATCCTGACCTCACTCAATCCCCTCTGCAGCCTGTCTCCACTCGGAGGGAAATTATATTGAAATATATAATTGTATATAATATGCTCTCTATAATTTTCCATTGCTTTTATTCTTTCTCCCCATTTATAGCCGTGTGCGTGTGCGTGTGTGTGTGTGTGTGTGTGTGTGTGTGTGCGTGCGTGCGTGCGTGCGTGCGTGCGTGCGTGTGTGTGCGTGCGTGCGTGCGTGTGCGTCTGTTTTAGCGCTTAGATTTGATTTTATCAAGATTTTGCGCTATACAAATAAAATATTGTATTGTATTGTATTGTATTGGACTTGTTATGTTTTGATTAACGCATTTCATTGTTGTGTGTTTTTATGTTTATTATACGTGTACAAGTACTGGTTATACGACAATTCCAGTGGGACCTAATGCTACCATTCTTAGTAATAAGGGTGTTTTGAAACTGAGTTTGAAGATACATATTATTTATAATTTCTTCTTCATGAGAGTTTGAAGATACGTATTCTGTTCTTCTTGTTATTGTTCCATTTTCTTTCTTCTTTTTCTTCTTTTTCTTCTTCTGTTTCCTCCTCCTCCTCCTCCTTCCTCTTCTTCTTCTTCTTCTTCTTCTTAATTGTTTTGCTTCTTCTTTTCTCATCGTTGTTTGTTTAATGGTAAGACCATCATGATGATGCAAATTAAATTCCCTGTGTTCTCTGTGCACCTATACGTATTGAATATATGTATGTCAGTAGGCGTCGACTATGGATGATTCCCTATTATCGTGTCGAGTCGAGTTGATGTCTCTAAAGCAAAGACGGTTTTGACTGGAAAGGCAAATGCAGGAAAGGCAGTCCCTGTCCCATCGAATGAATGTATGGGATACTAGGCAGGAGCTCATTTTCCCCCTAACTCTCATTTTCCCAGCTAAGATCTGGCTGTTCTTTTCCTCCGACCTGAGCTATTTCTGGGGCACGCTGCACCATCTGTTGCAATCAGCTGCTGTATCCACCCATCTTCCTGAGTTTTCATATCGCATGCAGCTTCATATGCAGTCGAGTGGCTTCTTGGTGTTCTGATGGCATTGCACCATGTAGGCTGGGTGGTTCTTCCAACAGAGCCATAGACACATGATTTGATGTCTTGAATTCATTCCTAGCTCACAACATTTAAACTGATCTCTTTGAAATCCACCTCAGTGCTTCAGTAATTCTAAGCAGTAGACATAACTTTTCATAGATCCTGTTTCTTTTCTTTCCATTTACCCGTTTCAGGATTTGGTAAGATCGTGAAGTTGGGAAGGAGATAGCGAAGGGACATTATTAACCTATCCTTGCTGACTTAGCCAGGATTTAGGATTCTACACAGGAACGAAGAGTCTCCCAGATGAACAGTGGTGCATTTTTTTATGGATTGTGGCAAGACTGTAAATGGAGGAAATGGTCTTCCTGAATTCAAAACACATTTTACCTCTAAAACCCTCTTGAATAAGATCGCTTAGAAATACCAGGTGACCAGTTGCTATAATTTCTCTTGCCTCATAGAATGTCCTATGAATATTGCTTGTACAAGAGTATCGTTTTTATATGTATGTAACATTCAAGAACTCTTCCTGACGTTAAGTGATAGGCATTTGCTGATAAGAACGATATTCATTTCGTTAAATAGTGTTTCAGCTTGGCCGATTTGAGATGTGTATCTGCCATCTTGTGAGATGAGCGTTCCCAGATAATTAAAACTATATGAAATGTAAACAGAGAATAAAGACAATATATCATAGCAAATAATCCTTGCGATGAAAACACTCTATTCGGTATAAAAAGGTACAAAACTCCATATTGTGATATTTTGATATCAAAAAGATAGTCACTGCAAATGATTCTCAAAATGGAATAATCCAGCTTAATTGTGCGTTTGTATGGAAAACCGTCTCTTGCGAAATGCGCAAAAGTAAGAACACGAAGCTTAAATGGTTTCAAATTTTAATTGTAAAGACAATCCTTGCGACAAATGTTGTTTTGGAGAAAATGAAAATTGTCAACGATAATCTGTAGTTTCTGTACAGAACATACTGTCGCATTGAACTTTATGGATATATCATTTAATACATGTGTTCAATAAAAGATGTTTTCTATCGTGTAACATGAAAGTCAGTGAAAAGATGATTTTGTCTGTAGCAGACGTTTGATTCAGGACAGA
This sequence comes from Monoplex corrugatus, assembly GCA_030674185.1. Classification (NCBI taxonomy): domain Eukaryota; kingdom Metazoa; phylum Mollusca; class Gastropoda; order Littorinimorpha; family Ranellidae; genus Monoplex; species Monoplex corrugatus. The sequence goes on along the minus strand of JAPXFY010000013.1, from coordinate 5,480,139 downwards.
CACAGTTCTTGACTTTATGATATAATTTTACCAAAATGTGTATTATAACTGTAAATTAGATAATATTTTATTGAACATGTCTGCTTTAAAAAGCTGAAATACAGGCACAAAAATCAAGGGTAAGTATATCAAAATTCAGAAAAAAATGGTTATTTCATTTTTGAATTATTGACTCCACCATTGTAAAATTATCAATCATGACTTTTTAAAGCATGTTATGTCGAGTTTGTTGGTGGCAATGACGAGGTAAAGTTTTTATTTTTCATGAATGCCTCACCCTGACAGCTTGGACCTATCATGTTGTTGATTTTAAAATTGTAGCAGCTGACTTGTTGCTCTCTGTTTCGCTCCTTCAAATGTTTCATTTCGTAATTCTTTGCCATTTGTTTTGCAGATTTTGATTATCCCTGGAAATGAAACGTGTTCTACGTTGTATTGTTAATGGCATTGCGCATCGAAAAAAAGGTTAAGAAATGTACATGTATGTTCAAAATGTCCCTGAATACAGCAAGAACCTGATACCTACATGTAAGTGGTTCAGACATCGATCACAAGGGTAACTTAGCCTTGAAACATTAGCCCACCATGGTGGCTTGGGATAAAACCTTCACAAAAAAAGTGACTACAGCAGAAAAGCAATCAGGAGTTATGGTCTGGATGCAGCCAGGCACCTTAGAATGTAAAGAGGTAAGGGATGATATGTTTGATTGGGAGATGCTTCTTCTGCTGTCCACAGCTCTCCTTCGATACTTACAGTGGCCAAAGAAGCTCTGGTACAGCATCTCAGGAAAAATATCCCGACACTAAGATTAAGACACCACTTGAAATTCATTGTCTGCTCTGGCCTGCTGCAACAGGAAAAATGTTTAATGACAAGCCATCAACACTGGATGAAGTAAAGACAGCGACTAGCGAATCCAGAGTTAAATCATCTTCTGATTATAACAGAATATCTAATCTGCTGTGCAAGAAATGTCCCAGTCTCCTTTGTGGGTTCACAAACTGATAAGTAAAATTGGAATAAATCACACACACACACACACACACACACACACACACACACACACACACAACACACAACACACACACACACACACACACACACACAAAACACACACACGCCGCACACACACACAACATAACATACACACACACACACACATCATAACACACCGCAAATGGTGACAGTACAAGTGCACCCAGAAGTCATGATCTGGACGAAGGTATCGGACGCTTAGGTATGTAATAAGACTACGGCCAAAAGAATTGCTTGATGGGGTCATCCTCTGAGAATCTTCTGCTGTTCAGGTCTCCTGATTTGTTTCTTTTTATTTCTTTGATAATAATACACACATATAGTGTGACTTATACGTAGATCAGCATATAAGCAACTCACGTTATGCTAGGGACAGTCTCTTTGTTTTGTGGGATTATTACGTGCACTTATGCACCTGCACGCAAGTTCTTGATTTATAGTCTTGTTAAAAACTAACATCCAGACCACAATGGACAGAGGTACAAACATTCCTGTAAAGCCAGGTTTGAACCCTGACCGTCTAAGATCTTTCACTTCCCAAGTCGGTAATTCATCCCTTCCAAGTCTGATAAACAATATACTTTCCTTTTCATATGTTTCAGTGGACACAAACATAGATATGTCATTGATTACCAACAATGCCTGTTCACATTGAGCTTTGGTGCAATTTTGCTAAAGAGAAAGTGGTGTTGAGTTATGTTCAAGATACGAAAGACATGGTATAGATGTAATTATTGGACAAATATTATTCTGTTGGGATGTTATTGATCTGTCCACTATTGAACACCCAAACATGTAGTACAGTGGCAGCTTTGAACAATTGATATGGGCCTCTGTGTATGTGTATGTGTCTATGTGCTGTGTGTGTGTGTGTTGTGGTGTGTGTGTGTGTGTGTGTGTGGTGTGTGTGTGTGTGTGTGTGTTGTGTGATGTGTTGTGAAATAATTTTATATCAATTTATTCATGAGTTGTTTGAAAGGAAAGTTACTGCGTGTGGATATAAGACAATGCCTACAAAGGCCTCTGACAGCTGAACAACAGTTGTTTTTCTTAACCGATATTCTCAAAAACCATAGAATTTCTCAGATAATAAGACTATTTGCATGATTTCGATATGTAAATGACCATTGTTGTGTGCAGGTTTTTCTCAGACTTGAAGGCGAGGACATGTGTGGGGGTACCCTGATTGACAACCAGCATGTTTTGACAGCTGCTCATTGTTTTTCCGAATAACACGTACACGTTTCGTTCTTTACTTATCGGTTATGATCTCTTTCTGTCTTTAGCCTAGTTTTGAGTTTTCGTTGTCTAAAATCTTGAACAAAATGTTAAGGTATCAGTTGTGATGACTTCAAACTGTTCATAGAATGCTCATCAATGTATGGGGACTAACGCAAGATAGTTCTTTCATAAATATAACTCTTTCCAGTGTCCACGTTGAAATACTCCATAACCATTAGCAAACTGTTATATTCATATTTTGTTGTACCAATATTTACAATTGCAAAACAAGACTACTTAAATATTTTCTGTAATCATCTGTCGTTTTATAATGACCTCTGATTTCCATTTATGAAATTTGGTTGATTAAATTCTTTTTTTAAAGATGTAACGATATATTCTAATTTCACACTTAGGTGTGACTGAAACGTCTTTTCTTTGTGATTTTATATAATATGCTATGCTTTACATGAAAGTTCTGATTTTCATACTATTATATGGATAATAACAGTAGTGTTCATCTACTACTTTTCAAATGCAGAATGGTTGCACCAATGTCACCTCATCTAGAAAGAACAATTCCAGTCTCTCTCTTTTACGAATTTACTTCCAATGTGTTCCATCAATCACCTCCATCAACAATTCTTTTTTGGTCTCAGAAGTCTTCCCTTCTGCTTTCAAACTACTTTCATTCGGCCACTGCCCAATAAAGTAATTTTGAACCTAATAACCTTAAAATTAAAGACCTATATCAAATCTCCCATTTCTCTCTGAGCTTCTTGAAAATGGGGTACTAAAACAACGGAATGAGCGTATTTCCTTAAATCATCTCCACCACCTTTTTACCAGTCTGCCTATGAAACAAACCACGTACAGAAACAGCTCTTGTTCATAAAGTCAGCGAACTTCTTCTTGTTTCTAATGCTGGTAAAATTCTCTCCTAATACTCCTTGATCTGTCTGCTGCCTTTGCTACTATTGATCATCCCAGCCTTCTCTTTCATCAATGAACTTACTTTTGGAATTCATAGTACTGCTCTATCCTGGTTCTATTCATATCTGCCTGATTGCTTGCAGTCAGTTGTTGTCAACGGAAATCAGCTTTTAGCGGAGTTCTTCAGGGATCTGTACTAGGGTCTGTCCCGTTCACCCTTTATACTTCACCCCTATCCAAGATCATCAACCAGTATGACATCAAACATCAGTTTTACGCACATGATTCACAACTACAGAATAGCACCACCCCTGAAAATATCGCCTTCCTTATCTCAGAAGCATCCAGCTGCTACCTTGATATCCAGAACTGGATGACACAAAATAAAGTATATATAATGGTAATAAAACTGAAGCTATGCGTGTAGGCACCAAAATAAACTTGCCTCTATCACACCTAATACTATCCAGCTAGGCGACAACATCACCTCTTTCTCTGATTCTGTCAAGAGCTTGCGTGTGACCTTGGACAACACTCTTTCTATACAGAAGTTTCTGACCCAGATCTACCAATCATGTTACTATCAGATTTGGCGCACTGATTACATTCAAAGATATATTTCAACTGAGGGTGCATCTAAGCTTGTAACATATCTGATGATTTTGTCACATTTTGATTACTGTAATGTCCTCATTACTGGACTATCAGCTTCTTCTCTTCTGTGTCTACAACGCATAAACATGGCTGCTTGCCTTGTCCTCAGAAAGAAAAAGTTTGATCATATCAATATCAGTCCTCTCCTTCGTTCTCTTCTCTGGTTGCCTGTCTTAAAAAGAATTGAATAAAAGTTGGACACCTTGTGCTACAAATCTATTCACCAATAATCTCCATCATATCTTTTGTAACAACATCAATAATTATACACCAATTCGCACCTTGCGTGGAGCTTCAGATACTCTTTCCCTTCAGGTCCCTAGATTTAAATTATCAAGCGTTGGCCAGCATTCTTTTTTCTGTCTCAAGAAAGTTAGCATGGAAGAGGCTTCTGCTCTGCCTTTGCCTAAGACCTACCCTTTCTGCTTTTAAATCCAATTTGAAAACTAATAATTCTTTTCCCAACAATTATGTCCACGACTACTACTTTCCCTCAGCCTGTGTATTAATATTGTAAGGTGGTCTTTGTCAATTGTATGTGTATGCCTGGTGTGTGAGTGCGCTTTGATTTGAATTGTCAAGATTTGGCACCGTATAAATACTGAAATCATTATTATTATTAATAATTATTATTATCAGACATTAAACGGATTGCACTCTAACCTAATTTGTTGAAAAGGAAAACTGCTGCATATGTTATAATTTGCTAAAAAAAAAAGAGGTAGCTACAGCAAAATTCTTCTCATCTAGTGATAATCAAAGTGACATAGCAAAATGATGCAGACAATAAAATGATACATTATTTTTAGACAGTAGAAGCTGTCAGGTAAAAGCCATTTTCTCAAATTTGCAGTTGTTCCATCCCACGTGCTTTTGTTTCCATACATCAGCCACTGACATGATTTTTAACATGTATATTAGATATTCTGCATAGGCATGTGCATAGGGGTGGTCGAGGCACCAGCAGGTTTGCAGACATGTTAACCTAGGAGATGGGAAATATTCATCCTTTACCCTACAGTAGGAGTGTCTCATATTTTACCCTACAGGTGGAGTGTCTAGGTAGACTAAATCCAGTAACTTTCAATGGGAAGTCAAACATTCACTCATTTGACTGCTGTAGTTATCAGAGAGAAGACGGAGACAGAGAAGAGAAAAGAAAAAAGAAAGAAAGAAAAAGAGAGAGAGGGAGACAGAGACAGACAGAGAGAGACGAGGGGGGGGGGGCAGTGACAGGCAGATTGGCAGGTAGACAAACAGACATACATACAGACATACATACATACAGACAGACAGACAAAGGCAGAGAGAGGGACATGTACACAAATCAACTGACGCAGAAACGTAAAGGCAGAGACAGAGAGAAAGACGGAGAGAGAGAGAGAGAGAGAGGAGAGAGAGAGGAGAGAGAGAGAGAGAGAGAGAGAGAGAGAGAGAGAGAGTTTCTGCAAGGATGCAAAAAGAAATTGTATCACTTTACTCTGTCCATAGTAACACTTGACATCTAACTGGACAGTGGGTGTTGGAATTACTGACCTCAACCAGATGATCGGTTTTCACGTGCGGTCCGTGGCTAGCATCTATGTGCATGAAAAGTACGACTTCATTTTAAATCACAATGACATTGCCATCATGAAACTGTCCAGTCCTCTCGACCTGAGCGGAACTCGTGTCAGAACCGCCTGCCTGCCTCAGCTTGGGGAGAGTTTTGATCATTTGACGTGTACACTGACAGGCTGGGGAAAAAGCCACGAAGGTTACTGGTTGATTTGTTTTATATTGTTTATAGTGTATTTTCAATGTGTACCATTCTAAGGGTTTTTGTTGGTTTCTTCAGTTTGATCATGATATGAGGTTTTTATCTGGCGTACATAATCATCCTGATTATTTCATGGCGTGGTATAGCCTTCAGCAAATTTGTTAGGAGTCTTGGTGAATTCCTTGATGAATCTCTGCCCAATAGAAATTATATGAATTACCTGTGCAAGGTCACTTATAGTTCCAGCTGAACATAATAAGCAAGAACTGCCTATTTCTTTCTGCTGATGCCACAAACAAACTGTGTGTGTCTTTTATTTTTTCTAGACTATATCACGTGTAATTGTGCGTGTGCGCATATGAGTGTATAAATATATGTGTATGCTTTTATGTCCACATTAATTGTCCACGGGAAAAATACATGCACATCAACTGGGTGCTTGAAATCGAATGATGGCACGCTCATCATGGAAAAGGACAAAATACTAGATAGATGAGGAGAGTACATTAAATACCTTTTTGAGGATGACAGAAACGAAGAACACATTATAAAAAAGAACTTTGAAGGACCACTCATAATGAAAGATGAAGTTAGAGTGGCACTGAAAAAGATGAAACCAGGAAAAGCCCCAGGACCAGACAACATTACTACAGAGATGATTGAAGCCCTGGAGGAATTTGGCATAGAAAAAATAACAGTCCTCCTAAATGAAATTTATGACACTGGAAAAATCCCCAAAGACATGTCAAAATCATATTCTCCAAAGAAGACAGAGGCTATAGAATGAGAACTCCATCGCACAATCAGTTTGATGAGTCATGTAACAAAAATCATGTTAAGAATAATCACGATGAGGACAAGGAATAGAATCAAAAGAGAAATAGCAGAAAAACAGTGTGGATTTGTAGAAGGGAAAGGAACTATTAATGCCATATACATCCTAAGAACTATCATAGAGAGGTCAGTTGAGATGAATAAGGATTTGTATTTATGCTTTGTTGATAATCAAGGCTTTTGATCGGGTAAGACATTATAAATTGATCAACCAACTGGAGAGACTCAATGTTGATGCAAAAGATCTACGAATAATCAGGAATATGTACTGGGAACAAACATCTTCAATGAGAATAGAAAACAAGTGAGCTCTTTCCAAAAATCAAAAGAGGAGTCAGACAGTGTTGTGTTTTGTCACCAGATCTGTTTTCACTTTACAGCGAAAACATCATGAGAAACCTAGAAGAAGACCCTGGATTAAAGGTTGGAGGGAAAATGATAAACAACATTCGATACGCAGATGACACCGTGCTAATTGCAGAAAATGAAAGGACCTACAAAACCTTGTGAATATACTAGAAATAGAAAACAAAGGTAAGAGGCTGGAACTAAACAGCAGGAAGACTGAAGTCATGGTGATCAGTAAACAACATGAAATCCCCTCATGTAAAATAACACAAATGGCACAATCTTGACACAGGTTGATAAATTCCAACATCTGGGAACGATCATTTCATCAGACAGCAGATGCAGATCAGAAATAGCCGGCAGAATCGGCTAAGCCAAAACAGCATTCAGTAAAATGACAGGCATTCTTACCAACAAATGCCTATCAACTTACATCAGGAAGAGAGTTCTTGAATGCTGTATAGAACCAATACTGTTGTACGGATGTGAGGCATGGACAGTCAACAAACAAAGCCAAAACAAGATTGAGGCAGCCAAGATGTGGTGTCTTAGAAGAAAGTAGAGAGTTTCATGGACAGCAAAGAAAACAAATGAGACAGTCTTGATGGAGGCAGACACAAGTAGATCACTCATAAGGAAGATTAGGAAAAGACAGGCAACATTTATAGGCCATATTTATGAGGAAGGGAGATTTAGAGCACCTGGTCACAATGGGAAAGCTGGAGGGAATGAGAGCACCGGGTAGACCCAGGGATAAAATGCTGGACGGACTTGCAGAGTGGCTGGGGACGAGAGGGTGGGAGAGATGCTGGGGCAATGAGAGATAGAGACAGATGGAAGTCCATGATCGCCAACGCCATGCGGCAGGGCACCTGATGATGATGGTGATGATGCTTTCATGCGTGCTTAGGAAAACTTGTTTTTTATCAAATGATTATATAATCTTCATTCGTATGTATTCTGTGTGGTTTGTTGGCATTATTACCTGTTTCTAATGTTATGCTATTGTCTGTTGTCAATCTTAAGGAAATGACTGTTTTTACAGAAAAAATGTGTAAAATTAGCGGAAACTATTGTAAATTGTGCTGTCAACTCAACTATTGACAGCTGCAACAGTTTCAGTTTAGATTTAACACCATATTTTACACCCAACAAATCAATGAATTAAACCCAGATTAATAATCTTTTCGAGTCATTTTGAGAAACACTCTGTTGAAATTTCAACAATAACACAAACAAACAAAACAAACAAACAAACAAACAACAAATGTATGCAAATGGAAGCTTAATGCTTTGCGCTTTGTTAACTGAAAGTCAAGGGTGTTATGATTAAATAAACTTAGCATTTTTTGATGACTGTATTTTAACACAATGAAGTTAGGTAATACGCTTTGTTTCCAGAATACTGGCAGGTGTGTCTCTTCAATGCTGATGGCATAAAAATCCATCAAGTAAAAGTTGGTTCTTATTTTCACACTCATCACGCAGTAGTACCTTGTATTGCAGCTAAAAAGAAATAACTCACATGTAGTACATTATGCTTTCAAACAAAACCGCATAGATTAGAACTAAATACTATGTTACCTTTTCTACATGATGAAGAAAACCAGACGTCGTTTATTTCTGCACAGTACTTACGTACACTCTCTTATTTAAGGAACTATTCCTTTTTTCTCAAATATCCTTACAGCAGAACACTGTAAGAAAGCTTACGATATTCTGTGGCCTCTTAGCTCAGTCGGATTGGAGAAACACGCTGACAACAAGGATCATGGGTTCGAATACATAAGTGGGCCAAATGTTTCTTTTGGCCTGATTGCTCAGTTTCTAACAGACTACACAATTTTGTTGTATCCAGTTCTCAGGGGTACTGGGTCTGACCTTCACGTTGACCATGGTATTATCACCAGTTGATTTTTTTTTGTTGTTTGTTGTTGTCTTTTTAGGAGGAGAGAGAGAGACAGATGTGAGAGAGAGAGATGGACAGAGATAGAGACAGAGCAAAGAGAGAGCCAGAGAGAGAGAGAGAGAGAGAGAGAAAGAAAGAAAGAGAGAAAGAGAGAGATGGAGACAGAGATAGAGAACGATCAAGAGAGAGAGAGAGAGAGAGAGAGCAGAGAGAGCAGACAGACAGGAGACAGAGACAGACAGAGACAGACAGACAGACAGATAGAGACAGAGACAGAGAGAGACAGAGAGACAGTAGAGAGGACAAGTAGAGAGACAGAGAGAAGAGAAGAGAGACAGAGAGAGACAGAGAAGACAGAGAGATGCAACAACGAAAGAACGAAAAACACGATACAACAATACTGTGTAGGTAAATCAATAAAATTGGCAGACTCACTTCTTTATTAAAAATGCAAGAACGAAAACACATGCTTAAACATGTCAGCTTTTCTTTATCATTTGCAAAGCTAGATGTTTAGAGATATGAATTACAAAACTCCAGAACCATAATGACAATATCAAAGAAATTCTCGAATTTAAGTAAATTGAAAACAAAATATTCAAATCCCATAGGCAATGAATATATATTATCTACAGAGAATGGCTCTCACATCTCATCCTGTTATAAGCTGCTGTTGATTTGTAGATCGTGCTACTAACGTGGATGATAATACCACTGGCTATGCATTTTTTGAACATGTTCTTTATTGTAGTCTGACGTGCTGTTGGTGTTGCTGATAATGATATTGCTATATTGTCAGTGATGGTGAAAGTGGTGATTGTGTGCAGTGGTAAGGTCAAGCGTCTTATGAGAGAAGTAGACGTCCCTATCATTTCCAACGACATGTGCTCCTACTACATGGACAACAAGATCCTATATATAGCAGCCAGATCTGTGCTGGAGTGATTGAAGGCGGGAAAGATACTTGTCAGGTAACATAACCACTCTGACAAGGATATACAATGACATGCCTGTTTTTTATGAAAATTGCATTGTACATTCGTGTATGAAAAACGTGTGATTATTAACCAAAGAATTGTAGGGGAGTTAAATGGAAGAGATAGCAACTGGGTGGACCGGATGCCACTCACAAAATGTGTTTCTTTTCTCCAGCAGAAATTGTCTCTTGCATTTCATATGGAAGTGAAGAGTTCTAATCTCTGCATCAACTAGGCTATAGGTTCTAATGTTCAATTCCAGTAAAACAGTCATATTCCAGTAAAACAGATTTACAACCATGTTACCAACATTACAACACATCACGTTGTCTCCATTCTCCGCTGTTTTCACTAGAGCAGCGTTTATATTGAACTCTGTGTATCTGAACCTCGTGCAGTTTCAGTAAAGTATTATCAGACAGCATACGCGGTATAAATAGGGTCAAACTATAAGGATGAGTTATTGCTGACAATTGTAGACAAGTTTTGCATACTTTTCTTGATCTTTTTGAAAATGTTAATGTCAGACTTGTGAGCGTGTTTTGCGTAGCTATAACGTCGACTTCTTTACAGTCTGCATAAAACCTAAAAACATGTCTTACAACATTAGATATTTACATGTTTTTAAAATATCCTTCCTCATAAAATGAGGTATTTACATAAATGTGTTTCACATTTTCAGCCATCCATCAGCATAATTAGGTATTAGATATTTGAACTATATTACAAAAGGCACCACCAAACAACTGAGCTATCTTTGTTGTTATATTTTCTTCACAGATATACATATATACATATTTACGCACGCACGCACACACACGCACGCACACATACACACACAACACACACACACACACACACACACACACACACACACACACACACACACACAAACACATGGCTATAGATGGGGAGAAAGAATAAAAGCAAGAATAAAAGCAATGGAAAATTATAGAGAGCATAGCATATACAATTATATATTATAACCATGTGATTCCCCTCCGAGCGGAGACAGGCTGCAGAGGAGGGGGGGGGGGTGAGTGAGGTTAGGATTTTATGCGGAGGAGAAAAGGTGAGTTTTGAGAGCGGACTTGAAGGAGACAAAAGTAGGTTGCTGACGGACTGAGAGAGGAAGTTTGTTCTAGGAGAGTGGACCAGAAACAGAGAAGGCTCGTGGACCATAGGTATTGAGCTTAGTGCGTGGAAAGCGAAAAGTCAGAGGATCGGTGGCAGAGCGGAGGGTACGTGAGGGAACATAGATCTCAAGTAGGCTTGACAGGTAATCGGGGGCTGCGTTATTGAGGCATTTGTAGCACACACACTCACACACACACACACACACACACCACACACACACACACACACACACACACACACACACACACACACACACACACACACACACACACACACACACACACACACACACACACACCTATATATACACAACCTGACTGCGTTCTTTTACACGTCGGTATAACTGATCTAAAAACAAGAGAGCCAAAAGAATGTACTACCAATCTAGACGTCTGTGTAAAATCAATTAACACCCACTTTCCAAAAGCCAAGGTAGTGTTAAGTCAGGTCGTTCCCGTAAGGAACAAGCACCTGAACGTGAAAAGGGAGCTCCATAATGTCCTGACCAAAGAGAAACTCCTCAACGCAGCAAATGTCAACTACATCAGCCACGATAATCTGCAAACACGCAGCTTCACCCAAGTCAGCCAGGACGACGTACATCCCACCTCCAGAGGGGCGAGCGTTCTGGCCAGAAACATAGGGAGGCATGTCCATCAGCTTTTCTGGGAAAAACCGAGGAGGAGATCAACCCATCAACGCCATCAATCAAGACCCGGCTTTCACCCTCAGTTTTTCTTCCCTCCCTGGTCATTTTAGATTCAGCCCATATTGAGTTCCTCTCTGTTCAGTTACTCAAATATATTGTTTTACTTAGATACTTGTTTGCTTACTTATGATAAATTTTACTTCAACGTTACAGTTATTGATTATCTAATTGTCTAAATGTAGGATATCACTCCAAGCTTATTCAACCGTTCATCATGAAAAAGTGTGTAGTTAGTGACATGAACATTGTTCAGTGGAACGCACGTTCCATTCTTAAAAATATTCCCTATTTGAGTAACTATCTATCTTCTAGAAACATCCAAGTCTTGCTTCTACAATCGTTGAATACCACCAAAACCAATATACCTAAAATATCTGGGTTTTATTATCCACCAGTTTATGACTCTATCAATGACGGTGGCCGAATACAAACAGCTATATATGTTCGTGAAGGACTGAACTACTGCGAAAGATCATCGCCAGTACCAAAATCGTCCTCATCTATTTCTTCATGTGCAATCATTATAAAATGTTCATCATCATTAGTTCTGAATTTGGCCTCTGTTTATCTACCAAGAGGTCCCGATTCTGTGAATACTGAGTGGCTGAAACATTTTCATGACCAACGTGACAAGTGGATAGTTGGTGGTGATTTTAATGCACATGCCCCATTTTGGGACAAGAATTGTAAAAACATAACTAGCAACAGGTTGATTGAAAATATTATAGATTCCAATTTATACTTACTAAACAATGGACGCGTGACCCGTGTCCCTGATATACCAACCCACAGACCCACAGCTATCGACCTTACCTTAATCTCACCATCGCTAGCACCAAATGCCACATGGCAAACAGAGGATGACTTGTTGGGATCAGATCACATCCCCATACTTCTTACCCTTAACCTGATCACTGAGTTTGATGCAATACCACAAGATAGTTTACCCAAGTTTAACTATAAATGCGCAGATTGGGCCAGTTTTAAAGCTTTCCTACGAAATACAAGAACAGATCTATCTGAAACAACGACCTTAAACGATATGTACGCAGATTTCTGTAAGTCACTCTTAAGGGCTGCAAAAATTTCAATTCCAGAACTTAAAGCATCAAAAACAGGAAAACATCATGGAAAAGTCTGGTGGAATAAAGATTGTGAAAAGGCAGTCAACGAAAAGAAAGAAAAATACAAACAATATATAGCTAATAGGTCACCTGAAAATCATACGGCAATGAAAAGTGCGAACATAAACTGTAACAGAGTCATAGAACAAGCTAAAGAACAATATTGGACATCTTTTTGTACATGTGAAGTAAGTGACCATAAAGATATGCAAAAGATTTGGGAAAAACTGAAAACAATGAAAAATGGGATCAAGTTGCCATCAATTCCAGTAAAGCTAGAAAACAATCCTTTACCTAGCTCACAGGAGAAAGCAGAAGCTTTTGCAGACATGTTTGCTGAGGTCTGTCGAGTAGAAGGACTTCCTGCCTCTAGTAGAAATTATAGGGTACAGGAAGAAAAGACCGACGCATACAAGGATCCTGTCCCAGATAATACGCACTATGTAAATGCACCGATCACGCTCCAAGAATTAAAAGATGCCATTAAATCAATTCCAAATAAAAAGACATCAGTAGGATTTGATGCAATTTCCAATGAGATGTTGAAAAATTTACCAGAAAATGTTTTAATCTTGCTACATAATATGTTTAAAAAATGCTGGAATAGCGGCAAACTGCCCGACTATTGGAAACAATCAATAGTGGTTCCTGTACTAAAAGCAGGTAAATGCAATATTGACTTGAAAAACTATAGGCCAATTGCATTAACATCGCACGTATGTAAACTTATGGAGAAAATAATTCTAAAGAGATTGATGTACTACTGTGAAAAGAACAACATATTACCAGTGAATCAGGCAGGGTTTAGAAAAGGCAGGTCACCAGTGGAACTCCTAACAAAGCTAACCACTAATATCAAACAACAATTTGCCAGACGCCAATGTGTTTTAGCTACATTTTTTGATATAACTAAAGCATACGACCAGGTATGGCACTCCCGATTATTACTCAAATTGAAAAGTATTGGGCTAACAGGTCACATTTTTGATTATGTCCAATGCTTCTTAGAAGACCGTGTAATTCAAACGAGGATCGAAAATGTGTATTCTTCAAAACAATTTCTTCAAATGGGTATCCCTCAGGGATCCGTTATTGCTCCCCTTCTCTTCATGATATTATTGCATGACCTACCCAGTAAAATTTCTAAACATGTAACTTTAGCTCAATATGCTGATGATTTATGCATGTGGATGCAGGTAAATATGAAAAGAAAAACTCCTTTGCGCTGTCTTAATTATACGCGTAAATGTTATCAATTAGAACTCGATAAAATAGCACGATATATGGTAGAAAAATGGACTGCATCTATCCGTGGAAAAAACAAAGATAGTTTTTTTAACAGTGGAGCTAACCCAGCAAATGTTCCCACGTTCAAACTGGGAGATACTCTTCTTCAGTATAATGAGTCAATTAAATTCTTAGGGGTTTCCCTTACAGCCAAATTATCTTGGAATCAGCATATTGAATACTTATTAACAAAAGCTCAAAAAAGTTTAAATTTCTTGAAAATAGTTCGCAAACAGATATGGGGACAAGATGCATCAACACTTGTTCATCTCAGTAAATCGCTTATTAGATCTAAATTAACCTATGCCCAAGAAATATTCTTCAGTGCACCAAAACACTTACTCACAAAACTGCAGAGCATAGATTGTAAAGGTTTCAAACTTGCGCTGGGTCTTCCAATGCATGCCTGTTGCCATCGCACATACAATGCAATCAAATTGTTGCCACTTGATGAACAAAGGAAAGTCGCTTCTACTAAATTTCTGTTAAGAAACACTACCATAGAAAATAGCATCAAAACAGAGACAAAAGTAAGATCAGATACCGACTTTCCAAAAAGAGCTAAATCAATATCCTCACAGGTCACGCTTGCAACATTTACAGCTGAAGTTATGAAAGGCTCTGGAATTGATTTAGACACAGGTCCTGTAACTTTAAGACCTTCGTTTTCACCAGTACCCAGTTGGGAACTCCAAAGAGCACGATTTGACATACACCACACTGACTTAAAAAAAGAAGATAATATCAACTTACTGGCAAGTCACGTTAAATGTCATATAGAAGACTTTATTCCGATAACTTAAAAGTTTACACTGATGGTTCAATAATTGAAAGACAAGCAGGCTCAGCGTTTTTAATGCCTGCTCTCAAAATTGAGAAATCTTTCTATATATGACTTAATAAATCTGTCTTTACTGCAGAACTCTTTGCAATCTTAATGGCTTTGAATTATATGATAAATCTTCCTAGGACAATTCCCCAGATACTTTTTTGCGTTGATTCAAAATCTGTACTTCAAGCTCTTGAATTATCAAAATTACAAACAAGATCTGAAATGATATTGGAAATTACTCACTTGATTAATAGTTTATCCTTAAGAGGCACTGATATTACTTTCTGCTGGATACCATCTCATAGTTCTTTTCATTACAATGATATGGTTGATAGGGCTGCCAAACGGGGGGCAAAGAGCTCACCAGATTCAAAACATATACAACTTTCCCTCTCATTGCATGAGTGTTATACCTTAGTGGACGCCTACGTATGGAAGCAGTTTCAAGATAAACAGAAAAAGTATGAAAAGTGTTACATGAATTTTGAAATTAGCAAAACACCTAAGCGGTTCCCTGCCAGTAGAAGTATACAATCCCTTATGTATAGGTGGAAACTTGATGCTTTCAAAACAAAATACACCAGGAATATAGTGTGCCTGTGTGGAAAGAAGATTACACATAGTCATATTCTTTCATGCGTTCGAGTAAAACGACATATACCTACGTTATCAACGAAGACAGTTTCTGACATATTTGCCTCACCATCCTTAACATATGAATTTTTTGTTAGCCTGTCAAAAAGTCCTATAGCGAATTATCTTTAACGCGCCATTACTTCTCATGTTCAGTGTTATGGTTAGCTAAGTTTACTGTTTCAATCGTTATTTATGATGCGTCATTTGTGAATTTTTCTTTCTTGTCTTGTTTTTCTTGTTCATTTCTTTTTCCTGAAAATTAACCATTTCCAAGTGGGTTTTTGTTTTTTTTTTGTTTTGTTTTTTTTGTCTAAAATCACTTTAGTGAATAGACATTAAATCAAAGACCACCACACACACACACACACACACACACACACACACACACACACACACACACACACCACACACACACACACACACACACACACACACACACACACACACACACACACACACACACTCACACACATAACATATAGAATGGATAAAAGAAAGGGGGAGAGCAAATGAATTAAACAGGATCATTATTGTCGTGACTTTGCACTAGTATCGGTGGTATGGCTATGGTTGTGACGTTTATGCCAAAAACATTGGTTTGGATACTTATGTCTATGTATCTATGTATCTATGTATCTATGTATCTATGTATCTATGTATCTATGTATCTATGTATCTATCTATGTATCTATGTATCTATCTATCTATCTATCTATCTACTTATCTATCTATTTATCTATCTATCTATCGATCTATCTATCTATCTTTCGATCTATCTATCTATCTACCTATCTATCTATCTACCTATGTATGTATGTATGTATGTATCTGTATACCTCTCTATCTCTCTATCTATCTGTCTCTCTGTCTCTACCTATCTATCTATCTATCTATTTATCTATCTATCTATATGTATGCCTCTCTATATCTCTATATATATATATGTCTCTATCTATCTCTGTATCTATCTATTTTTTATCTATCTATCTATCTATCTATCTATATATCTATCTGTCTATCTGTCTATCTGTCTGTCTATATGTGTATCTCTCTTTCTCTATAACTGTATATGTGCGTATATATGTATATATATATATGTATATATGTATGTATATATATATATATATATATATATATGTATATATATATATATATATATATATGTATATATTCATATATATATAAATATGTATTATGTATGTATATATATATATATCTGTGTGTATACATATGTATATATTCATATATTAACGAACATTGACACCAATATTGTACCTCAAAAACTTGACGAAATATACAAACTGCATCCGCCCCTTACGTTCATAGTAGAAAGAGAAATTAATGGTACAAACCCATTTTTGGACAGGAAAATTATCAATCAAGAGGGCTCGCTATCTTCTACATGGTTTAATAAACCAACAGATACGGGCTTGATAATATACTTCCATGCGCTTGCTCCAAAGCGATACAAGCGTTCAGAGGTCTCCAGTTTCGTCCATCGAATTCATCGAGTATGCAACTCTTGGGAACACTTCCACGAAAGCTTGGAGAGGGCGAAGAGGGTACTGGAACAAAATCAATATCCGCCTGAATTTTACGATCCGATAGTAAAGTCGACATTATCAAAGTTAATGGTACCAAGTGAAAATGAAAAGAGAAAGAGCGAAGAGCGGGATAAAAAGAGGGGAAAAGTTTCTGATAAATACGCCCGTGCTCAACATAAATGTAATGCCCCCTGAACAATGCTTTTGACCTTGCTAAAACTAAGGACTGTTTTGCTGTCCTAGAAGACACAAGAGCCAAAGCTGATCTGGAGTGGGGTGGTTTACAAACTGACATGTCCACGCTGTCAGGCGTGCTATGTTGGACAGACTGTCCGCCATTCACAAACCCGTTTCCGTGAACACATCATCAACACTGGGCCTGTAAAACAGCATCTCACAAATGTAAGGTTACAATGGGGTCAGAAGATGTTGAGATTTTGGCTTCAACCATAAGGGGCGAGTATTATCGCATGACTCTGGAGGCACTGTGGATCAGAGATATCGACCCGGGGATAAACGTAAAGGATGAGTATAGGCGTAGAGACCTGGCCATTAAGTTGTAGTCTGGCTTTTTCTTGACCGTTTATGCTTGTCCCCATTTCATGTTTACTGTTTCCTTAACAAAAGGTGTTTTGTTTCTATTTTCAGAATATTGCTATGATCCTGATAATGCCATTTAATGGCGAAAATTACACACTGCAGTGATAATTCGAAAAATCTCGTTGGCTCACACCAGCATCGATGTATATATAAATTAATGATATATATATATATATATATATATATATATATATATATATATATATATATATAATGTATATGCTCGCGGCGTGTGAGTGTGTGTACTTTGTGACATGATAGTTGCGATGCATGTATTAGTAACATTGTTATAACTAGATATTCATCATCGGCATCATTATGTTTGCAATGAATATGTTATGTGGCAGGGAGACAGTGGCGGCCCATTGAATTGTCAAAAGGATGGAGTGTGGAAGGTGGCAGGAATTGTTTCCTGGGGAAATGGGTGTGCAGAACAGTATTCTCCTGGTGTCTACACCCGCGTGTCATCTTTCCTAGACTGGATCAACCATGTCATCTCTCTGTAAATGACTTTCATTGCAGTATTAAAGAAATTGGGATGGCGATGATTCTGATCAGCCCTACAGCAGTGTGTGTATGTGTACAGGTGTACGTGCGTGTGTGGTGTGTGTGTGTGTGTGTGTGTGTGTGTGTGTGGTGTGTGTGTGTGTGT
>JAPXFY010000013.1:5426947-5454447 GCA_030674185.1 Monoplex corrugatus | reverse complement strand
TGTGTGTGTGTGTGTGTGTTATGGTGTTACGTTAGTCTTGTCGGTGTGATTAGGGACATTATTACGTACTAATTATCCAAAAAGAGAACAGTGGTAGACTAAGCATTCTTGTGATTTTTCTTTTTAAGTACGCACTGGTGAAAATCCACGCTGCAGGGAGGTCACCAAAATGGGTCATGCAACGCATGGATAGCCCCCTTTCGCTTGATGAAATGACTATCGAGTAGCGTTGACAGCTTGGGAGATGATCGTCCGGAGAGTGATGAGGCATTGATGCTCTGGGTCCCGTCCTTACCCTCGTGGTGTTTCTTGTTAGATGTGCACTGGTAAAAATCTATGCAGGCCACGCTGTAGGGAGGTGACACTCCTTTTTCCAACATGTAGAAAATGCCATTTCATATAGTAAACGACAGAAATATGGATAGACAGACAGAGTAACTCATTCGCCCAGCCCCAACCATACAAAAAACTAGTTCCACTAATTCAAAAATTTACAACCTATATATTTTTTTTCATTTACGCCAATATCACCAGCACTTAATTAAACATGTTATTTGACTAGCAAGGTAGTTAACTAGTACTGTACTTTTTTAGTAGGGTACATAGCTGATACCATACTCAACTAGTAAGGTACTTAACTAGTAGTATAATCAACTAGCAAGGAGCACCCAAAGCTAACTGATCTAGAACAAGTTATTCCCCTTTAATTTTTCCTATAATGAATATCCTTTATTTCATTGATAGTAAAATACAATATTGCTTGATGTTTGTGATTTCAGAATGTGAGACACAACGTGGTGGAGAGTGTCACCATGTTTTGAATGGCTGCCCTCGTAATTTTACGTCGTACACTTTTGACTACTGTGGCTTCCTGTTTCAGTGCTGCTACAACACTCATGGAACACCACCTTCTAACGGTCAGAGTTCATGCATTTAATGGTGCTCCGGGACTGTGGTGTGTGTGTGTGTGTGTGTGTGTGTGTGTGTGTGTGTGTGTGTGTGTGTGTGTGTGTGTGTGTGTGTGTGTGTGTGTTGTGTGTGTGTGTGTTTGTGTGTGTGTGTGTTTTGTGTGTGTGTGTGTTTGTGTGTGTGTGTGTTTGTGTGTGTGTGTGTGTTTGTGTGTGTGTGTGTTTTGTGTGTGTGTGTGTTTGTGTGTGTGTGTGTGTGTGTGTGTGTGTGTGTGTGTGTGTGTGTGTGTGTGTGTGTGTGTGTGTGTTGTGTGTGTGTGTGTGTGTTTGTGTGTGTGTGTGTGTGTGTGTGTGTGTGTGTGTGTGTGTGTGTGTGTGTGTGTGTGTGTGTGTGACTCCTTTTACTGTTTGCTCTTATACATTTTATATTTTCAATCTTCGCCTTTTCACAATATTCATTCCACAAGCCATTTCCAGCATAACTTATTTTGTTTACATTCTTCATTGTAGGATTGAATTATTGGCAGTCTCACGGCGTGCTTTTGTAAAAAGTGAATACAGATCATAAACATTGTTGCTTTCGTTAAAACCGCCATCATTTTCCATAAAAAGGAACTTAGAGTATTTTCCCAGTTTGCATGAGTGTATATATACGTAGGCATAACGTCGTCTTGTTTCGGAATTTTATAAAATTGTTCATGTTTAGCTATTACAAAGGTCAGGTGATTATTCCCTAGAGGGTCGGATGTAATATCCCACATACACTTATTGAGAAAGTAAGGTGATAAAAATAGTTAAGTCAATAGCAGATGACTTATGTTCAGGATTCTCTGAAATTCTGGTCATTCAACTGTCGTTTAACAATGCTAATTCAGAAACTGTGATGTTTCCAACAAGACGATTGCTAGATATATATTGGCAGCCTTTGTCTGAAAACTGAAATTGGGTATTAATATCACCTGCAAGCATTCATTGCTCATTGTTGTCTGAAGCCCATATCCAGTCACTGTTTTTCTCCACCAGGGCCACGTGTATGATATATAGAATGCATATAGCAGTCAGAGAGTTAACCTTCACTTTCACAGCCGCACAATAAACACTTTCAATGTTATTTGGCGCAGGAAGCTGAGTAAAATTTGTACTCCACATCTTGACGTATGTAAATGGCAGCATGCATCTTTGAGCTGCTTTCACAGATATGTGTCACTGAAACATAATAAAACTCTTCTAACTTTGGTCATTTGCAATTCAACACATTTAATGACTATAACGCAATAACATGATGCCTATTTTCAGATACATATTGCTGGAAATAAGAAATATTAGTATTCACTGATCGACTGTTCCACTAAGAACAAATGATTCTGTTTCGTGTTTATTGTCTTCCATTCCCACACAAGTCCAATATTGAATAACTATGTGCATGATGTAGGAAAAAACGATACACTTTGACGAAAGTAAACGCTATCCAAGAGCACACAAATGTCAGCGGAAACTAATGTACTATGGTCGCTACCTTATATTCAGGCTGACTCTGGTACATTCACAAAACACGTACAGGTTCACTAGTAATAGAGTTCTCTCAAATAATGGAACTATTATGATACCGAATGTTCCCATTCCACCATGGACTCTGCAGTTGTTGGAAATTGGATGGCCTTGAAAAACAGAAGTTATTGTAGTCATTGGTATAGGCTGGTGAAAGGGATGTGTTGACAATTCTTGTATTAATGGTGGCGAAGTTTGTGTTTTGTTGTTTTCATAGAAGACACTGCTGACATGTTTGTGATGTCTTGGGCAAGGATGGAGGATCTGATCTTGTTGGGCTTGACAGCGTTCTTGAAATTAGAGCTGAACATTATTTGTAAGGATCATTGCACTGAGAGATATTTCCTCTGTGCTCACCTCCCCTCCCTAACATTTTCTACGTCCTCTTAATGGCTACAGAAGCTGGCATTTTTTAGAATGCCATGATGATGATGGTGATGAAGATGGTAATCATCATGCTATGGTGTTCCAGTTAGGATTGAAAATATGTGACAAGGCTGTACTCTACGCTTACTATTATATTCTGGCATCAACCAGACGCCAAGAGATACAGACACCTGTGGTGTTTGTCAGACGGGCTGAGCATCCATGAAGTGGGTGAGACATGATTGTGTGGTCCAAGTCTTCCCAATGAGCCAGTGGCATGCTCAAGCCATGGTAGGAGCTGATTTGAGCAAAACAAAACCCTACAATGATTTTTGAAGCTACACGATGGGGATTCGAGCGACAACCATCCATTCTGTAGTTCCCTGCAATAACCACTACACCACGGTCACTGGTTAGAACTGAACTTCGTCTTTAGATTACTGTGATCTATGAATGAGATACTGTTGTGACCAGACAGATCTGAATGAAGGAGGGCGTTGAACAGATCTATTTTCATTTGAATGGCCCTATCTCTAACCCATGCAATGTTACTGATGAATGTTTTATTTTGAGATCAGTGCATGCAACTTCCTTCACGGTTTCCACTAGATCTTATTTCTTGCTACTTGTTTGGAGTTCCCTGGTCGTCACATTCGTCATCCCATGAGGTAAAACATTTGTTTTGTAATAACATTAGAAAAGCAGTATGTATGTCTACGTCTCTGACCGTGTAGACCATTTAAAATTGTATCGTGCAAAAGGATAACTTTTGGTAGACAGGAGTTTAGATATTATCTACTTTTTCTTGCTGTCTATGTGACACAAGGGGTAACTTTTCCGTGGGTGTCTTCTTTGATAACATCGTCGCCATAGGTTTGACCTCATTTTCTGCATATGATTGTTGTCCAAATTTGTGCATTTTGCGCCATGATTGTTGATGAGTTTGCAGCCAAAAGGTTTGTTTTAGACCAAGTGCTTGAGGTGACTTTTGTTGTTGTTTGTTTGTTTGTTTGTTTGTTTGTTTGTTTTTATCTGTTTAGCTACATCTGCATAAAAGAAGAACAATGTTGTGGTTTGTCTGTGTGGTTGTGTATCGTTTGAGTTCCAACTGATATGCAGACAGACAGTGACTCTTCATTAGTTTTGCCCCACTGCCCACCTCCTGTACAAGATCAGCTACAAATTGTTTCAAAAGATAACACTCGGTTGGAAAGAACAAGTATCATTGATTTCAACCCACTGATGGAGTCGTTACAGAGTTCTATCACTGGGCCGATGTTGGTGTTCCCTTTCGTGACAGGATCTTCATTTTGTCATACGCTGATGGCCTTTGCAGTGATGTTGGATGTCCTGACTCCATCAGTGATGGCAGGATCAATGGAATCACAGGAAAGGGCAGACGATTTGTTGGTAGAAGTTGATGTCAACCTTTGTCTTCTGGCTTTCGTCATCACTGTAGTTGGTTGTCTGCACTTAGCGTAAACCTTCTGAGTTGGCTACTGTTGCCATGTTGATGACGTCTCGTGTGTTTGTGTGTGTGTGTGTGTGTGTGTGTGTGTGTGTGTGTGCGTGCGGTGTGTGTGTGTGTGTGTGTGTGTGTGTGTGTGTATGTGTGCATACGGTGTGTGTTGTGTGTGTGTGTGTGTGTGTGTGTGTGTGTGTGTGTGACTGTGTGTATGTGTGTGTGATACATGTACATGAAGCCTCTTGTCACAGATAGCACAAAAATGATAATTATGACAAGAAGGATGGTGATTTATCATCATTGTTGTCATTAATCTTATACCTAATGTAGCAGAACAGAGGAATGACGGGTTACAATATTGATGGTATACTTCATCTCTGTCTCTGAGGTATGGCAGCAAGGTGCTTAGACATGTTGGGGCTCATCTACTCTTTGATGTTTGCCACCAGTTCTTCTTGTATTTGACTCAGCAGCAATATCTGTACGCGTGCTCTGGAAGATGATCTTGACATTTATCACAGTGGGTAACGTGGATAACAGGCAAGCAAACTAGCATTACTTCACTGTTGCTGGAAGCAGTTACGGTTGGCTCATCATGGTGTTAGTCTTACTCTGTATAAAGTCGTTGAACTTACTTTGAGGTTGGCCATTTGAATTGGTCTCCTCGTGTACGTGGTCTTGGTGGCATTGATGCACTTATCTGAGATACCAAAGAAGTGTAACTTTTGTATACGTAAACCAGTTGCCATGGTGTAGTGGTTAACGCAACGTACTCCCACTCAGAAGGTTGTGGGTTTGAATCCCCATCAGTCCCTTAAAAATCATTATTGGATTTTTTGGCTCGATCTGGCTCCTACCCAGAGTTAGACATGGTATGGGCTCATTGAGAAAACTGGGACCGCACAATTGAGTCTCATCCACTTCACGGATGCATCATTGCAGTTTTTAACCGCTGATATATGTTTCTGTATTGCTTGTTTCCATTTTCTAACTAGAACTCTGCTCATCTGAGTGCTGAATTCAAACTTATGTTTTATATTACTCTACATTGTCAACTGGTAAGCTTTCAGGGTTTAAACCTACTATGAAGTTGCTGTCATCAGCAAACAGTAGATTGCAGGTACACTTACCGCCAACTGCTTCGTTAAAATTTGTCTGTAAACTTCTGCAAACTTCTAACAATGGCTACAGCAGCATTTGACACTATTACCCATGACATCATGAGTTAAACGTTGTCATTTATGCTAGGCTGCATTGCAACTGTTCTTTTATGGTTCATGTCAAAATGTTTTCGTTAAACGCAGTCTGTTGTGACCACAAACATGCGGTCAGCTCCATCTTTTAGCAGGCAAGTTGTCTCTCAGAGTTGTGTTTTGGGCATTGTTTTCTACCACAATGTTAAGTAGACCACACGTTTTTGGTATTGTTTTATACCGCCAAGTTATGTAGAGCACATGTTTTGGGTATTGTTTTCTACCACAAAGTTAAGTAGACCACACGTTTTGGGTATTGTTTTCTACCACAAAGTTAAGTAGACCACACGTTTTGGGTATTGTTTTCTACCACAAAGTTATGTAGACCACACGTTTTGGGTATTGTTTTCTACCACAAAGTTAAGTAGACCACACGTTTTGGGTATTGTTTTCTACCACAAAGTTAAGTAGACCACACGTTTTGGGCATTGTTTTCTACCACAAAGTTAAGTAGACCACACGTTTTGGGCATTGTTTTCTACCACAAAGTTAAGTAGACCACACGTTTTGGGCATTGTTTTCTACCACAAAGTTAAGTAGACCACACGTTTTGGGCATTGTTTTCTACCACAAAGTTAAGTAGACCACACGTTTTGGGCATTGTTTTCTACCACAAAGTTAAGTAGACCACACGTTTTGGGCATTGTTTTCTACCACAAAGTTAAGTAGACCACACGTTTTGGGCATTGTTTTCTACCACAAAGTTAAGTAGACCACACGTTTTGGGCATTGTTTTCTACCACAAAGTTAAGTAGACCACACGTTTTGGGCATTGTTTTCTACCACAAAGTTAAGTAAGCCACACGGTGTGACATTGCAGTAACGATGAACAGGATGATTTAGCGAACAGTATCGCTTTATGACCTCCTGACTTTTTGCAAGATATTCGTTACATATTTTCTATCTACCGTTGAAAAGAAGAAAATTGTTGCATGCTGTGCAGGGTCTTGCGGAATATCTGCCGTCAATGACAACCACAGAGTTGTGGGAGGCACAGTAGCTTCACCTGGAGAATATCCTTGGCAGGTTTGTTCATTCATCATATTAATTATTTTGTATTTAGTAACTTATCATCTTTTTTTTAATCATTTCACAGAATAATAATAATAATAATAATAATAATAGTGCATTTATAGAGCGCTTTCCGAAACCTCAAAAGCGCTTTACATCAGTAAACCATACATATATAAACCAAATAACAAGCTACAATACAAACAAACTCATCAAAAACTATCCACAGGAAATCAACAACCACACAGACACACCAAATAATCTCTCTCCCTCTCACCCCCTCCCCGCCCACCCCTCTCCCCCCATTTTCAAACACACACACACAACACCCACACACACACAGCCACACATCACACACACACACACACACACACACACACACACACACACACACACACACACACACACACACACACACACACACACACACACACACACACACACACACACACTGGCATACACCCCATTGTGCACAATTTCATCCAGAATGTCAAGCAGGATCAACCCACTAGCCAAAATCAGGAAAATCACTGTTTAAAGAAGTAAGTTTTTAAACTTGTTTTGAAAGATGGTAGAGTTTTAGAGTGGCGGACGGACTGAGGCAACAAGTTCCATGTCTGAACAGCAAAAACTGCAAAGGCTCTACCACCGTGAGTTTCTCTGTTATATTTTGGCACACGAAACTTCTTGTCATCCACAGAAGAGCGGAGTGATCGAGAAGGTACGTAGACAGTCAAGAGTTCAGAGAGATAGTCAGGAGCAGTTCCAGAAATGATGTGATAACAAAGGCAGCAAATCTTGTATTTTATTCTTTGTTCAACCGGGAGCCAGTGCAGTGTCTGAAACAGGGGTGTGCAGTGCTGTGACCTACGTGCCTTGAAGATGAGTTTAGCTGCAGAGTTCTGAACTTGTTGCAAATGTTTGAGATGTTTCTGAGGGCAACCCGCAAGGAGTGAATTGCAATAATCTAACCTAGACAGAATGCATGCAGTAACTAACGTCTTGGTTGCGTCTAATGTAAGGTAGTGTCTAATAGAATTAATGCGTCTAAGTTCGATGTATGCAGCCTGACATGTTTTGATGATGTGCTGGTGCATGGAGAGATTATGGTCAAAGACAAAACCGAGGTCACGAACGCAATCAGAAAAAGCAATAGCGGTATTACCGACAGTAATAGTGGAAGGCAGAGAAGAAAGATCTGCAGGCAATGGAGAAACACGAAGGGCTTCAGTCTTGTCATCATTCAACTTAAGTCGATTTTCATACATCCAGGATTTTACTTCAGAAACGCAGTTCTGAAGAGACTGAACTAGATGATCGTAGTTAGAAGGAGAATCAGTATGATTGAGCTGGGTATCGTCCGCATACATTTCATGACGGATGGAATGTGAGTCAATAAGGTGGGTCAGAGGAGAAGTATACAATATGAAAAGCACAGGACCCAGAACAGAGCCTTGAGGCACGCCAAAATCCAAAGGCAGCTCAGAAGATTTGTTTCCGTCGACAAGTACGGTTTGCTTTCTTTCTGAAAGATAAGATCGAAACCAGTGTAAAGCAGATTTTTGAATTCCAAAGTTGTTTTCCAAACGGGAAAGCAAAATTTCATGGTCAATAGTATCGAAAGCAGCTGAAAGATCCAAAAGGAGAAGAATAGAAATTTTGTTTTGATCCAGGGAGGTCAAAAGATCATTGAGAATACGAAGCAGAACAGTTTCTGTGCTGTGCCCTGGCCTGTAAGCGGATTGGTGAGGACTAAGGAGGTTATGGGATGAGAGATGGGAGAAAAGCTGGTCTAGAATCAGACGTTCAAGCAGTTTAGAAAGAAATGGAAGATTGGAGATCGGTCTGTAATTTTTCAGGTCATTTTTGTTGAGAATGTGATGCTAGACTTCCCCCTTCCTCCACCCTCAACAAAAAAGACAGAAAGAATGAAAAGAAAGAAAGAAAGAAAGAAATAAAGAAAGAAAGGAAAGAAAAAAGAAAGAAAGAAAGAAAATAAAAGAAAAAAAGAAAACACGGAACAATACTAATAGCCACAAGACCACCACCACCAACGACAACAACAACAATAACACCAACAACAGCAACAACAACAACGGTGTTTGTGTTTTTACAGGTTTCTGTTGTTTGCAATACTTACTCTGCTTTATTCTCTCTTGAAATCCTACCTTGAAAGAAAGAACTTTCTCCTTTTTGACTTTCACAGAAGTATCGAGGAATATTCAGTACTTTTTTTTTTTATTTTGGTCCTTAATTATAATAGAATCCTATTTAGAGGGGAACATTTTGCTTTGGACCAGTGTCGAATTTTCAGTCAGTCATCATCATCATCATGTGCCCTGGTATATGGCGTTGGAGACAATGGCCCTCCACACGAATCTATCCTCTGTCGCCGAAAATACATATCCAACCCTCTCTGTCTTCAGCCATCCTGCAAGTCCGTCCAATATTTTCTCCCTAAGTCTACCTGTTCTCTTTGCCTCCACCTTTCCTGTTGTGACCAGTTGTTTTAATTCCCTTTCCTCATAATATGTCCTATAATTGTTGCTTGTCTTTTCCTAATCTTCTTTATTAATGATCTTCTTTCGTCTGCCTCCTTCTAGACTGTGCCATTTGTTTTCTTTGCTGTCCATGGAACTCTCAACATTTTTCTTAGAAATCACATTTCAGTTGCCTCAATTTTGTTCTGACTTTGCTTGTTGACTGTCCACGCCTCACAACTGTACTGCAGGAGAATCGATTCTATATAACATTCATAAATTCGTTTCCTGATGCTTATTGATAGGCACTTGTGGTAAGAACGCTTTTCATCTTCTTGAATGCTATTTTGGCTTGACCGATTCTGCTGGCTATTTCTGATGTGTATCTACCGTCTGGTGAGGTGACTTTCCCAGATATTAAAATTAATCAACCTGTCTCAAAATTGTACCATTTACTGTTATTTTTCATGAGGGATTTTTTCTTTTATTTTATTGGTTGCCTTGATTTTAGTCTTCTTGCTATAAAGCTCCAGCCCTTTATTTTTGCTTTCTATTTCTATAATACTCACAACGTTTTGCAGTTCTTTTTCGGTTATTGCAATAAGCGCGGTGGTATCTGCGTAACGAATGTTTTTATCATCCTTCCAGCAACCTTTATCCCAGAGCATTCTTCTAGGTGTCTCATGATGGTTTCACTGTAAAGTGAAAACAATTCTGGTGTCATAACACAACCCTGCCAAACCCCTCTTTTGAAATTTTGGAAAGAGCTTATATCGTTTTCTATTCTCATTGCTGCTGTTTGTTCCCAGTGTAATATTATACTTATGATTATTCTTAGATCTGTTCCATCAATACTGAGCTTTTCAAGTTGATTGATTAATTCTTCGTGTCTTACCCTGTCCTAAGCCCCAGTATAATCAACGAGCCAATCAATTATGATAGGTCTTATGATATATATGGTATTACTAGTCCCCTTCCCTTCCACAAATCCACACTGTTCTTCTGCTAATTTTTTTATTCTGTTCCTTGACCTTATCATGATTACTCTTAAGAGGATTTTTGTTACATGACTCATCAAGCTGATCGATGGAGTTCGCATTCTATAGCCCCTGTTTTCTTTGGAAGTGCAATGAAAATTGAGCTTGACATGTCTCTGGGGTTTTTTTAATGTCATATATTTTGTTCAGGAGGACTGTTGTTTTTTCAACTCCAAAATCTTCTAGGGTCTTAAAGCTGATGTCAAAGTAGCGCAAGTCGTTTGTTCGCTGGATATTGGTTCCTCTGAACGTAACTGATGGAACGTTTTCACTGGCTGCTTTGTTGACAAGGGTGCAGAAGAGTATCTGAGCTTTGGTGGGGTTGATTGCCGACCCCGTTTCTTGACATCACTGATTTACGTTGATTAACTGTTCTTGGACTGCTTTGTTGTTGTTTTTCTGATATATTTTTACGTGTCTTGGAGATGAGTCCGTCGTCAGCAAAAGTGAGTATATGGATTAGTCTATTGTTATTTAAGTCAGCAAGCTCTTTTGTCTGTATATTGTACAGAACACGAAAAAGTGGTGATCCTTGAGGGAGTCCCGTGGAGAGTTTTTGTAGTGCTGAACACCAGTTTCCAAGTCGTACGACTATTATTCGTTCTTCTCGCTCAATAGCTACACTAAGGTTTCTTCTTTGCTCTGGAAACTCGTAGACTTCGTGAGCAAAGGCAGCTGCGTTTTCCCATGTGCTTTTTCCCTGATCTAAAGCTTCCTTGATTAGATGGGAATATTTTTCTGTCTTCCAGATCTCTGGCTTATTTCTTTGCTATTATGCTTTACATCAGTTTCCCAGTTACGTGCATAGTCAGGATGCGATATCCATTTATTCTGCGATGATCTTCACCCAGTTTAGATAGGACTTTTAAAAATATGTGTGTTCAGTCTTCAGGAACCTCACCTTTCTTGAAACTGTCTTTGATAGAGGGTGTACAATTCAGTTTTGTCGTGTTCAGACAGCGCTTTGGTGTCAAAATATTGAATGTTGTCTTGTGTGTCTTTTCTACACCGTGCAATTGCTTCATGCATTTCTTGTTCAATTGTTTCATTATCCAGTCCAGTCTGTGTCAGTTTTTTGTTTAGGTCCACCATAAATTTTCTTTCCTCTTCAGGATTTTTCTGGTCACTCTGTTTAATGAAACGCTGTAGTAGGGCTTGTCCTTTCTCTTCGTTTGTTGTTCATGTGGTTCCATTTGTGTTGGTGATATCTGGTATCGTGGTGTTTGTGGTTTTCCCTTCCATTTGGTGATAGAACTGCCAGAATTGTGACTGTGTTGTATCAGCATTGAGTCTGTCACAGAACTGTGTCCATTTATTGCCTTTTGCTTCCTGGGCTATGGGTTTGAACAGTTCTGTTTTTCATCCATATTTCTTTTATACTTGTCCGCTTTTCTGATGCTATCATGGTCTAAGCGATGTCTTCTTCTGTGTTTTTGCCAGACTTTTACTGCAGCTCGTTTTTCTTTCCAGGCAGTCGCTGTGTCATTGTTCCACCACAGAGGTTGTTTTCTAGATGTTTGGTTGTTTCTTGTTTTCTATTCTGATTTCATAGTTCTCAGTTTAGAAACAATATCACATTGTATTGTCATATTGAAATGGGTTTATTGATTGCGTTACGGAGTTTCGAGGTGATGCATGTTACATTACATGTATACTGAAAACCGGAGGTTTAATAGTTTTCATATGAGGTGTTTACGAAAAATTAAAACAAACAATTAAATGTCAAGATAGAGTCCCGGACACAGAAGTGCTCAAAGGAGCTGGCATTCAGTCACTATATCCCATCCTGCGGTCTCTGAGTCTCAGGTGGCTCGGTCACGTTGCGTGCATGGATAACTCCAGGATCCTCTAGCAGATAATGTATGGGGAACTGTCTGAGGGCTCGCGTAACGTTGGACGACCCAAACTTTGCTTCAAGGACCAGTGTAAAACGTCCATGGTGGAATTTTCTATCAATGTTGCGAATTGGGATACGGGATCGAGTGGGGTGGAGAATTGCTGTTTTCGTGGGAGCAAAGAGCTATGAAGAGGATAGAGTCGAGCGCGCTATAGAGGCTAGACAAAGACGCAAATGCCCCACGGTGGATGACTCAACAGCATACTACTGCTGTAGTCGGTGTCAGAAACAGTGCCAATCACGCATTGGTTGTTTTAGACATGAGTATCGCTGTGTTTAAAGATAACTAATTTTCCTCTACCGACCGTTGCTATCGACGAAAAAGGGCCACATACTGAAAACCACCGGAAGATGGTCGGAACCATGTGTGTTCAGTGTCTCAGCTCTCATTTACATGTACGGTGTTAATTTAGGAATGATGAGTGCTATATCGATGGTGTTGTCTGTGTCTCCTCGTCTTGCACCCATATGGATTGGTGATGTTGTTGTGAGTGGGCTGGACTGAATTTCGCTCAGCATCTCTTCCAGAGCATGTCCCTGGGCGTTAGTTCCGTTCTGATCCCACATTGCAGATCTTGCATTGAAACGCTGCATATCACAGTAATGTCTCCTAGTTCATTATAAGTTTAGTAACAGCTTACCTGCAAAGGCCTTTCACAGCTTAACAACAGTTGGTTTTCGTAATCGTGTTCAGATTCATTTCTTGTCACAAAGGGATTTACAATGTGGAACTCGAGCTGCTCTCCCTTTTATAGAGAGCGTCGCCACAGTGCAGGGCCACTCAAATTTCTTATCAAGATTTGAGAAAGGCAAGACGTCTAATTGGCCTTCAAGGGGAGGGACTCAGAAAATGAACCTATTTCTCCAATGTTCGTTACCAAGGCAGCTGGGTGAATACCTGCTTTTCACTATTTTTAACTGTTGTTATATCTTTAGTGCACGAGGACCAGAAAGCTAACGGGTCTGGCTCGATTTTAGTCCGCTTTTTGTTTCGACGAACTAGATGTTCACTTTGATTTTCTGGTCAACTTGAAGAGAAAAGTCAAGGCCTCAATGGGAACGAACCCTAGAACCTAGAGTTTAGTTATTAGCAGGTAAATGTCTTAGCCATTCTGTCATTCTTGTCCTCTTCTCCTTTCTTAAGAGCTATTCAGAAAAAAATGTCAGATAATATGACCATCCACATAGTTTTGATATGAGTCTGACCTTCGTTGTGTGCAGGTTGCTCTCATAGAAAATGGCTTTCAGCAATGTGGCGGTACCCTGATTGACAACCAGCATGTTTTGACAGCTGCTCATTGTTTTTTGGATAGGTACACGTTTCTTCATTCAACAGCTATGATCTCTTTCTGTCTTTCTTTCTGCTTTGGATTTTTATATAGTTTTTAATGTTTTGAACATTTTTAAAGACAATAGCTGTAATGACTACAGAGTGCCCATCTGAGTTTACACCAACGTACATGTTTTCGATTCGTTGTGGCAAAAACATTCTTATATTGTTCTGTCTTTTGTTTGAATGAACTCTGATTTTTTTTAAATCATATGTATAAGAGAGAGAGCAAAAGAGACAGAGACACAAGAGAGAGAGAGAGAGAGAGAGAGAGAGAGAGAGAGAGAGACAGACAGACAGACAGACAGACAGAGACAGAGAAGTGTCCAGGCAATGCAAAGAGAAAGTGTAATCATTGCAAAGCATCACCATTGTTCTGTCCACAGTGATGTACCAGCTGACTGGAAAGTGGGTGTTGGAACTACTGACCTCTCCCACATGATCGGTTCTCACTTACGATCTGTAGCCAACATTTATGTGCACGAAAAGTATGACAGTAGTGAGTCCGACCACAATGACATTGCCATCATAAAACTGTCCAGTCCTCTTGACCTCAGCGGAACTCGCGTCAGGACCATCTGTCTGCCTCAGCCTGGGGAGAGTTTTGATGGTTTGACGTGCACAGTGACAGGCTGGGGAAATACCAATGCAGGTTACTGGTTCATTTGTTATGCTTTATGTTATAATGTTTTGTCACGTTTATTTCAAAGCTAAAGGTCTCTGACTGGTTTCCTCCATTTAAGCTTGATACGAGTTATTTTGTTTACCAGACACATGTACTCGTCCTGTTGTAATACTTCTATTTGCAGTTTTTGTGGTTATCCTGGTTTGTTATTCTAAACAAAAGAGAAAATGCATTAGAAGCAATTTGGCGATTATTGTAACAGTACAAGTCACAATGGAAGTAATGATTGCATTTGTGTGACGCAAACAATCTGTGTTAAAGCATGTCTGTTATGACAAATCATGACCTTTTTACTATCACCAGTAAACCAGATTCTACATTCATTGAATTTTAGAGTGTCCGCATCGTTCTACATGTAAGTAACGTGTTATGAGATGGATATTGTACCCTCTAGATGTTACGAGATGGATACTGTACTCTCTAAATACGAAATAAGTATAGAAACTGTGGATTTAAACATAATAGAAAACATATTGCCACAATTGTAGCAGTCATAAACAATGGCTGAGACTAAGCACAAACTACGGTAATAATCAATTCAAGAAAGTTAGGAACACCAGCCTGGATCTACGGGACGAATCTAGATATTTGAAAGGAATGGTTTAACACCCAATCATTCAGAAACAAAATAATTGATATTTCTGAACTGATCAGTGAGCGTGACGTTGGCCTATACCATTTCTGTTCAGAGTACAGGGTATAGAGGTTCTGGATATGGGTAGTGGCTTTATTCTCTGACAGTTGCATCCTACTTGTTGGATGGACAAAAACACTGGTCCCCATCTACCACCAACATCTCTCACAATGGCTCCAAGAGCCACATCCTGGTACATTGCCTCTGCTGTCCAGCCAAACAACGTGAGGGGTGATGTTAGCATGACATCAATGGGCAGACAAACTTCTTCAATGAAGACAACAACGTGAGGGGTGATGTTAGCATGACATCAATGGGCAGACAAACTTCTTCAATGAAGACAACAACGTGAGGGGTGATGTTAGCATGCATCAATGGGCAGACGAACTTCTTCAATGAAGACAACAACGTGAGGGGTGATGTTAGCATGGACATCAATGGGCAGACAAACTTCTTCAATGAAGACAACAACGTGAGGGGTGATGTTAGCATGGCATCAATGGGCAGACAAACTTCTTCAATGAAGACAACAACGTGAGGGGTGATGTTAGCATGGCATCAATGGGCAGACAAACTTTTCAATGAAGACAACAACGTGAGGGGTGATGTTAGCATGACATCAATGGGCAGACAAACTTCTTCAATGAAGACAACAACGTGAGGGGTGATGTTAGCATGCATCAATGGGCAGACGAAACTTCTTCAATGAAGACAACAACGTGAGGGGGATGTAGGGCTAAGCAGATCAATTTAATGGACCATGGTGTGTTGCATGACTCAGAAATCAATGAAGAAAACAAGTTGAGGGGGAAAGGATGACAATTTGGGCCAAATGTCACAAGTCTAACAGGCTGAGTGTACCCTGCTTCGCATCCAGTGTGTGTGTTTGTGTGTGTGTGTGTGTGTGTGTGTGTGTGTGTTGTGTGTGTGTGTGTGTGTGTGTGTGTGTGTGTGTGTGTGTGTGTGTGTGTGTGTGTCTTCTGTGTGTGTGTGTCTGTGTGTGTGTGTGTGTCTGTGTGTGTCTGTCTGTGTTTCTGTGTGTGTGTGTCTCTGTGTGCTCGCGCATCAGTGTGTGTGTGTGTGTGTGTGTGTGTGTGTGTGTGTGTGTGTGTGTGTGTGTGTGTGTATGTGTGTCTGTGTGTGCGCGTGCATCTGTATGTGTGCGTGCATCTGTGTGTGTGTGTATGTGTGCGTACGCGTGTGTGTGTGTTTGTTTGTGAATGTGTGTGTTTGTGCATGTGTGTGTGCGTGTGTGTGTGTGTGTGTGTGTGTGTGTGTGTGTGTGTGTGTGTGTGTGTGTGTGTGTATGTGTGCGTGTATGTGTGTATGTGTGTTATGTGTGTGTGTGTTGTGTGTGTGTGTGTGTGTGTGTGTGTGTGTGTGTGTGTGTGTGTGTGTGATGTGTGAGTGTGGTGTGTGTTTTCCAGTATGTATGTGCGTTGATTCACGGTAAGAATAATTATGTTACAAATTTCACAAATTATTTTACGTTGTTTCTTTACACATTCCTTGTGGACTATGTGGTATTGTTGCCTGTTTCTGATTTCATGTTACTGTCTGTTATTATTCTTGATAAACTGACTACAGCTATATTGCGATAACATACATGACTGGAGGGAAGATTGGAAAAGTCAAGGTCACCTCAATTCAATTGCTCTTGCTGTAGGTTCAGTACAGACTTACATCCTATTTTACAGAAAACATCCCATCAGTAAGCTAAAACCAGGAGCAGGAAACTTTATTCCACCGATTATGAGAAACTGCCAGTTCACAAAGCGAACAGAAAAAAGAAAACACATTACATGCAATCTAACAGATTTGTAGCCTGTAAGTCAAGGGCGTAGTGGCCAGATCATAGTTTTTGTTTAACCCTTCGAATTGGTAACGTGTAGAAAATTGTGAAGTCAGCCATGTTAATTTCATATGATGAAAGGGAGCAATTTGTTTCTCATCTGTTTTGGAGAAAACATAAGCGTTCTAAAAAAATTGAAAATGAGGCACAAACGAACAGTTTATACATAGCCACAGTTTCAAATTTTCTCGAATACTTGTTTTATTAAAATCAAAATAAAACAAAACAAAACAAACAAACAAACAAACAAAAAGAATCAAAAAGAATCAAACGAATAAACGAAAAATACCGTGTCAGATATTCGTCGATTTGCTAAGTTTGACATTTGAATCTTTTGAATTCCAAAAGTCTGCACCCACAATAACAATATTTTCAAAAATCTATCAAGTACACACAACTCGAAAACTATTTAAGCCAAATGTGCAATAAGATTATAATACATGTAAAGTATCTTTCGACAGCGAATGGCTACCATACTTCAGGCTGTTGATGTCACTCATAAGTTCATAGCTTCTGTCGAACACTATATCATATCACGATACTAATGTAGCTCCTGTAACCACATGCTATGCTTATGTCAAACATGCAGCCTGTCTCCGCTCGGAGGGAATCACATGGTTATAATATATAATTGTATATGCTATGCTCTCTATAATTTTCCATTGCTTTTATTCTTGCTTTTATTGCTTTTATTCTTTCTCCCCATTTATAGCCATGCGTGTGTGTGTGTGTGTGTGTGTGTGTGTGTGTGTGTGTGTGTGTGTGTGTGTGTGTGTGTGTGTGTGTGTGTGTGTGTGTGTGCGTGCGTGTGTGTGCGTGCGTGCGTGCTTGCGTGTGTGTCTGCTTCAGCGCTTAGATTTGATTTTATCAAGAATTTTGCGCTATATAAATATTGTAATTATTATTAATATTATGTTCTTTTTTTCACAGTTTGACGTGTTGTCGATGTTGCTTATAATGATGTTGCGCTGGTGATAGTTATTGCATAGTTTACATAAGTTCAGTAATTTTGCTGCAGGTGGTGGAAAGGCTCCACGTTTTATGAGAGAAGTCGACATCCCTGTCATCTCCAACGACATGTGTGCTTATTACCTTGGACAAAAGTTTACAATAGTCGACAGCCAGATCTGTGCTACTGTGCTTGAGGGCGGGAAAGATAACTGTAATGTAAGTCAGTCAATGCAACCCTTTTTTTTTTAATGCTACGATGTACAATCATGTATGAGGAACAGTTGTTCCGTAGCATAGGGTATAGAGGACTGTGGTGGTAGAAAACTCAATTTTCTTCTTTTTTTGTTTAAGGGGGGGGGGGGGGTCAGCATTATGAGGGTGGCACCCATGTCTTTTTCCAAAATAGTCAAATTGACGTTAAGGAGTCCTAACCCTTTTGTGAACTAAACTGTAGGTTCTAGGTTCTAGAGCCATGTTTCATTTACCAGGTTTATAAGTTTGATATTTAATCCGTATTCATCATCATCATCATCATCATCAGGTGCCTTGCCACATGGTGTTGGCCATCATGGCCTTCCATCTGTTTCTAAATCTTGTTGCTTCACGAGATATTATTCCTTATTATATTACTTTATTTTCTGTTACTTTCATTACAGCAATCTAAGTCGTGAACTGTAAGCATATACACCTCGTGAAAATTGAATAACGTATCATTACTCTGCCACTGATGAGCAATTGCGAAATACTTACTGACAATTTCAAGCATGTCTTGCATAGTTTAAAACATTGACCTTTTAAATTATATTTACGAAACATACACGATTGTTTATTTGCATACATGTAACCTTGACCTGCTCACAATCTTCACAAAAAACTACAAGAACAATTGCTCCCACCACATAACAAGTTTGCATCAATTCTTAGGGATTATTTGTCAAGCAGATGAGTAATAGACACAACTATATTTCATGTTTCTACTTCTGTCAGTAATCATACTTATTTGTCACACGAGTCGACTTCATTCCAAAAAGAACCAACAAACAGATAAGCTATTTTTTTGACATTTCTTATTCGCAGACATACAAACATATATATCAAGTGACAGCGAGACAGCCAGACAGACGTACACACACACACACACACACACACACACACACACACACACACACACACACACACACACACACACACACATACACACACACACACACCCACACACACACACACACACACACACACACACACACACACACACACACACACACACACACACACACACACACACACACACACACACAGAGTTTATCACCAGCACATTGACCATGGCAATGTCAAGTGAATCCCTCGTGACTCTACCAAAATATACAACCATCCATACATACATTCATGCATGTGTGCATATTGCATCCATCCATCAACTTGTCTGTCTATCAATTAATTTATCCATTAAATGATCTGCTAAAAAAAGTGGAGAGGATAGAGGAAACTATCTTTGTGTCTCTTTGTTTTTGTGTCTGTGTTTCTGTGTCCCTGTGTCTCTGTATTTCTGTGTCCCTGTGTCTCTGTGTCTCTGTGTTTCTGTTTTTCTGTGTCTCTGTGTTTCTGTGTTTCTGTGTCCGTGTGTTTCTGTGTCTCTGTGTCTCTGTGTTTCTGTTTTTGTTGTGTCTCTGTGTCTCTGTGTCTCTGTATTTCTGTGTTTCTGTGTCTCTGTGTCTCTGTGTTTGTGTGTTTGTGTGTCTTTGTGTATCTGTGTTTCTGTGTCTCTGTGTTTTGTGTGTCTCTGTGTTTCTGTGTCTCTGTGTTTCTGTGTTTCTGTGTTTCTGTGTTTCTTTGTTTCTGTTTCTCTGTGTTTCTGTGTTTCTGTGTTTCTGTGACTCTGTGTTTCTGTGTTTCTGTGTTTGTGTTCTCTGTGTCTCTGTGTCTCTGTGTTTTGTGTTTGTGTGTTTTGTGTTTGTGTGTTTGTGTGTTCTGTGTCACTGTGTCACTGTTTTTCCGTGTGTCTGTGTGTCTGTGTCTCTGTGTTTCTGTGTCTCTGTGTTTCTGTGTTTGTGTTTCTGTGTTTCTGTGTTTCTGTGTCTCTGTGTTTCTGTGCTTCTGTGTTTCTGTGTCTATGTTTTCTGTGTTTCTGTGTTTCTGTGTTTATGTGTCTATGTGTTTCTGTATTTCTGTGTCTCTGTGTTTCTGTGTCTATGTGTCTCTGTGTTTCTGTGTCTCTGTGTTTCTGTGTTTCTGTGTTTCTGTGTTTCTGTGTTTCTGTGTCTCTGTGTTTCTGTGTTTCTGTGTCTCTGTGTTTCTGTGTTTCTGTGTCTCTGTGTTTCTGTGTTTCTGTGTCTCTGTGTTTCTGTGTTTCTGTGTTTCTGTGTCTCTGTGTTTCTGTGTCTCTGTGTTTCTGTTTTCTGTGTTTCTGAGTTTCTGTGTTTCTGTGTCTCTGTGTTTCTGTGTTTCTGTGTTTCTGTGTTTCTATGTCTCTGTGTTTCTGTGTTTCTGTGTCTCTTTGTCTTTGTGTTCCTGTGTCTCTGTGTTTCTGTGTCTCTGTTTTCTATGTCTCTGTGTTTCTGTGTCTCTGTGTTCTGTGTCTCTGTGTTTCTGTGTCTCTGTGTTTCTGTGTCTCTGTGTTTCTGTGTCTCTTGTTTCTGTGTCTTGTGTTGCTGTGTTCCTGTGTTTGTGTCTCAGTGTCTCTGTGTTTCTGTTCTCTGTGTTTCTGTGTCTATTGTGTCTGTGTTTCTGTGTCTCTGTGTCTCTGTGTTTCTGTTTCTGTATCTCTGTGTTTATGTGTCTCTGTGTTTCTTTGTCTCTGTGTTCTGTGTCTCTGTGTTTCTTTGTCTCTGTGTGTCTGTGTCTCTGTGTTTCTTTGTCTCTGTGTTCTGTGTCTCTGTGTTTCTGTGTCCTGTGTTTATGTGTTCTGTGTTTCTGTGTTTCTGTGTCTCTGTGTTTCTGTGTTCTGTGTTCTGTTTCTGTGTTTCTGTGTTTCTGTGTTTCTGTGTTTCTGTGTCCTGTGTTTCTTGTGTCTGTGTTCTGTTCTCTGTGTTTCTGTGTTTCTGTGTTTCTGTGTCTATGTGTTTCTGTATTCTGTTCTCTGTGTTTCTGTGTTTCTGTTTCTGTGTTTCTGTGTTCGTGTCTATGTGTCTCTGTGTTTCTGTGTCTCTGTGTTTCTGTGTTCTCTGTGTTTCTGTGTCTATGTGTTTCTGTGTTTCTGTGTTTCTGTGTTTCTGTGTCTCTGTGTTTCTGTGTTTCTGTGACTCTGTGTTTTGTGTTTTTGTTTTGTGTTTTCTGTTTTCTGTGTTTCGTTCTGTGTGTTCTGTGTTTCTGTGTGTTTCTGTGTTTCTGTGTTTCTGGTCTATGTGTCTTCTGTGTTCTTTCTTGTGTTTCTGTGTTTTCTGTGTTTCTGTGTTTCTGTTCTCTGTGTTTCTGTGTTTCTGTGTCTCTGTGTTTCTGTGTTTCTGTGTTCTGTGTTTTGTGTTTCTGTGTTCTGTGTTTCTGTGTTCTTGTCTCTGTGTTTCTGTGTTTCTGTGTTTCTGTGTCTCTGTGTTTCTGTGTTTCTGTTTTCTGTGTTTTTCTGTGTTTCTGTGTTTCTGTGTCTCTGTGTTTCTGTGTTTCTGTGTCTCTGTGTTTCTGTTGTTTCTGTGTCTTGTTTCTGTGTTCGTTTCTGTGTTTCTGGTTTCTGTTTCTGTGTTTCTGTGTTCTGTGTTCTGTGTCTCTGTGTTTCTGTGTTTTTTCTGTTGTTCTGTGTTTCTGTGTTTCTGTGTTCTGTTCTGTGTTTCTGTGTTTCTGTGTTTCGTGTTTCTGTTCTCTGTGTTCTGTGTTCTTCTGTGTTTCTGTGTTGTTCTGTGTCTCTGTGTTTCTTCTGTGTTTGTGTTTCTGTGTTCTGTGTTCTCTGTGTTTCTGTGTTTTCTTTTTTGTTCTGTGTGTTCTGTTCTCTGTGTTTCTGTTCTCTGTGTTTCTTGTTCTGTGTCTCTGTGTTTCTGTGTTCTGTGTTCTGTGTCTCTGTGTTTCTGTGTCTGTTTTTCCTGTGTTCTGTGTTTCTGTGTCTTGTGTTTGTGTCTCTGTGTTTTGTGTGTCTTCGTGTGTTTCTGTGTTGTTTCTGTGTTTCTTGTGTGTTCTGTGTTTCTGTGTCTGTGTTTCTTGTGTCTTCTGTGTTTCTGTGTTTCTGTTTTCTGTTTCTGTGTTTCTGTGTTTGTGTCTCTGTTTTCTGTGTTTCTGTGTTTCTGTGTCGTTTGTGTCTCTGTGTTTCTGTGTCTTTGTGTTCTGTGTTTCTGTGTTTCTGTTCGTTTCTTGTTCTCTGTGTTTCTGTGTTTCTGTGTTCTGTGTCTTCTGTGTTTCTGTGTTCTGTGTTTGTGTGTCTGCTGTGTTCTGTCTTCTGTGTTTGTGTCTCTGTGTCTTCTGTGTTTCTGTGTTCTGTGTTTTCTGTGTTTCTGTGTTTCTGTGTCTCTGTGTTTCTGTGTTCTGTGTTTCTGTGTTTTGTGTTTTGTGTTTCTGTGTTTGTGTTCTGTGTTTGTGTGTTTGTGTGTTTGTGTGTTTGTGTTTCTGTGTTTCTGTGTTTTGTGTTTCTGTGTCTCTGTGTTCTGTGTTTCTGTGTTTCTGTGTTTGTGTCTCTGTTTTCTGTGTTTCTGTGTCTGGTTTTGCTGTTGTGTTTCTGTGTGTCTGTGTTTCTGTGTCTCTGTGTCTCTGTGTTCTGTGTTTCTGTGTCTCTGTGTCTTTGTGTTTCTGTGTCTGTGTATTTTCTTTGTGTTCTGTGTCTCTGTATTTCTGTGTTTCTGTGTTGTCTCTGTGTCTCTGTGTCTCTGTCTCTTGTCGCTCTATCTCCCTCTTTCTCTCTTTTCCTCTCTCTCTTTCTTCCTCTCTTTCTTTCTCTCTCCCTCTCTCTCTCTTTCTGTCTGTCTAAAAGTGTTTCTGTGTCTCTATGTCTCTGTCTCTGTCTCTGTCTGTCTGTCTGTCTCTCTCTTTGTCTCTCTCTCCCTCACATACAGAGTAAACAGAGTTTATAAAAAAGAAGTGCGGATAGTGTATAATTTAAACTGCGTCAGTGTGATGGTGGTTTATGTATTACGGTTGTGGTGTATATATTAGTGACATTATGGATGTGATATTACATCAGTGATATCGTGATGACTGAAATTCATGCGTGCGAAATCATTACGGTTTCCAGCGTACATATCAGTGACATTGTTATGATTGTTACTATATATCCCTGACATGGTTATTGTCATGATATACATGATGTACATAATCAGTGACATTGTTATGATTGTTACTATATATCCCTGACATGATTATTGTCGTGATATACATGATGTACATATCAGTGACATTGTTATGATTGTTAATATATATCCCTGACATGGTTATTGTCATGATATACATGATGTACAT
Organism: Monoplex corrugatus; assembly: GCA_030674185.1. Lineage (NCBI taxonomy): Eukaryota > Metazoa > Mollusca > Gastropoda > Littorinimorpha > Ranellidae > Monoplex > Monoplex corrugatus. Next base: position 5,431,660 of record JAPXFY010000013.1, on the reverse strand, counting down.
ATCAGTGACATTGTTATGATTGTTACTATATATCCCTGACATGGTTATTGTCGTGATATACATGATGTACATAATCAGTGACATTGTTATGATTGTTACTATATATCCCTGACATGGTTATTGTCGTGATATACATGATGTACATATCAGTGACATTGTTATGATTGTTACTATATATCCCTGACATGATTATTGTCGTGATATACATGATGTACATATCAGTGACATTGTTATGATTGTTACTATATATCCCTGACATAGTTATTGTCATGATATACATGATGTACATATCAGTGACGTTGTTATGATTGTTACTATATATCCCTGACATGGTTATTGTCGTGATATACATGATGTACATAATCAGTGAAATTGTTATGATTGTTACTATATATCCCTGACATGATTATTGTCGTGATATACATGATGTACATGATCAGTGACATTGTTATGATTGTTACTATATATCCCTGACATGGTTATTGTCGTGATTTACATGATGGACAATGACACCACCATGGTTTTTGATGTGGCAGGGTGACAGTGGTGGTCCCTTGGCGTGTCTGAACAACGGGGTGTGGACAATTGCAGGGATCGTCTCGTGGGGATTAGTGTGTGCCGACTTCTACTCACCCAGTGTCTACACCCGCGTGTCATCGTTTCTAGACTGGATCCACCATACCATCCGTCTGTAAATGATTTTCTTTGTGCTGTAAAAGAACACGGGATGGTGATGATGTTCACCAGTTCTACATCAACTGTGTACTGTCTTAGCGAGTGTATGTGTAGGTGTGAGTGTATGTCAGAGTGTATGTGTGTGTGTAAGTGTGTGTGTGTGTGTGTGTGTGTGTGTGTGTGTGTGTGTGTGTGTGTGTGTGTGTGGTGTGTGTGTGTGTGTGTTTGTGTCTGTGTCTGTGTATGTTTGTGTGTGTGTGTGTGTGTGTGTGTGTGTGTGTGTGTGTGTGTGTGCGTGTGTGTATGTGTGTGTGTTATGTGTGGGCGTGTGTGTACGCGTGTGGGTGTGGGTGTGTGGGTGTGTGGATGTGTGTTAGTGGATATGAGAGCCTGCGTCTGTGTGTGTGTGTGTGCGCGCAGATAGGGGGGGGGGGGGAGCGTGTGTGTGTGTCTCTATGTATATGTGTATGCTGTGTGTATATGTGTGTGAATGTGCATGTGCTTGTGTGTCCATGTATTTGTGAATATATGAGTGTGCGTGCGTGCGTGTGTGTGTGTGTGTGTGGTGTGTGTGTGTGTGTGTGTGTGTGTGTGTGTGTGTGTGTGTGTGTGTGTGTGTGTGTGTGTGTGTGTGTGTGTGTGTGTGTGTGTGTGTGTGTGAAACACAGACAGCAATAGGGTGATAGGGAAGATGTCTTGATCTGAAAAGTGGGTATTGGCAGGTGAAGATGGCAGAAAAGGATAAAGAGAAAATAGCATTTGCATGTCACAAGGGGCTCTTTGAATTGAATGTTATGCCTTTTGGGTTGACGAACGCACATTGACATGGTGTTTGACAGGCTAGGTCAACACAATCTGCGACTCAAGCTGAAAAAAGTGTCAATTCATGATAGAGGAAATCAAATACTTAGGTTTTGTGGTAAGTAAGAATGGGGTCAAGCCATAACAGGAAAAGGTCAAGACCATCAGGGACATGCCTGCGCCTACTACTGTGAGAGAAGTGCGCAGCTTCATAGGGATGGTGAGCTATTATCGTAGATTCCTTCCCAACTTCTCAAAGATAGCTGAACCAATCATCGCCCTCACAAAGAAGTATGCCCGTTTCAAATGGAGCGCAGAGTGTCAGCGAGCGTTCAATTATCTGAAGTAAAGCTTGTCTGTTGTGCCACTGTTGGCCTATCCAGACACCAGAAAGCCGTATGTACTATACACAGATGCCAGTGACTCGTGTATAGGGGCATGCCTCACACAAGAGTGTGAAGGGGAGGAGAAACCAATCTATGTCCTGTCCCACAAGTAGAATGAGAGCCAAAACAATGGTCAGTCATAGAAAAAGAAGCATTTGCCATTCATTATGCCTTGCAAAAACTAGATCACTATCTTCATAATGCACAGTTCAAGAACTGTACAGATCACAGACCCCTACAGTATCTGCTAAAATCTCCAATGTAAAACAGGAAGATACAGATGTGGGCACTGGGGATTGCTGGATACAATTGTACTATAGAGTACATCCCAGGACCTACAAATGTATTAGCCGATCTGCTATCCAGGATGCCAGAGGGCGTGGTTGATCAAAGTGCACAGGAAGTAGAACAGGTTAAAGAAGTCAGTGATAATTCATTTGAGGTAGGTGTGATTAACTATAATGACTTTGCACCAAGAGAATTTGCCAGTTTCAAACAGGTGGATGAGCCAGCAGAAAAGTTAGACAAGATTGAGCTTGCCAAGTTTGACATGAAAGTAGAACAGGACAAGGATCCAAAGTTAGTTCAAATAAGGAAACAGATGGAGCAGAAAAATGCACCCAAGCTGATACGGACAGGTATATGGTCATTGATGATGTTCTGTACTTCTTATCACATCAGAATGACGAGCCAAGAGCAAGGCTAGTTATACCTGAACACCTCATTCCTTTCGTGGTACGTCAGTATCATGATGAAAATGATCACATGGGCATAGACAAGACTTATGACACCATAAAACAGAAATATTTTTGGACAGATATGTACAGGGGTTTGTATGAGTATGTAAGTGTCAAGAAAGTGTCATGCAGAAACAAAAGGCACCCTGCAAGAAACGGATGTTCCACCCTATCCATTTGCAAAAGTAAGTCTAGATCTATCTGGGCCGTACCCAAAAAGTTTGTCAGGAAACAAATACATAGTGGCACTTATAGATCATTACAGTGGTTGGCCAGAAGCATTTGCAGTTCCAGACAAGTCTGCAGAAACAGTGGCCCAGCTATTGATGGAAAAGGTAATTCCTAGACATATCTGCTCACTACAGTTAGTGACTGACAATGGCACAGAAAATGAAAATAGGATCATGAAAGAGATGTTGAGAGAACTCCGCATTGATCATATCACCACAAGTTTCTACCACGCACAGTCAAATGCTAAAGTGGAAAGGTTTCACAGAACGTTACATGACATCATGTCCAAAAAGATACAAGATGAACTCCAGACATGGGTGTACACTTAGATGGAACCCTGTCTGCAATTCGAGTGAGCATGTCAGAAACCACTCAGCACTCCCCATTCTTTCTCCTGTACAATCGCGATCCAGTGTTGCCGCTTGACAACATCCTGCGACCCAGAGAAAAATATATGGGTGAAGATCAGCATAAGATTGCACAGGAAAACCAGCACCGAGTGTTCACTCAAATGTATCATAGAATAAAGAAATCCCGAAAGAAAGGAGCACGTTATGCAAACAGGACTGCAAAACTTGAAGAATTAAAGATAGGTGATCCTGTTTATCTGCGCAATCATCAGAGAAAAAGTAAGTTAGAACGGAAATGGAAACCATACTTTAGGATAGTAGAACAGTTAACCCCAGTGACCTTTCGAATCAGAAATCAGTTGGATGGTATGGAACAGAAAACCCATGTAGAACACCTTCGGAAAGCTCCGGTTGGTGATTGGAACATTCCACCCATTGCAGAAACAGGTAAGCCCGTGAGGAAAGCTCAGCTTGCAATTCCTCCAAATGGGTCATCTTCAGGTGAGATTGAGAGTGAAGATGAGAGTGAGCAAGAGCAGAAGGTAACACCAACAGAACGAGTGACGAGGTTTCTTTGGCAAGAACAAGAGGGATCCTCAGACGAGGATGACATACCATTAATGGAGCTTCAGAAAAGATTATGGGCTAGGCAAACAAGACTAAAAGAAGCTAACCATGTGACCATGACCAACATATAGGTGCAGTCGGAAAAGAAAGCTGATTCTAAATCTGTTTCCGGAACTCAGCAGGTAGACATAGATCAAACTCGGGAAAAGCTGGTGTTGTCCATTCAGGGGCAAAATGTTGGCAAACAGAGTAAAGTAAAAACTTTGCTCGAGGCCGTTATTTCTCTGTTATGAGAGACTTTGCTATAAGAAAATCCTTTCACTGTCTGGGGTAGGGATTGGTTGATGCAAATGCACTGATTGCATAGCCAGCACTATGCGACAGTTAGGTAGATATATGGATGTCAGGGGTCTATATGTCATGCGTGGGTAATTATGTTACAGGAGGGAAAATAAAGTCTGCAGCAGTGTTGCTACTGTTGTGCATTGGACTGGTCAATGGCAATTTAGGTTCTCATAATCTGGGTGTTTATTTTAATTGCACAGGTAGTGGCGATAGCTATCGCTGGAGTCGTGTTGTATATACGTGTTAGAATGTTTGGGAGTAAAGCCCTCCTGACTAGTCCAATCGCAGGGTTCTGGAGAAGCAAGAAGGAGACCCTCCATCCCATGGTTCTTCCGGCGGTTGACGATTCGACCGGTGTGACTTACGCCGACAGAAAGATTACTTCTGCGCCAGAAGGTGTAACGCTCATGGATGATTCGCGGGTGAAGTTCTACCCGTCCCTGGGGCAATGAAGCCGCTGAGACGTCACATCATGTTTGGTGATGGGGAAGTGCACTTGGGAGTCATGAATTACATCAAATGGTGTTGGTATATGTCTTATTGTCTATAATTATGCATTCTAAGAATTAATCATAATGTGTGTTACTGATTGATTGAATTTGCCTTAAGGCACCTGTTAAG
>JAPXFY010000013.1:5411947-5421947 GCA_030674185.1 Monoplex corrugatus | reverse complement strand
AATCTCTTTTTTTTTATGTTCACCTAAGAGATGTGTGAACTAATGGACGGATGGATGAGTGGTTATACACTTCAACAGTTGTTGAGGGACACCGATGGCAAGGGAGTGATACATATGCCGTTGACATTTATAACAGGAGTCTTTTCTATTTACGACAGTTTAGTGTAGATGCGGACATATGTGTGTGTGTGTGTGTGTGTGTGTGTGTGTTGTGTGTGTGTGTGTGTGTGTGTGTGTGTGTGTGTGTGTGTGTGTGTCAGTGTGTATGTGTGTGTGTGTTGTGTGTGTGTGTGTTGTGTTGTGTGTGTGTGTGTGTGTGTGTTGTGTGTGTGTGTGTGTGTGTGTGTGTGTTGTGTGTGTGTGTGGGGTGTGTGTGTGTGTGTGTGTGTGTGTGTGGTGTGTGTGTGTGTGTGTGTGTGTGAGCGCCATTTCGCGAGTGTGTCTGTTTGTAATCGTATGCTTTCCGTGTTTAGTCACATTTATGTAACCCATAAAATAGAATATATGTTTTGATATGCATACATTTATGTCTGAAGAAAAGGTAGCAACAAAGATATCTCAGGTATCTGTTGGTGCCTTTTCAAATGCAATCTAAATATCCAGTGCCTAAATATGTGGATGGGTCTCTGAAAATGTGAATGTGTCATGTAAATATTTCATTGCGTGAGGAAGAATATCTTAAAATATCTGATTTTGTAAGACTAATTATTTCTGTAGGTTTCATGTATATTGTGAAGCAGTCAAAGTTATAGCTACACAAAGCACGTTTACGAATGTTACGTGAAGATTATCATAAGATCAATATGACTATGCAAAACATGTTTAAAAGTGTCAGCACGCATTTTTCAATGACTCATCATTATAGTTTGACCCAATTTATACAGCGTATGCAGGATGAGAATACTTCATTGAAATTGCTCGAGTTTCAGATACGCGAAGTTCAATATTAATACTGCTGTAGTAACAGTAGCAGATAATGGAGACAATGTAATGTGATGAAATATTGGTAATGTGGTTACAATATGTTTTTACTGAAAGGTAACACAAGAAGCTATAGCCTAGTAGTTACAGAGAGTAGAACTCCTCATTTCAACGTAAAGACAAACGTGTTTTGGGAGGCATCGACTCCTCCCAGCGGATGTCTGTACCACTTAACTCTCCTATGATTCTAAGATTAATGGGCAAGCATTTTTCACACTAGAATGAAGAGTGTAACATTCATAACAGCAGGCATATCATTGCACACCTTTGTCAGAGGGTTACTTTACCTCACAAGGGCTTTTCACCTCTCCAAGTCCACCAGCACATATCTCGCTGCTATATATGTGATACTTTGGTCCTGTGTAGTAGGAACACAAGTCGTTGGACATGATAGGGAGGTCTACCTCTCTCAGAAGACGCGGGAACTTACCACCTGCACACAATTGCCACTTTCACTATCGCTTACAATATAGTAGCATCATTATCATCAACATCAACAGCACGTCAGACTACAATAAAGAACAGGTTCGAAAAATGCATAGCAATGGTATTATCAATTACGTTAGTAATACGATATCCTAATGAACAGCAGCTATGAAATTATGAGAGAGTATTTAATTTGGATATTTTTTATATTATTTGGAGTTGATTTTTTTTTGTGTGTGTGATTGTTTGAAATGTTATTATTGTGGGTATAGACTTTTGGAATTCATATCAGTAAATGTCTAAATTGGCAAAAGATTTAAGAACATCTGACACAATGTCTTTTTACTCCTTTATTGTAATTTCTATAAAACAAGTGTTTCTGCAAATGTCACTTTCAAAGTATGTGTACACTTTTGTTGGGTCTTGTCTTTGTTGTTTCGTTGTTCTCTTCTATCTGTTTCTGTCTCTCTGTTTCTTTCACACAGAGGTCAGTTGAGTTGAACATGGTTTTATATTTATGCTTTGTTGATTAAACCAAGGCTTTCGATTGGATAAGACACGAAGAAATGATCAATCTACTGGAAAGGTTCAATGTTGATGGAAAAGATCTAAGAATAATCCGAAATATGTATTGAGAACAGACAGCAGCAATGAGAATAGAGAATGATAAACTCTCTTTTCCAAAATAGCAAAAGAGGGGTTAGGCATCGATGTATTCTGTCACAAGATTTGTTTTCATTTCACAGCAAAACTTTCATAGGGAAACTAGAAGAATGCCCAGGGACAAAGGTTGGAGGAAAAAAATGATAAGCAATATTCGTTACGCAAGTGACACCATTCTAGTTGTAAAAAAATGAAAAAGATCTACAAAACCGTGTGAATAAAATAAATACAGAAAGCAAAAATAAAGGGTTGGAGCTAAACAGCAAAAAGACTGATGGTATGGTACTAAGTACAAACAAGAAATCCCCTCATGCAAAATAACAAATGGTAAAACTTTTAGACAGTTGATAAGTTTAACTTTCTGGGAACGATCATCTCATCAGATGGCAGATGCACATCAGAAATAGTCAGCAGAATTGGGCAAGCTAAAACAGCATTCAAGAAGATTAAAAGCGTTCTTACAAACAACTGCCAGTCAAAACCCAGAACGAGAGTTCTTGAATGTTAGTAAAACCGATACTGTTGTACAGTTGTGAAGCTTGGACAATTGACACACAAAGTCGGAGCGAGATTGACACAACTGAAATGTGGTTTCTAAGAAGAATATTGAGAGTTTGATGGACATAAGAAAAACATTAGTACAGAACTCATTTCGAAAAGATGAGTGATATTTATAGGACATTTTGTGAGGCAAGTGAAATTACAGCACCTAGTCAGAACATGAAAGCTGGAGGGAAATGCAGCACCAGGTAAATCCAAGGAGAAAATATTGGACAAAATTGATGAGTAGCTAAGGACATAGAGGGTGAGAGATGTACTTGCAATAGTGACAAGACAAAGATTCGCATGGAGGGCCATGATAACCAACGACATGTGGCAGGGCACATGATGATGATGACCTATAGTTTCTGTTGTTTTCAGAATGTAAAATATCTGTTTTGTATCATGTTATGAAATAGACATATATTTATGAAATGGGCGTGTAATCATTTCTGAGAAAAAAGTACAAGATGATACAATATTGTTTAATTTATTGCTGAAAAAGGTAGAATAATTGTGTTAAAATAACTCCCTTTTCAGGCTAATACCTTCCACCCTTGTTTGTTTGTTTGTTTGTTTCTTTCTTTCTTTCTTTCTTTCGTTTCTAAAATCTGATATTATATAAAGTGTAACAAACATTCTTTGATATGCACCGCCTGCACTGTGAGAATGGAATTGTTGTGGTCGTTTCTATTGTCACTTTCATGGTTGAAATGATCACAAATCTGCATAAAATTACAAATGGAAAGACGTCAAATAAAATGCTTACAACACGACTATTTTATATGCCAGACAAAAATCTCATATTACGACTAAACAGAAGAAACCAACAAGAAACATTTAGAATGGTACCACAGTAACAATACATTATTAACAATACAAAACAAATCAATCAGTAACCTGGATAGATTTTTCCCCAGCCCGTCTGTGTACACGTCAAACCATCAAAGATCTCTCCAGGCTGAGGCAGACAGGCGGCTCTGACACGAGTTCCACTGAGGTCAAGAGGACTGGACAGTTTCATGATGGCAATGTCATTCTGAACTAATTTTATGTCGAACTGTTCATGCACATAGATGCTAGCCACGGATCGCACGTGAGAACCAATCATGTGGTTCATGTCATTAGTTCCAACACCTACTGTCCAGTCAGCTGGTAAGACACTGTAGACAAAATGGTAGTGATACCATGCAGCGGTTACACTTCTTTTTGCAGTAACTGGATAAATCGCTGTCTCCTTCCCTCCCTCCTCTCTGTCTCTCTCTCTCTCTCTCTCTCTCTGTCTGTCTCTTTCTCTGTTTCTCTCTCTCTCTCTCTCTCTCTCTCTCTCTCTTCTTTCTTTCTTTCTTTCTGTTTGTCTTTGTTTGTCTCATTGTCCCTGTCATTTTTGTTTATGTCTCTGTGTTTGTTTATCTGTCTCTGTGTCATTTGTCTCTCTGTATCCCTGTCACTCGCACTCTCTTTGTCCCTCTCCATATCTTTGTATCTCTGTCACTCTCTCTGTCCCTCTCCATGTCTTTGTATCTCTGTCACTCTCTCTGTCCCTCTCCATGTCTTTGTATCTCTGTCACTCTCTTTGTCCCTCTGTCTCTCTGTCTGCCTGTCTGTATGTCTGTCTGTTTGTCTGTCTGTCTGTCTCTTCTCTCTCTCTTTCACTCTCGGACAACAATGGAAGCCAAGTGGGAGAAATTAGACGTCTTTTCTATCTATCTATCTATCTATCTATCTATCTATCTATCTATCTATCTATCTATCTATCTATCTATCTATTTATCTCTATCTCTCTCTATATCTATATATCTATCTACCTATATATCTATATATTTATTTATCTATCTATCTATCTACCCATATATCTATCTATATATCTACCTATCTATCTATATATATATATTTATCTATATATCTATCTATCTATCTATGTATCTACCCATCTATCTACCCATCTATCTACCTCTATCTATCTATCTATCTATTTATCAATCTCTGTCTATCTATCTACCCATCTATCTACCCATCTATCTATCTATCTATATATACATATATCTATATATCTATCTATCTATCTATTTATAGATCTATCTATCGATCTATCTATCTGTCTATCTCTATCTATATATCTCTATCTATCTATCTATCTTTCTATCTATCTATCTATATATCTATCTACATCTACCTATCTGTCTCTCTGTCTGTCCGTCTCTCTGTCTGTCTGTCTGTCTGTTTGTATGTCTGTCTGTCTGTCTGTCTGTATCTTCTCTCTCTCTTTCATTCTTTCTTTGTCTCTCAGACAAATATGGTAGCCAAGTGGGAGAAATTAGACATCTTATCTATCTTCTTATCTATCTATCTATCTATTTATCTATCTATCTATCTATCTATCTACCTATCTGTCTGTCTGTCTTTCTGTCTGTCAGTCTGTTAATCTATCTATGTATTTATCCATATTTCCAGCAATCCAGCCATCCATCTATCAATCTATCTATTTATCTATCCATCTATCTATATATCTGCTATCAATTTATCTATCTATCTATCTATCTATCTATCTGTCTGTCTCTCTGACTGTTTTTCTATTTTTTCTGTCTGTCTGTCTGTCTGCCTGTCCATGTGATAGATACAGTAGTTAAGTGGGCAATAGTTCTTGGGTTCAGTCCACCTAGAAATTCTGCCTGTAAGGTAAAGGATGAAGATAAAAGATTGGTTATTCACATATTATTTTGGAAATGTGAACCTAAAGCTTAGCACACCCCAGAAGAGCATGAAGAAAAAGATATTTCTCTCCGAGCTACATGTAAGTATAAAATTAGAATATATCCGTACGTGTCTAAAAAAGAACACTTTCAAAAGACGAATAGCATAAACAATTTTTTTAAATTGATCGTCTCAGGTCATTTAAAAAAGACAGAAGATGACAGAACATGTTTTAGCGGTCTTGATTTGAAATTGTAAATACTGGTACAACAAAATATAAATATCGCAGTCTGCTGATGGTTATATATTATTTCAATGCGAACACTGGGACGTGTTTAGAGTAATGAACAAATGTATCAGAATTTGGAATCAAGTCATAATGAAGACAAATCACAACAATCACAACAATACAGTCTCTGATTTTGTTGCCTTTCTGGCTGAGAAAAGCAAGGAGTTACATTTATGAAAGAAATGCCTTGAATTTAATCTCCATACATTGATGTGTACTCTACTGACAGTTTGAATTCATCACAAATGATACTATGAATGTTGGTCAAGATGTTTAATCATGAAAACCTAAAGGAGGCTAAAGTCAGAAAGTAATCATGGCCGAAAGTAAAAAACAAACCGTACCTGTTATCATTGAAACAATGGCCCGCTGTCAAAACATGCTGACTGTCAATCAGGGTACCACCACACTCGTCTCTGCCATGAAGTCTGACAGAAACCTGGACACAACAATGGTCATTTACATATCAAAACCATGTGAATAGTCATATATCTGAGAAATATCATGCTCTTTTGCAAATATCAGTTAAGAAAAAATACATTTGTTGCTTAGATGTCAGAGGGATTTGCAGGTATTGTCTTCTATCTACATGCAATAACTTTCAAATAAGTGATGGATAAAATAATATACAAAAATCTAGACACAAACGCACGCGCACATCCACACACACACACACACACACACACACACACACACACACACACACACACACACACACACACACATACACACACACACACACACACACAACACACACACAGCACACACACACACACACACACACACACACACACACACACACACACACACACACACACACACACACACACACACACACACACACACACAACACACACACACACACATATATCAAAAACTGGTAGCTGTCATATTACAATACATTTCGTGTGTTCAATAGCTTAGGGATCAAAAACATCTCGACAGAATGACTTTTGTCCAACAATTGCTTCTGTAACATGTCTTTGTTGTCCTGAACATACCTCAACAAATTTTCTCTTTCGCAAAATGGCACCATCGTTCGTGTGAAAAGGCATTGTGGGTAATCAAAATCATATCTAAGTTTTGTGTCCACTGAAACTTATGAAATGAAAGTATATTGTTTATCAGATGTGGAGTGCATGATTTATCCACTTGGAAAGCAAGAGATCCCAGAGATCGTGGTTTGAAATTTTCTTTACAGGAATGTTTAGTAACCTCTATCCATATTGATATTGTTGTTAGTTTATGACAGGATTGTAAATCAGGAAGCTGCGTGTGGGTGCATTAGCGCGCGTAATAATCCCACAAAAACAAGGAGATTATCCCTGACACAATGTGAGTTGTTTATGTTCTGATCAATGTATTATTACCAAACAAAAAACCAATTCAGGAGAGGTGGACAGAAGATCTTTAGAGGAGAACCCCCATCAAGCACGTATTTTAGCAGTAAAATTGTTACATACTTATGGGCCTGATCCGTGTCCAGATCACGACTTCTGGGTGCCCTTCTACTGTCACCAGCTCTGTTTTCTTTTGTGACTCATTCTGATCTTACCAATTAGTTTGTGAGACCACAAAACGACACTGGGACATTGCGTATCAGCAGATTAGATATTCTGTGAGAACTATGAGATGATTTTAACTAACTGTTTGCTAAGTCACAGTCTTCGAAGGTGTCATGCTGCATCAGATCATAACTTCTGGATGCCCTTCTGCTGCAGCTACTTTTGTACCATTTAAACCCGCACCACCATAATGGAAGGGCTTTAAGACCAAGTCACTATTCTGATGGATGTCTGAAGCACTTAGCTATCAGACTCCTGCTGTATTCAGGGACTTTTTTTACTTTTTTTCTTAAACTTTTTTTCGTTATTTTCTGACAATACACAATGTAATTTACAAAACAACATCGAACACATTTCAATCAAGGGGGAAAATTAAAATCTGCAAAACAAACGGCATAGAAATACGAAATGAAACATAGCGCAGCAAGTCAACTGCAACAATTCTAAAGTCAACACCATGGTAGGCACAGGCTGTCAGGATGTGTCATTCATGACAAATACAATGTTTACGTTGTCATTGCTAGCAACAACTTTGACATAACATGCAGTTAAAATTATAATTTATTAAATTGCAGTGGAGGAATCAATAATTGAAGAATAAAATAATCATTCTACTTGAAATTTGATATACTTACCCTTGTTTTTGTGCCTGTATCTCGGCTATTTTTATAGGCAGAAATAATTGGTAAAATATCATGTAATTCACAATTAAAAATGCGCTTTTTAGCAAATTTATATCACGAAGTCAAGAACTGTTTCTGTCCTGAAGCCAGCGTCTGCTCCATATAAAACCATATTTTCATTGAGTTAAATGTTACATGATAGAAAACAACGTTTATTGAACATTCATTTCTGTTAATTTACCCAAAATCGTATTGTTTGATGACGCCTCCATAAAAGACGTTCACAGTGATATCTATGTTCTCTTAGGAAAAATACAGATTACTGTTGACAATTTTCACTTTCCACAAAACGATATTCGTTGCAACGGTTCTGCTTACAATTAAAGTCTCAGACCATTTACTCTTTGTGTTCTTATTCTTGCATATTTCCAGACAAGTGTACAATTAAAGTGTTTCATTCAATTTAGAGAAACATTTGCAGTGGCTGTTTTGTACCTTTTTACACTGAGTGGAGTGTTTTCAGTACAAGTGTCGTGTGCAGTGAGGCGTTGTCTTTATTCTTTCTTTACATCGTTAAACAATTTAAATAGATGCTACACGTCAACAAAAGTAATGACGTGTGCATTTGATAACATTGAGATGGGCTGTCAACAAACCAAACTGTCCACGAAAAACTTGATACACCCGATGATTGATTACACAACCCCTGAAGTTATTGCATCACTAATTAGCAATTGTGTCAAACAAGACATAATATACATATTTTATAAAACCAGTCGAGGTAACTCTGCTAGGTAAGACTAATAAATGGTTATGTAAAAACAACACTATCGATAATTCTTTGATTCATTTGAGCAACTGAGAAAGGAAATAATGTTTTCTTTCAGGATACAACAAAACTGAATAAGTATAGTGAGTTGGACACGCCTGTAGAAAGAAAAATATTGGTTTTCTTCCTGCAGTTGTTGCGTTGTTGTTGTTATTATTGTTGTTGTTGTTGTTCGGATGGTTATTTCAGTTTCTTTATGTGTGTGTTGGAATGATGTCTAAAGTTGCATTAGGTGAAGAGTTTTAAACATTATGTTAAACAACCAACTATAAAAAAACAAGAAAAAACGCGAAAGACGACTAAGAACGTGTATTTAATACAACAAGACAGGCGCACGTTTTCTGCCAACTGGCCTTTGTCAAGCGTAAGATCACAAACAAACAAACACCAGATATATTAAATTAGGAGAAAAATACTGAAACTTCCCTGCTGCTTCATCAAGTGTGAGAAAAGGATTGTTGTTGGTGGTGTTGTTGTTGTTGCTGCTGCTGTTGTTGTTGTTTTTCTCATACTGGACGGAGCAGCAGGGAAGTTTCAGTCTTTTTCTCCTAATTTGTGTATCTGGTGTTTGTTTGTTTGTGCGCTTACGCTTGACAAAGGCCAGTTGTCAGAGAATTTGCGCCTGTCTTGTCTGGTTGTATTAAATACACGTTCTTAGTCTTCTTTCGTGTATTTTCTGGTTCCTGTTTGCTTGAACGTTGGCAGTCACACTTGTGTTGGATTTGGAATCAACTATAAGATAAGTAATATGATGAATGAACAAACCTGCCAGGGATATTCTCCAGGAGAAGCTAATATGCCTCCCACAACTCTGTGGTTGTCATTGACGGCAGATATTCCACACGAACCTGCACATGAATATCCTGATTGTTATTCGCAGACAGAAAACATACAAGAAATATCTCGTAACAAGTCAGGAAGACAAAGTAATAAGTTTAGGTCAGATTGATGATGTCTCAAGTTCCGTATTACACCATGTGGCTTGCTCGATACAATATTAAGCATTATTGTTGCATTGCGTGATTGCTACTTTGTAATAGGTAGAACGATACTGTTGAAATGTGGTGGTGGTGGGATTAGTAGGTTAGTGTAACAGTAAATAGTGTTTGTTATAGAGCTGACTTGACTGATAACTGTCGTGCTCACAATCCACTTGACTTGAAGTTAATATTTCATCTAAACATTTTACTTTGTGTTTTGTCTTCCTTTCCCAACAATGACAATCGCCACATATGAGAATCAGACTCAGTTTGGAGGGTTCCATTTCAATTATTAAACTAGGAATACACTTAAGTTGTATGTTTCATCGATCTTAACCAACGTCTTCCCAAACAAGATCATGCTGGAATCTTATAACAACCATAATGAGGATGACAATGAAAATACTAAC
>JAPXFY010000013.1:5399447-5401947 GCA_030674185.1 Monoplex corrugatus | reverse complement strand
GCTAGTGTTGTGGCTGCCTTCCCGATCCTCTTGTCGACCTCTGTGTCAAGGGAGAGGTTATCGGTGATGGTGGACCCAAGATATGTGAATTGATGGATGGCTTCAAGCTCGTAGACATCAATGGTGATGGCTTGTGGAGATGGCGTGTCTTGGCCCAGGACGTTTGTCTTCTTAAGACTGATGGTCAGACCAAAATTTTTGCAGGCCTGAGAGAAGCGGTCCATTAGTGAATGCAAGTCCTGCTGAGTATGGGTCACAACTGCGGCATCGTCGTCAAATAGCATGTCTCTGATGAGGGCTTCACGGACCTTTGTCCTTGCTCTGAGGCGGGCGAGGATGAAGAGCCTGCCATCTGATCTTGTCCGCAGTGGATCCCTTCTTGCGCTGTGCTGAACGCATGCCTCAGGAGGAGAGCGAAGAAGATTCCAAAGAGGGTTGGGGCCAGGACGCATCCTTGTTTCACACCGCTGCGTACGTCGAAGGGCTTGGAGAGGTTTCCGTTGAACTGCACCATCCCTTTCATGTTTGAGTGGAAGGACTCAATTAAGCTGTGCAGTTTGGGGGGGGGGGGGGGGGTGGCAGCCGATTTTTCGGAGAGCCCTGAAAAGGCCATCTCTGCTGACTAGGTCAAAGGCCTTGGTGATGTCAATGAATGCCACATACAGGGGCATCCGCTGCTCTCTGCACTTCTCCTGGATTTGGCGAAGGGAGAAGACCATGTCTACCGTGGATCTCTCTGCTCGAAAACCACACTGTGATTCCGGGTAGACGCGTTCAGCCAGTTTCTGCAGGCGGATTAGGAGGACCCGAGCATAGACTTTGCCAACAATGCTGAGGAGCGAGATACCTCTGTAGTTGTTGCAGTCGCTCCTTTCGCCCTTGTTTTTGTACAGGGTGACTATCTTGACGTCCCTCATGTCCTGTGGTACAGCTCCCTCATTCCAACACTGACAGAGAACTGCGTGCAAAGGGTGCAGAAGAGAAGTCTTGCAGTGCTTGATGAAGTATGGGGGAATTCCGTCGTTGCCAGGTTTGCCTTCCCTGATGCCAGGCTATCAATGGCCTTGCTGAGTTCGTCCGCAGTTGGCTCTGCGTCAAGTTCTTCCATTACCGGCATGCACTTGATGGCATCGAGGGCTAAGGGGAACACCATGTTCTGTGTGGAGTAAAGGTCGGAGTAGTGTTCCACCCATCTTTCCATCTGTTGGCTAGGATTGCTGATTAGTTCCCCAGTGGAGGATTTGAGGGGGGCGATCTTGCTCTGTGTTGGTCCCAGTGCCTTCTTGATGCCATCATACATTCCTCCGATGTTGCCTCTTTCAGCAGCACTCTGTATCTCTTCGCTGAGCTCTGTCCAGTACTCGTTTGCGCAGCGCCTGGCGTTAAGCTGAACCTTACTTCTGGCAGCCTGAGGATTTGCAGGTTCTTCTCACTGAGTGACCGCTTATATTTGGTGAGTGCGGCACGCTTGGCCTCAACAGTGGGAGTCATCTCTGATGATTTGGCCTCAAACCAGTCGTGGGACTTCACAGTTTTCTTCCCAAAGGTGGCCATAGCAATGTTGTGCATGGTGTCTCGTAGCGTTTCCCATCTCTCAGTGGCAGAGTCTCTGGGCTGCAATGCATCGTATTCTCTCTGAAAGGCCTCTGCGAACTGTTCTACAAGATCTGGCCGAGACATCTTGCTGACGTCAATGCGAGGGTTCCCTTGTTTCTTTGAGCAGTGGAACTTCTTTGGTTGTAGCCTGATCTTGCAACATACCAGAGAGTGGTCTGTGTCGCAGTCTGCGCTGTGATAAGAGCGAGTGTGGAGAACGTTTTTGATAGCGGCACGTCTTACTAGGATCAAATCCAGTTGGTGCCAATGTTTTGAGCGGGCATGCCTCCAGGAGACTTTGTGCTGAGGCTTCGACTTGAAGAAGGAGTTGGCGATGCACAGTTCATGGAAGGCGCAAAACTCAAGCAGTCGCTGTCCATTCTCATTCATTTTCCCTACTCCAAAGGAACCGAGGCAGAAGGGCCATGAGTCATTGTCTGCACCCACTCTGGCGTTGAAGTCGCCCAGGAGAACAAGTTGTTCTGTCCTGGGGATTTTCCTTATGGTTGATGCAAGATTTTTGTAGAACTCATCCTTGGTGTCTGGAGAGGCGGACAGAGTTGGGGCATAAACGCTGATGAGAGTGACATAGCCTTCGGTGGTGTTGAGGCGGAGAGTCAAGAGTCGTTCTGAACCGCCGCTGCCTGGTTCGATCA
Source organism: Monoplex corrugatus (assembly GCA_030674185.1). NCBI lineage: Eukaryota > Metazoa > Mollusca > Gastropoda > Littorinimorpha > Ranellidae > Monoplex > Monoplex corrugatus. The sequence goes on along the minus strand of JAPXFY010000013.1, from coordinate 5,399,695 downwards.
TGTTCAGCAGGCTATTCCTTACTGCAAAGCCTACTCCATGCTCTCTTGGGGCATCAGAACTCTTTCCTTGCCAGAAGAAGATGTAGTCCCTTTCCTTTAGTGTTCCTGAGTCAGCCAGCCGTGTTTCCTGCAGAGTGGCAATGTCCACATTGAGCCTGTTTAGTTCGCTGTTTATGACGGCGGTTTTTCTGGCGTCGCTGATGTCTTGCAGATCTTGGGAGAGCCCAGGCATCATTGTTCGGACATTC
>JAPXFY010000013.1:5391947-5394447 GCA_030674185.1 Monoplex corrugatus | reverse complement strand
ACAGACAGACAGACAGTCAGCCAGCCAGCCATCCAGACAGATAAACAGCATCCAAGAACTTGCTAACCGCCAGAGATCCTTTCCCTGCCACTTTAGTTCCCCATTAGCTCGGGGTTAAGGCGTATTTCTCATAACAGAGGGGTTGTGAGATCCATCCCCAGGAAAGCCAGCTTATCGCGGGCTAGATAATAATAATAATAATTACAATATTTATATAGCGCAAAATCTCGACAAAATCAAATCTAAGCGCTAAAACAGACACACACGCACGCACGCACGCACGCACGCACACACACGCACACACACACACACACACACACACACACACACACACACACACCACGCACACACACACACACGCATGGCTATAAATGGGGGGAAAGAATAAAAGCAATAAAAGCAAGAATAAAAGCAATGGAAAATTATAGAGAGCATATCATATACAATTATATATTAAAACAAAGTGATTCCCCTCCGAGCGGAGACAGGCTGCAGAGGGGGGTTGAGTGAGGTTAGGATTTAATGCAGAGGAGAAAAGGTGAGTTTTGAGAGCGGACTTGAAGGAGACAAAAGTAGGTTGCTGACGGACTGAGAGAGGAAGTTTGTTTCAGGAGAGTGGACCAGAAATAGAGAAGGCTCGTGGACCATAGGTATTGAGCTTAGTGCGTGGAAAGCGAAAAGTCAGAGGATCGGAGGCAGAGCGGAGGGTACGTGAGGGAACATAGATCTCAAGTAAGCTTGACAGGTAATCGGGGGCTGCGTTATTGAGGCTTTTGTAGCACATGGTGTCTAGTTTGTACTGTATGCGCTTTGATACAGGGAGCCAGTGAAGTTGTGCCAGGAGAGGAGATATGTGGTCAGCTTTTTTCTTTTTGAGTACAAGGCGTACAGCATTGTTTTGAATGCGCTGTAGGATGTGAATGGTGGAGGCAGGAAGACCAGACAGGAGTGAATTGCAATAGTCAATGCGAGACATTATGAAGGAGAGAACGAGTTTTGCAGTTGTTTCGACAGAGATACTTCCTGATCAGCCTTATACGATGGAGATGACAGTAGCAAGATCTGGCAGTTTGAGAAACAAAGTTGTTCATGGAGAGGGTAGAGTCAATGCAGACACCAAGGTTTTTAGCTGAATCAGAAATTGGGACTGATGTGTTACATAATGGGAGAGAAAGAGAAGGCAGCTGAGAAAGTTTCTGACGGGTGCCAATGAGGATAGCTTCTGTCTTGTCGTCATTAAGCTGAAGTTTGTTGAACGTCATCCAGTTCTTAATGTCCGAGTAACACTCAGTGATGCGAGTCAACAGGCGCTGTATATTATCAGGTGAGTCACTGTCTTGAAGTTGGGTGTCATCAGCATAGAAGTGGTGTTTTATAGAGTGGGAGTTGATGATGGTGGACAGGGGGGAGGTATAAAGAGTGAAAAGAACAGGGCCAAGGACAGATCATTGTGGAACACCACAGGTCAGGTGTGCAGTTTGAGAGTAAGTGCCATTGATGAGAACAGTTTGTTTTCTGTTTGATAAATACGAAGTGAAAAAGGAGAGAGCAATGTCAGAGATACCAAAAGTATGATGAAGTCTAGAAAGGAGAATACCATGGTCACTGGTATCGAAGGCTGCAGACAGATCAAGGAGTGTGAGGAGAGAGACTTTGCCAGTATCAGTTGCAAGGAGGAGATTGTTGAGAATGTGTAGTAGGGCAGTTTCAGTGCTATGGCACTGGCGGTAGGCTGACTGGAAAGGATTGAGGAGATTGTTGGCAGACAGGTGAGAGTTCAGCTGGTTGAGGACGACTTTTTAAAGGAGTTTTGACAAGAAAGAGAGATTAGAGATAGGCCGGTAATTTTTCAGTTCATTTGGGTCTAAATTGTGTTTCTTGAGGAGAGGGTGAACAATAGCAGACTTGAAAGAATCTGGGACAGTTCCAGTTTGAAAAGAAGTGTTGATGATGTCAGTGATGAATGGGAGGAGAGTAGGGAGACAGTCGGAGTAGAGAGAACCTGGAAAAGTATCCAGTTTGCAGGTTTTGAACGACATGGATCTGATTGTGTTGAAAATTTCTTCTTGTGAGACTGGGGTAAAAGTAGTAAGAGGTGTGCCAGAGAAGGAAGGGTCAGGTGGGCATGGTTGACAGGGTGTCCTGTCAAGCCTGTCACGAAGAGTTTGTATTTTGGTGGTGAAATAATTGGAGAATACAGATGGGAGTTCTTCAATTGTATGTTTTGTTGGGAGAGGTAAATCTTTTCGTGTGCCAAGGAGATGATTCATGGTTATAAAGAGTTCTTTTGAAGAAGAGGCATTCAGGATTTTGGTTTGGAAATAGCTTATTTTTGCAGATGCAATGAGGGTGGATACTTTTGTTTTAGAGGCTTGGAAAAGTTGCCTGTGTACAGTGAGTTTGGATTTGCGCCAGCGGCGCTCTGCTCTGCGGCGGGCACGTTTTGCACAGGCAATCTCATGAGTGAGCCAGGGGGTAGGGGGGCGGTCAGGTAAAAGAC
>JAPXFY010000013.1:5371947-5381947 GCA_030674185.1 Monoplex corrugatus | reverse complement strand
AAAACAAAGAGTATGTAGATAAATGAACAATAAAGAAATGACAACTAACAGTAAAAACATTCATATACCCACATGCCCGCACACAAATGTACACACATATATAAATTCATACATACACACCCATATCCATACAGCATGATGGCCGACAAGAACAGCAACAACAATGGAAACAACAACATTAACAACGACGACAACAACAACAACAACGGCAAAGAGGGAAACGCACATATACGCTCGTGTACATATGAAAAACTTATTGACATATTTGGACAACGATCACAAACACACACACAGACAGTTTGACAAACTTGCTTGTTCTCCAGTTGTTGTTCTGTTTTTCCTTTTCTTCACTTTTCCTTTATCTTTGTTTCAGGAAAAGCTCAAATACTTTCCATTCCACGCTGTAAGAGTATGTGCAGTGTTACTTTTGAGATGATACCAACGTTAGTCTGATTAATGATTGTTGTTGTTTTTCATTTTAAGTAGATTTCCGGCAATATCCTCTATCTATTCCTTCTTGGGTAGACATTCGATGGTATGATGACTCACGTTTTGTTCTCGAATGTACGATTTAAAGCGTCTAAGGACCTCAGACTTTCCCAGACGGATATTTTTTGTTGTTGTAGTGGCATTGCCTGCAAATTTACCGGCTTGTTCATTTCACTTAACACCCGCATGTCCAGTAGTAGATCCACTTGAGATTGTGTGGGTCGATACTGTTCATTGCTTTGTGCCATTCTGCGTCCCCAGTCCATTTTGCATTTTTTGAAGTAGATTCATCGAGTTAGTCAGGATGAAGTCTTGGCTGTCTTTCATGTCGTCATCCAATGAGGTTAACCACTGTAGTACATGTGTGGCTGCCTCACTTTCCATTGTTGGACTAGAGGTTGTGGTATCATCAGTATCGTTTTCATCGTGTATGGTGTTTCTATTCTGTTTGACAATGAAGATCCATCCAGATTTGTTATTGGTGACTGAACCATCCATGTATAAGATTACATCTTTGGTTGCAACTTAGTTGCTTCACGAGTAGTCGAATGTCTGCATCTGTTTTCCCTCCTGGCCATTTGCGACACTGTCTCCCTAGAGTTTTGGGTATGACAGCTTTGTACAGATTGTTGAAACGGTTTGGATGTTTCTTCTCATTCCTTTATCCCTTTGAGTTATGTCAGTTGGCACACACGCTGAATGGAGTCTTCTGCCTGTCCCATCCACGATTTCCCACGTTGAGTCTGTTGTTTTTTTGCTATTCCGACCATCTCGAGACGTGTGTTTTTTGGGTTCTCCAATGCCTTGAAATATGCCTTTACTTGTTCTATTTTGTGTCTCGACTGTATTGAAGAAAGGTCAAGCAGGAATCGCATAGTCTCTGTGGGTGTGCCTTTTGTGGTTCCTATGATCATTCTCATTGATGCGCTGTGTATTCTTTTTTTGTTTTAGAATGTTTGTCTGTGACAGTGTAGCGAGGTCCAGTCTATAATCAATGACACTGAGTGTAACAGCTTATTTGAGTTGAAAGAGATGATGCTATACAATGCCTTTAGCCGCCATTGCTTTCAGGATTGACTAGTATTTTTCTTTACATTTGAGTGTAGTGGTTTCCACGTCACGTTTGTAAGTTTAAATATCTGGGAACGATCATCTCACCAGATGGTAGATGCACATCAGAAATAGCCAGCAGAATCAGCCAAGCCAAAACAGCATTCAATAAGATGAAAAGCATTCTAGCTAACAAATGCCTATTCATTAACATCAGGAAGAGTCATCGAATGTTATAAAACAGATAATGTTATGTTATGTGGTTTCTAAGAAGAATGTTGACAGTTCCATGGACAGCAAGGGAAACAAACGAGACTGTCTTGATGGAGGCAGGTACAAGAAGATTATTCATAAAGAAGATTAGGAAAAGACATCATCATCATCATCATCATCAGGTGCCCTGCCGCATGGCGTTGGCGACCATGGACTTCCAACCATCTCTATCTCTCGTTGCCCCCAGCATCTCCCCCACCCTCTTTATCCTCAGTCACCCTGCAAGTCCGTCCAGAATTCGCTCCCTGGGTCTACCGGTGCTCTCTTTCCCTCCAGCTTTCCCGTTGTGACCAGGTGCTCCAAATCCCCCGTCCTCATAAAATGGCCTATAAATGTTGCTTGTCTTTTCCTAATCTTCCTTATGAGTGATCTACTTGTGTCTGCCTCCATCAAGACTGTCTCGTTTGTTTTCTTTGCTATCCATGGTATTCTCAACATTCTTCTGAGAAACCACATCTCGGCTGCCTCAATCCTGCTCTGGCTTTGCTTGCTGACTGTCCACGCCTCGCATCCGTACAACAGTATTGGTTCATATAACATTCAAGGACTCTCTTTCTGATGTTAATTGATAGGCATTTGTTGGTAAGAATGCTTGTCATCTTCTTGAATGCTGTTTTGGTTTGGCCGATTCTGCCAGTTATTTCCGAGGTGCATCTGCCGTCTGATGAAATGACCGTTCCCAGGTATTTGAACTTATTAACCTGTGTCAAGGTTGTGCCATTTGCTGTTATTTTGCAGGAGGGGATTTCATGTTGTTTACTGATCACCATCACTTCAGTCTTCCTGCTGTTTAGTTCCAACCCCTTACCTTTGCTTTCTGTTTGTAGTATATTCACAAGGTTGTGTAGGTCCCTTTCATTTTCTGCTATTAGCACGGTGTCATCTGCGTACCGAATGTTTGTTTATCATTTTCCCTCCAACCTTTAATTCAGGGTCTTCTTCTAGGTTTCTCGTGATGTTTTCGCTATATAGTGAAAACAGATCTGGTGACAAAACACAACCCTGTCTGACTCCTCTTTTGATGTTTTGAAAAGAGCTTATATTGTTTTCTACTCTCATTGCAGCTGTTTGTTCCCAGTACATATTCCTGATTATTCGTAGATCTTTTTCATCGACATTGAGTCTCTCCAGTTGGTTGATCAATTCTTCATGTCGTACCCGATCGAAAGCCTTGGTATAGTCAACAAAGCATAAATACAAATCCTTATTCATCTCAATTGACCTCTCTATGATAGTTCTTATGATGTATATGGCATTAATAGTTCCTTTCCCCTCCACAAATCCACACTGTTCTTCTGCTATTTCTCTTTTGATTCTATTCCTTGTCCTCATCATGATTATTTTTAACAGGATTTTTGTTACATGACTCATCAAACTGATTGTGCGATGGAGTTCGCATTCTATAGCCCCTGTCTTCTTTGGAAGTGCAATGAAAATTGATTTTGACATATCTTTGGGGATTTTTCCTGTGTCATAAATTTCATTTAGGAGGACTGTTATTTTTTCTATGCCAAATTCCTCCAGGGCTTCAATCATCTCTATAGTAATGTCTGGTCCTGGGGCTTTTCCTGGTTTCATCTTTTTCAGTGCTGCTCTGACTTCATCTTTCATTATGGGTGGTCCTTCAAAGTTCTTTTTTATATGTTCTTCGTTTCTGTCATCCTCAAAAAGGTCTTTAATGTACTCTCCCCATCTGTCTAATACCTTGTCTTTTTCCATGATAAGCGTTGATTTTAAGCAACCAGTTGATGTGCATGTATTTTTCCTGTGAACAATTTCTTCAATTCGTCTGTACATACCCTGAGGATCCATTTTGTGTCGTTCTTCTAACTTTTTGCATTTTGTGTTCAGCCAAGCTTCCTTAGCTTCATTGCACCTATACCTGATTTCTTTGTTTATCTTCCTGTATATCTCCTCGTTTCTCTTTGCCTTCCTACTTTTCTCCATCAGGCCCAAAATTTCATTAATCATCCAGCTCTTTTTTGCTTTTCTATTTTCCTTAGGGATTTCCTCACAAGCTTCATTTATTGAACTTCTCAATCTTGTCCATTGTTCCTCACTGTCACCAACGTCTTCCAGAGCACTGAATTTGTTTTGAACATGTACATTAAATTTTTCACGTATCATTTCATCTGTCTTCAAGAGTCCAAGGTTTAGTTTGATGTTCATTTTGGTCTGTTTCCTTTTCCTCAATTTCAGCCTAAACCTTCCCACTACCGGATTGTGGTCACTGTTGCAGTCTGCGCCTGGTAGTGATTTTGCTGACAGTAAAGAATTTCTAAATCTTTTGTTGATCAGGATGTAGTCAATTTGATTTTTGGTATTGTCTCCTGGACTCATCCAAGTCCATTTTCTTCTGTTAAGCTGCTCAAACCAGGTGTTTCCTACTATGAACTCATTCATCTGTGCCCATTCTACAAGCTTCCCCCCTCTTTCGTTTTGTGTACCAAGGCCATGAGGTCCAACTATATCCTCCACCCTATCCTGTCCTACTTTAGCATTAAAATATCCCATTACGACTGTAACTTCCTGTGATTTACATTGGACCTTGGCCATCTCTAAAACTTCGTAGAAGATGTCGATGTCTTCCTGAGTACTTGCGGATGTTGGTGCATACACCTGTATGATGTTGATATCAAAAGGTTTCCCTCCGAATTTGACCAGTAAAACTCTGTCGGACACTGCCCATTATCCTTTAACTGCTTTTGATTTGTCTTTGCCCATTATGATGCCTACTCCTCTTTCATGTGAATTACCACCAGAGTATATCACTGTATATTCTCCTGATGTTATCATGCCTGCCCCCTTCCATCTCATTTCCCCTAGTCCTAAAATACTGATGTTGAGCCTTTCCATCTCCATTTTGATGTTGTCTAATTTACCTTTCTGCATCATTGTTCTTACATTCCATGTTGCCATCTTGGTGTTGAATTTAATCTTGGTTTTGGTCGCAGTAGCTGGCTGACGGTCTGGTGTCACCTGCGCCGCATGACAGTCCCTACCAGACGAAGGTGCTCCATAGGAGCACCTATTGACGTCGTTAACTTTCTTCTTTATTCTTCCTCTGTCCATGGATTTCCTGGGGAAAAGTATGATGGTGGTTTCCCCTTGCCTTCCATCGTTTTTTTTTTATTTTAGGGTTGACTCCCTTAGCCTTACTCTCTCCCGAGATGTCCACAAGGCAGTGGAACTATTTACTCATAGCTTGGGGATCTGGTTCGTGGTCACCAGGGCATGTCCACACGCCGGTGGGCCTACATGCCTCACGTCTGGGGGCCATACCTCCTCCGAGTCTTACGAGATTCAGCCTGAGTCCGTGAGGTGCTCAGTTACCGCCTGTCGCCACGAGGAGTCACAGCGTAGGGCTTGCTGATGGAGAGGCTATGTACTGACAGGAAGAGACTTACGCATTGCTCTTCTTTTCGCACAGCAGTGCTAGCCAGCGGTGCAGGCCGAAGCCGACACACTAGACGCATCTGCCAATATGACAAGCTGGCAGGTACAAGAAGATTATTCATAAAGAAGATTAGGAAAAGACAGACAACATTTATTGGCCATTTTATGAGGAAATGGGAATTAGAGCACCTGGTCAGAACAGGAAAGCTGGAGGGAAAGAGAGCACCAGGTAGACCCAGGGAAAACTATTGGACGGACTTGCAGAATGAATGTTATTATGTATATGTATGTCTGTCTGTCTGTCTGTCTGTCTGTCTGTCTGTATGTCTGTATGTCTGTATGTCTGTATGTCTGTCTGTATGTCTGTCTGTATGTCTGTATGTCTGTATGTCTGTCTGTCTGTCTGTATGTATGTATACATGTATGTATGTATGTATGTGGGGTGTAGGGGGCTGTGGATAGAGGTAGTACCTTTGGTGTCTGGCTGCTGTACTCTACCCGGTAGGGGAGGGTGGACGGGCATCACTGGTCCTCATCATCCTCTAAATCTCTCACGTGCTGGCTCCAAGCGCCACACCCCGGGACCTCGCCTCAGCAGACGTGCTAAACCACGTGAGGGGGTGATATGATATTATCACTGCATCAGGTAGATGGGAAGGCAGCCTGTCTAGGAGAAGGAAAACTCTGCTACAAACCTCCGTTGCCACGCGGCTACACCCATTCAAGGGAAAGGCTTCAGAAGCAAATCTCGAGGAAAAATCCGGAGTCGGAGTCCCTAAGGCAGTTCGTCGTCTACAACCTCATTCTGGCAACTCCTGCGTCGCCCCTGGTACTAGGCGTACAGGCCTCTGTCTTTCCCCTGGATTCTACTAGTGGCGAGGAGAGGGGGGATCTGCTGCATGGGCAACAGCTTGTCCTCCATATTCACTTGCCCAGGCCTGCACTTGGAGAGGTCACTCCAGCTTCGCTGGTAACACAGCATCGACACAACACGGAGAGTAACAGATACCGGTTTTAAGCCTAGGCTTTTCTGGCGTAGAGCCGGATGCCAGGGGTTACTCTCGATGGTGGGAGGAATCTTCGCATTCCATTGGGTAGCTACCGCCCGCCTCAAGCTGGGCAGCCCCCAGTCAGTAAGATGTTACCCCGCCACAACCTGTTTGCTCCAATGGGTTCTTGGAGCTTAGAGGAAACTTGACAGGCAGGTTGTAAATACCAGGCACCAGGCAACACAAAGAAGAAAAAGAAGATGCCAGCTCTTCTGATATCAAGCTGGAATATAAGGGCAATGTGTCCTGGTTTTGACAGCGACCTACAGCTGTTAGACGACATGCGGAGACGGCCGTGATAGACAGGGAGCTTCAGCGACTCAACGTCGACATCGCTGCCTTACAGGAGACAAGGTTACCTGGGGACGGATCACTGCGTGAGAAGAACTACACGTTCTACTGGCAGGGGAAGAACCCAGAGGAGCCACGTATTCATGGTGTGGGCTTCGCTGTAAAGAACTCCCTCCTAGCAACCGTAGAGCTCCCCACGGGGGTACGGAGAGACTGCTCACTTTAAAAATGACGACCAGTTCAGGCACAGTCAACTTCATCTGTGCCTATGCCCCAACATTAAGCTCCTCACCCGACGTCAAAGACCAGTTCTATGAGGCCCTGGATGCTGTTGTCAGAGGAGTTCCCAGCAAGGAAGGTCTCTTCATATTGGGAGACCTGAACGCACGCGTAGGTGCTGATTTTGTGGCCTGGCCAACCAGCATTGGACATCATGGTGTTGGGAAGCAAAATGAAAACGGTCAAAGACTCCTGGAACTTTGCTCTTACCACAAGCTAGCCATCACCAACATCTTCTTCAACAATAAAGAGAAGCACAAGATGTCATGGCACCACCCCAGATCCCACCACTGGCATCAGCTCGACCTCATCTTAACAAGGAGGTCGGACCTTAACAACGTCCTCAACACGAGGCGTTTTCACAGCACTGATTGCGACACAGACCACACCCTGGTACGCAGCAAGATCAAGCTTCTACCCAGAAGATTGCACCGCTCAAAGAAGAAAGGTCGCCCAAGGATTGATGCCTGTCGCACGTCCGATCCAACCAAGGCTGGGGAGTTTGTAGAAACCCTGAATGAAGCGCTCAAGAGTGGATCAGAGATCCAAAACGCTGAGGAAAAGTGGAATCACGTAAAGGACACAATCTATCAGTCCGCCCTGAGTATATTTGGGAAAAGAATATCCACTGGTTTGAGGCAAACTGGCAGGAAATGGAACCAGTGGTGGAAGCGAAACGCAAGGCTTTACTTGCATATCAAAACAACAATATCCAAACTACTCGTGATGCTTACAGAGCTGCCCGCAGCAAGGCCCAACAAACTGCTCGGCGATGCGCCAACGACTGTTGGCTACAGTTAAGCTCAAGTATTCAGCAGTCAGCAGATTCAGGAAATACTGGCAGCATGTACGCTGGCATCAAACAAGCGACTGGTCCAGCAGCCTCCAAGTCAGCTCTTCTTAAGTCCAAAGCAGGAGAGAGCATCACAGATTCAGCAAAGCAGATAGAGAGATTGGTAGAGCACTACCTGGAGCTGTACTCCACGCAGAATTCTGTCACCGATGCTGCCCTGAATGCCATTGAGAACTTGCCTGTCATGGAGGAGTTGGATGCTGAGCCAAGCCTTGAAGAACTAATCAAGGCGATTGACGGTTTGGCGACGGGAAAAGCCCCTGGTGAAGACGGGATACCTCCAGAGGTCATCAAGTGCGGGAAGCCTGCTCTTCTCAACGAGTTGCATGAACTTTTGTGCATGTGCTGGAAGGAAGGCTTCATTCCGAGAGACATGAGAGACGCCAGGATAGTGACTCTATATAAGAACAAGGGCGACCACAGTGATTGTAATAATTATCGCGGAATCTCACTCCTCAGCATTGTTGGGAAAGCATTCGCCAGAATCGTCTTAACCCGTCTTAGAGGCTGGCAGCTCGCATCTACCCTAAGTCCCAGTGCGGCTTCAGGGCCGGAAGATCGACCATCGACATGATCTTCTCTGTCCGGCAACTACAGAAAAAGTGACGTGAGCAGCACATGCCCCTTTGCCTCGCCTTCATTGATCTCATGAAAGCGTTCGAGGATATGCATAGCACTGTGTGCTATAATGGTGCCACATCAGAGCCTTTTAGAATCAGCAGCGGAGTGAAACAGGGATGTGTTTTGGCCCCAACTCTGTTCGGGATCTTCTTCTCGATGTTGCTGACCTATGCCTTCTACCGATGGAAAGCTCTTCAACATTGCCAGGCTTCGTTCCAAAACTAAGGTGGAAAAGAAGACCATCAGAGAAACTCTCTATGCAGATGATGCTGCGTTGGCTTCCCACAGTGAACAAGATCTCCAGAGGCTCGTTGATCGCTTCGCCCACGCTTGCAGAGAGTTTGGTCTCACAATCAGCTTGAAGAAAACAGATCTTAGGCCAAGGCTGTGAAGAACCACCATCTCTACACATTGGAGACTACGACCTCAATACTATCCACAAATTTCAGTACTTGGGGTCCACCATAAGTGACAACCTCTCTCTGGATGCTGAAATCAGCGCCAGAATTGCAAAGGCCTCATCTGTTATGGTTAAACTGAACAAGCGGGTCTGGTCCAACAACAGTCTCACTGCGAACACCAAAATGCAGGTGTACAGAGCATGTGTGTTGAGCACACTTCTCTACTCAAGTGAAGCCTGGACCACATACGCCAGCCAAGAAAAGAGGCTCAACATTTTCCATCTCTGCTGCTTGCGACGCATCCTCGGCATCCAATGGCAAGACAAGGTGACCAACACAGAGGTCATCCGTCCTGCGGGCCTACAGACCATCTTTGCCCTTCTAAGCCAACGCCGACTACGCTGGCTTGGCCATGTGCGTCGAATGGAGGATGGACGCATAACAAAAGGCGTTCTCTACGGCGAACTGGCAAATCGGAAGCGAACCCCAGGATGCCCACAGCTACGCTTTGTAGACGCATGCAAAAGGGACCTTAGAAGCTCAGGGATTGACCCAGGCTCTTGGGAGACTCTGGCGGAAGACAGGGCAGCGTGGCGGACAGCCGTTCAGCAAGGCGTTGTGAATGCGAGAGGAGGAGAGCAGAAAGCGCAGATAAGAAAAGGGCTCTTCGCAAGCAACGTTCCAGAAACCAGACAACAGCGACTCAATTTGTATGTGGCAGATGTGACAGAGATTGCCAATCAAGAATCGGCCTGCACAGCCACAGCAGAAAGTGCACGTCATGACCAAACGCCTCCTGGTGCAGACTATCATCTCCTGAGATGTTAAGAGGCCGACGATGTACATGTATGTATGTATGTATGCATGTGTGTATGTATGTACATGTGCATGTATGTATGTATGTATGTATCTATGCATGCATTTATGTGTGTATGTATGTGTGTATATATATATATATATATATATATATATATATATATATATATATATGTATGTATGTATATACATATATATATATATATATATATATATGTAAACTTACACAAACACACACACACACACACACACACACACACACACACACACACACACACACACACACACACACACACACACACACACACAATACCAATAACATAACTGGTCAAAATGTCCGCACTTCTCGCTTCGATAATTAAATATGCGCTGTTGTTTTCTGCTCATATAATTCAGCTTTCTGTGCCAATAACAGGACAGCAGTTTATCAAAACCACTGCATACCTCCATCTTCATTCCGAATATACATATCACTCTCTGTC
>JAPXFY010000013.1:5344447-5364447 GCA_030674185.1 Monoplex corrugatus | reverse complement strand
AGATTTAAGAACATCTGACACAATATCTACTCTTTTCTTGTATTTTCTATAAAAGAAGAGTTTCTGCAAATTTCACTTTCGAAGTATGTGTACAATTTTGTTGTATATTGTTTTTATTGTTTCGTTATTCTCTTTTCTCTGTTTCTGTCATACAGAGGTCAGTTGAGTTGAACAAGGTTTTATATTTATGCTTTGTTGATTATACCAGGGTTTTCGATTTGAAAAGACAACGAAGAAACGATCAACTACTTGAAAGGCTCAATGCTGATGGAAAAGATCTAAGAATAATCCGAAATATGTACTGGGAATAACAGCAGCAATGGGAATAGACAACGATATAATCTGTTTCCAAAATATCAAAAGAGGAGTTAGGCATCGAAGTATTCTGTTACAAGATTTGTTTTCACTTTACAGCGAAACTGTCATAAGGAACCTAGGAGAATGCCCTGGGATGGAGGTTGAAGGAAAAAAATGATAAACAATATTCGTTACGCAGGTGCCACCATTCTAGTTGTAAAAAAGAAAAAGGCCTACAAAACCGTGTGAATATAATAAAAAATAGAAAGCAAAAAATAAAGGATTGGAGCTAAACAGCAAGAAGACTGATGGGATGGTACTGAGTAAAAAACAAGAAATCCCCTCATGCAAAATAACAATAAATGGAACAACTTTGAGACAGGTTGATAAGTTTAAATCTCTGGTAACGATCATCTCACCAGATGGCAGATGCACATCAGAAATAGTCAGCAGAATTGGGCAAGCTAAAACAGCAGTCAAGAAGATTAAAAGCGTTCAGCGTTCATACAAACAACTTCCTGTCAATTAACATCAGAAAGAGAGTTCTTGAATGTTAGCAGAACCAATACTGTTGTACAGTTGTGAAGTTTGGACAGTTGACATGCAAAGTCCCAGCAAGATTGAAACAACTGAAATGTGGTTTCTAAGAAGAATATTGAGAGGTTGATGGACAGCAAAGAAAACAAATGAGACAGTCTTCAAGGAGCAGACTTAGAAAAACATTAGTAAAAAACTGATTTCGAAAAGATTAGTGACATCTATTGGACATTTTATGAGGCAAGAGAAATTACAGCACCTAGTCAGAACATGAAAACTGGAAGGAAAGAGAACACCAGGTAAATCCAAGGAGAAAACATTTAAAAAACTTGCAAAGTAACTGAGGACAGAGAGGGTGGGAGATGTACTTGCAGTAGAGACAAGACAAAGATTCGCATGGAGGGCCATGATAACCGACATTGGCAGGGCACATGATGATGATGACCTACAGTTTCTGTTGTTTTCAGAATGTACAATGTCTGTTTTGTATCATGTTAAAAATACACAATATCTGTTTTGTATCATGTTAGAGAATACACATATACTTATGATGTGGACCTGTAATCATTTCTGAGAAAAAAAAAGTACAAGATGATGTAATATTGTTTATATTATTGCTGAAAAAGGTGTCATAATTGTGCTAAAATCACTCTCTTTTCAGGCTAATACCTTCCACCCTTGTTTGCTTGTTTGTTTGTTTGTTTGATTTTTGTTTCTGTCTGTCTTTCTTTCTTTCTTTCTTTCTTTTCTTTAAATCTGATATTATATAAAGTGTAACAAACATTATTTGACATGCACCGCCTGCACAGTCAGAATGGAATTGTTGTGGTCGTTTCTATTCTCACTTTCATGGTTGAAATTATCACTAATCTGCATAAAATTACAAATGGAAGGAGTTCAAATACAATGCTTACAACAGGACTATTTTCTATGCCAGACAAAAATCTCATATCACGATTAAACAGAAGAAACCAACAAGAAACATTTAGAACGGTACCACAGTGACAATACATTATTAACAATGCAAAACAAATCAATCAGTGACCTGGATATGTAATTCCCCAGCCCGTCTGTGTACACGTCAAACCATCAAAGCTCTCCCCAATCTGAGGCAGACAGGCGGCTCTGACACGAGTTCCACTGAGGTCAAGAGGACTGGACAGTTTCATGATGGCAATGTCATTGTGATATAATTCTATGTTGAACTTTTCATGCACATAGATGCTAGCCACGGATCGCACGTGAGAACCGATCATGTGGTTGAGGTCAGTAGTTCCAACACCTACTGTCCACTGAGATGGTACGTCACTGTGGACAAAATGGTAGTGGTACCATGCAATGGATACATTTTCTTTTTGCAGTAACTGGATAAATCGCTCTCTCTCCTTCCCTCCCTCCTCTGTCTCTCTCCCTCTTTCTCTCTCTCTCTTTTGCTCTCTCTGTCTGTCTGTCTGTCTGTCTGTCTGTCTCTCTCACTTTCTGTTTGTCTCTCTTTGTCTCATTGTCTCTGTCATTTTTGTCTATGTCTCTGTGTTCGTCTATCTGTCTCTGTGTCATTTGTCTCTCTGTCTCCCTGTCACTCTCACTCTCTTTGTCCCTCTCCCTGTCTTTGTATCTCTGTCACTCTCTCTGTCACTCTCCATGTCTTTGTATCTCATGTCACTCTCTCTGTCCCTCTCCATGTCTTTGTATCTCTGTCACTCTCTTTGTCACTCTCCATGTCTGTGTATCTCTGTCACTCTCTTTGTCCCTCTTCATGTCTTTGTATCTCTGTCACTCTCTTTGTCCCTCTCCCTGTCTTTGTATCTCTGTCACTCTCTTTGTCCCTCTCTATGTCTTTGTATCTCTGTCACTCTCTTTGTCCCTCTTCATGTCTTTGTATCTCTGTCACTCTCTTTGTCCCTCTCCATGTCTTTGTATCTCTGTCACTCTCTTTGTCCCTCTCTATGTCTTTGTATCTCTGTCACTCTCTTTGTCCCTCTCCATGTCTTTGTATCTCTGTCACTCTCTTTGTCCCTCTCCCTGTCTTTTGTATCTATGTCACTCTCTTTGTCCCTCTCTATGTCTTTGTATCTCTGTCACTCTCTTTGTCCCTCTCCCTGTCTTTGTATCTCTGTCACTCTCTTTGTCCCTCTCTATGTCTTTGTATCTCTGTCACTCTCTTTGTCCCTCTCCCTGTCTTTGTATCTCTGTCATTTTTTTGTCCCTCTCCATGTCTTTGTATATCTGTCACTCTCTCTGTCTCTCTGTCTGTCTGTCTCTCTCTCTCTCTCTCTCTCTCTCTCTCTCTTATTCTCTCTTCTGTCTCTCTTTCTCACTCTTTCTCTGTCTCTCAGACAACTATGGTAGTCAAGTGGGTAAAATTAGACTCCCTCTTCTATATATCTATCTATCTGTCTATCTGTCTATCTATCTATCTATCTATCTATCTATCTATCCTCTATCTACCTACCTATCTATCTATCTTATCTATCTATCTATATGTCTGTCTGTCTGTCTTTCATTCTGTCAATCTATCTATCTGTGTATCTATCTTTCCATCCATCCATCCATCCATCTATCAATCTATCTATCTATTTATCTGTCCATCTATCTATCCATCTGCTATATATCTATTTATCTATCGATATGTGTGTATATCTGTCTGTCTGTCTTTTATCTATCTAACTGTATGTTTGTATATCTGTCTGTCTGTCTGTCTATCTGTCTGTCTGCCTGTCCATGTGACAGATGCAGTAGTTAAGTGGGCAACAGTTCCTGGGTTCAGTCCACCTAGAAATTCCGCCTGTAAGGTAAAGGATGAAGATTGTCTCATTTCGCAAGTCATGTTGATGAGACAATCTTCATCCTGCCAGTGCTTCGACCACCTTCCAGCATATTATGTAAGCAGAATATCAAGCATATACGTTAAAGATCCTGTAGTGTAATTCATGTTATTGGTTGGTGTATGAGAACAAAAATGCATGTGGGATGCATGCAAAAGTTAATGAGACAAAATAGCCATTTGCTTATGGATTCTGTCATTGTCATCATCATCTCTCCATGTCTTTTTGATATCACTAGACACGAAAAAGAATTCTATTGTAGCTGCCTTTTTAACAAATTATAATGGAAGCAGTAGCTTATGTAACAAAACAAGGTTAGAATACAATTCTCTTAATGTCCAATATCACAAAAAACATTGTTCTTTCTAGATAATGCCACTCTGATGTCATGATTCTGTTTTCGAAAAATAGTAAATAAACAGTTTAATTACATATTGCGTTTGTTATTCACATACTATTTGGGAAATGTGAACCTAAAGCTTAGCAAACCCAGAGAACATGAAGAAAAATATGCTTCTCTCAGAGCTACATGTAAGTATACAATTAGAATATATATCAGTACATGTGTAAAAAAGAACTTAATCAAACGACGAATAGCATAAACATAATTTTAAAATTGATCCTTTCGGGTCCTTTAAAAAAGACATAACATGACATAAAATGTTTTAACGGTCTTGATTTGAAATTGTAAATACTGGTACAACAAAATATGAATATCGCAGTCTGCTAATGGTTATAGATTATTTCAATGTGAACACTGGGACGTGTTTAAAGTAATAAACAAATGTATCAGAATTTGGAATTAAGTCATGATTAAGACAAATCACAACAATCACAACAATACAGTCTCTGATTTTGTTGCCTTTCTGGCTGAGAAAAGCAAGGAGTTACATTTATGAAAGAAATACCTTGCATTTAATCCCCATACATTGATGTGTACTCTACTGACAGTTGGAATTCATTATAAATGTTACTATTAATGTTGGTCAAGATGTTTAATAATGAAAACTTCGTCGGCCTATTTACATCTCAGGAGATGATAGTCTGAACCAGGAGGCGTTGTAGTCATGACGTGCGCTTTCTGTTGTGGCTGTGCAGGCCGATTCTTTCTTGATTGGCAATCTCTGTCACATCTGCCACGTACAAATTGAATCGCTGTTGTCTGGTTTCTGGAACGTCGCTTGCGAAGAGCCCTTTTCTCATCTGCGTTATCTGTTCTCCTCCTCTCCGCATTCAGAACGCCTTGCTGAACGGCTGTCCTCCACGCTGCCCTGTCTTCCGCCAGAGTCTCCCAAGAGCTTGGGTCAGTCCCTGAGCTTATAAAGTCCCTTTTGCATGCGTCTACAAAGTGTAGCTGTGGGCGTCCTGAAGTTCGCTCCCGGTTTGCCAGTTCGCCGTAGAGAACGTCTTTTGGTATGCGTCCATCCTCTATTCGACTCACATGGCCAAGCCAGCGTAATCGGCGTTGGCTTAGGAGGGCAAAGATGGTCTTTAGGACCGCACAACTGAGGACCTCTGTTTTGGTCACCTTGTCTTGCCATCGGATGCCGAGGATGCGTCGCAAGCAGCGGAGATAGAAAATGTTGAGCCTAATTTCTTGGCTGGCGTATGAAAACCTAAATGGGGGCTAAAGTCAGAAAGTAATCATAACCCTGAAGTTAAAAAGAATACGTACGTATCATTTGGAAAACAATGGGCCGCTGTCAGAACATGCTGGCCGTCAATCAGGGTACCCCCACACGTGTGACCGCTGTCATCTATGAGAGAAACCTGGACTCAACAATGGTCATTTACATATCAAAACCACGTGAATAGTCATACATCTGAGAAATTTCATGTTGTTTTCTGAATCAGTTAAGAAAAAACAACTGTTGCTTAGCTGTCAGAGGTCTTTGCAGGTACTGTCTTCTATCTACATGCAGTAACCTTCAAATAACTAATGGATGAAATAATATACAAAGATCTTCACAAACACACACACACACACACACACACACGCACGCACGCACGCACCACACACACACACACACACACACACACACACACACAAACACACACACACACACACACACACACACACGCACACACACACACACATACAACAACACACACACACCACACACACACACACACACACACACACACACACACACACACACACACACACACACACACACACACCTATATCAAAAACTGGTAACTGTCATATTACAATATATTTCGTGTGTTCAATAGCTTAGGGATCAAAAACATCTTGACAGAATGATTTAAGTCCAACAATTGTTTCTATATTATGTCTGTGTTTTTCTGAACGTACCTCAACATTTTCTCTTTCGCAAAATGGCACCATCGTTCGTGTGAAAAGGCATTGTGGGTAATCAAAATGATATCTAAGTTTTGTGTCCACTGAAACTTAAGAAATGAAAGTATATTGTTTATCAGATGTGGAGTGCATGATTTATCCACTTGGAAAGCAAGAGATCCCAGAGATCGTAGTTTGAAATTTTCTTTACAGGAATATTTAGTAACTTCTCTCCATATTGATCTTGGTGCTAGTTTATGACAGGATTGTAAATCAGGAAGCTGCGTGTGGGTGCATTAGTGCGCATAATAATCCCACAAAAACAAGAAGATTATCCCTGACACAATGTGAGTTGCTCATGTTCTGATCAATGTATTATTACCAAACAAAAAACCAATTCAGGAGAGGTGGCCCAGAAGATCTTTAGAGGAGAACCCCCATCAAGCACGTATTTTAGCAGTCAACTTGTTACATACTTATGGGCCTGATCCGTGTCCAGATCACGACTTCTGGTGCCCTTCTACTGTCACCAGCTCTGTTTTCTTTTGTGACTCATTCTGATCTTACCAATTAGTTTGTGAGACCACAAAACGACACTGGGACATTGCGTATCAGCAGATTAGATATTCTGTGAGAACTATGAGATGATTTTGACTCATTGTTCGCTAGTCACTGTCTTGTAAGGTGTCATGCTGCATCCAGATCATAACTTCTCGATGCCCTTCTGCTGCAGCTACTTTTTTGTATAATGTAAACCCGCACAACTATAGTGGAAGGGTTTTAAGGCCAAGTCACTATTCTGATGGATGTCTGAACCACTTATCTATCAGACTCCTGCTGTATTCAGGGACGTTTTTTACTTTTTTTTCTTAAACTTTTTTTCGTTATTTTCTGACAATGCACAATGTAATTTACAAAACAACATCGAACACATTTCAGTCAAGGGGGAAAATCAAAATCTGCAAAACAAACGGCATAGAAATGCGAAATGAAACATAGCGCAGCCAGTCAACTGCAACAATTCCAAAGTCAACACCATGGTAGGCCCAGGCTGTCAGGGTGTGTCATTCATGACAAATACAATGTTTACGTCGTCATTGCCAGCAACAAATTCGACATAACGTGCAATGAAAAGTATCATTTATTAAATTGCAGTGGAGGAATCAATAATTGAAGAATAAAATAATCATTCTACTTGAAATTTGATATACTTACCCTTGTTTTTGTGCCTGTATCTCAGTGAAAGCAGAAATAATTAGTAAAATATCATCTAATTCACAATTAAAAATACGCTTTTTAGCAAATTTATATCACGAAGTCAAGAACTGTTTCTGTCCTGAAGCCAACGTCTGCTTCATATATAACCATATTTTCATTGAGTTAAATGTTACATGATAGAAAACAACGTTTATTGAACATTCATTCTGTTAATTTACCCAAAATCGTATTGTTTGATGACGCCTCCATAAAAGACGTTCACAGTGATATCTATGTTCTCTTAGGAAAAATACAGATTACTGTGGACAATTTTCACTTTCCACAAAACGATATTCGTTGCAACGGTTCTGCTTACAATTAAAGTCTCAGACCATTTACTCTTTGTGTTCTTATTCTTGCATATTTCCAGACAAGTGTACAATTAAAGTGTGAAACCAATTACACTTCGTGTTCTTATTTTTGCATATTTCCAGACAAGTGTACAATTAAGCTTTTCATTCAATTTAGAGAAACATTTGCAGTGGCTGTTTTGTACCTTTTTACACTGAGTGGAGTGTTTTCAGTACAAGTGTCGTTTGCAGTGAGGCGTTGTCTTTATTCTTTCTTTACATCGTTAAACAATTTAATAGATGCTACACGTCAACAAAAGTAATGACGTGTGCATTTAATAACATTGAGATGGGCTGTCAACAAACCAGGTTTAAATGTTGCAGGCTGGAACTGAACTCGACATTTCGTATCTTGATTCCAAGTTTCATCAAACAAACCAAAATGTCCACGAAAAACTTGATACATCCGAGATTGATTACACAACCCCTGTAGTTATTGCATCACTAATTAGCAATTGTGTCAAACAAAACATAATATACATATTCTATAAAACCAGTCGAGGTAACTCTGCTAGGTAAGACTAATAAATGGTTATGTAAAAACAACACTATCGATAATTCTTTGATTCAATTGAGCAACTGAGAAAGGAAATAATGTTTTCTTTCAGGATGCAACAAAACTGAATAAGTATAGTGAGTTGGACACGCCTGTAGAAAGAAAAATATTGGTTTTCTTCCTGCAGTTGTTGTCGTTGTTGTTGTTATTATTGTTGTTGTTGTTGTTCGGATGGTTATTTCAGTTTCTTTATGTGTGTGTTGGGAATGATGTCTAAAATTATGTTACGTGAAGAGTTTATGTTAAACAACTAACTATAAAAAAAACAAGAAAAAACGTGAAAGACGACTAAGAACGTGCATTTAATACAACAAGACAGGTGCAAGTTTTCTGCCAACTGGCCTTTGTCAAGCGTAAGATCACAAACAAACACCAGATATATTAAATTAGGAGAAAAATACTGAAACTTCCCTGCTGCTTCATCAAGTGTGAGAAAAGGATTGTTGTTGGTGGTGTTGTTGTTGTTGCTGCTGCTGTTGTTGTTGTTTTTCTCATACTGGACGGAGCAGCAGGGAAGTTTCAGTCTTTTACTCATAATTTTTGTATCTGGTGTTTGTTTGTTTGTGCGCTTACGCTTGACAAAGGCCAGTTGTCAGAAATGTGCGCCTGTCTTGTCTGGTTGTATTATTAAATACACGTTCTTAGTCTTCTTTCGTGTATTTTCTGTTCTGTTTGCTTGAACGTGCAGTCACACTTGTGTTGGATTCGAATCAACTATAAGATAAGTATATGATGATGACAAACCTGCCAGGGATATTCTCCAGGTGAAGCTAATATGCCTCCACAACTCTGTGGTTGTCATTGACGGCAGATATTCCACACGAACCTGCACATGAATATCCTGATTTTTATTGGCAAACAGAAAGCATACAAGAAATATCTCGTAACAAGTCAGGAAGACAAAGTAATAAGTTGAGGTCAGATTGATGATGTCTCAAGTTCCGTATTACACCATGTGGCTTGCTCGATACAATATTAAGCATTATTGTTGCATTGCGTGATTGCTACTTTGTAATAGGTAGAACGATACTGTTGAAATGTGGTGGTGGTGGGATTTGTAGGTTAGTGTAACAGTAAATAGTGTTTGTTATAGAGCTGACTTGACACACACACACGCACACACACATACGTACACACACCACACACCAACACACACACACACACACACACAACACACACACACACACACACACACACAAACACACACGCACACACACACACACACCAACACACGCGCACCACACACACACACACACACACACACACACACACACACACACACACACACACACACACACACCAATCTTTAAGCACACTTAAATCCATGAACTCTGACCGTGAGAAGGTGGTGTTCCATGAGTGTTGTAGCAGCACTGAGACAGGAAGCCACAGTAGTCAAAAGTGAACGACGTAAAGTGACCAGGACAGCCTTCTAGAACGTGGTGACACTCTCCTCCATGTTGTGTCTGGCATTCTGAAAATACCAACGTTAAGCCCCAAAAAATTATATTTTACTATCATACTTATCATATCATATCTTTTATCCCTTTTCCATGTCTTGTTTTTGGTATCATGTATATACCTCATCCTCATCCTGTTCTTTTTTGTAATTCATATCGATTGGACTTTTTTATGTTTTGATTAACGTGTTTCATTGTTGTGTGTTTTTATGTTATTATACGTGTACAAGTACTGGTTATACGACAATTCCAGTGGGACCTAATGCTACCATTCTTAGTAATAAGGGTGTTTTGAAACTGAGTTTGAAGATACATATTATTTATAATTTCTTCTTCATGAGAGTTTGAAGATACATATTCTTTTCTTCTTGTTATTGTTCCATTTTCTTTCTTCTTTTTTCTTCTTCTGTTTCCTCCTCCTCTTCCTCCTCCTCCTCGTCTTCTTCTTTTTCTTCTTCTGTTTCCTCTCTCCTCCTCCTCTCCTCCTCCTCCTCCTCGTCTTCTTCTTTTTCTTCTTCTGTTTCCTCCTCCTCCTCCTCCTCCTCGTCTTTTTCTTTTTCTTCTTCTGTTTCCTCCTCCTCTCCTCTTCTCTTCTTCTTCTTCTTCTCCTTCTTCTCCTCTCTCCTTCTCCTTCTTCTTCTCTTCTCCTTCTTCTCTTCTTCTTCTTCTTCTTCTTCTTCTTCTTCTTCTTCTTCTTCTTCTGTTTTGCTTCTTCTTTTCTCATCGTTGTTTATTTAATGGTAAGACCATCATGATGATGCAAATTCCCCGTGTTCTCTGTGCACCAATACGTATTGAATATATGTATGTCAGTAGGCGTCGACTATGGATGATTCCCTAGTATCGTGTCGAGTCGAGTTGATGTCTCTAAAGCAAAGACGGTTTTGATTGGAAAGGTACATGCAGGAAAGGCAGTCCCTGTCCCATCGAATGAATGTATGGGATACTAGGCAGGAGCTCATTTTCCGCCTAACTCTCACTTTCTCAGCTAAGATCTGGCTGTTTCTTTTCCTCCGACCTGAGCTATTTCTGAGTACGCTGCACCGTCTGTTGCAATCAGCTGCTGTATCCACCCATCTTCCTGAGTTGTCATATCGCTTGCAGCTTCATATGCAGTCGAGTGGCTTCTTGGTGTTCTGGTGGCATTGCACCATGTAGGCTGGATGGTTCTTCCAACAGAGTCATAGACATGATTTGATGTCTTGAATTCATTCCTAGCTCACAACATTTAAACTGATCTCTTTGAAATCCACCTCAGTGCTTCAGTAATTCTAAGCAGTAGGCATAACTTTTCATAGATCCTGTTTCTTTTATTTCCATTTACCCGTTTCAGGATTTGGTAAGATCGTGAAGTTGGGAAGGAGATAGTGAAGGGACATTAACCTATCCTTGCTGGATTAGCCAGGATTTAGGATTCTACACAGGAACGAAGAGTCTCCCAGATGAACAGTGGTGCATTTTTTTATGGATTGTGGATGAAACACATACAGCTTTTATCTAAGTCTGACAACCCTTTGCGAACAAAATCCAAATCACAGACACCAAAAAACCCATAGCCTGGAAACAGCAGGAAGTTGTGTTATGCTATAATTATGGCTATCCAGACCATTCAGACACAGCAAAGACAAGATCTACTTCAGTGTTGTTATTATACAATTGTTGTATACACTTTAACTGATCATCTTATGATCCTGGTTTTAAGTCATCTTCCCCTACTATGATAAGTCAACAGTTACAACATGAAGAAAGCTGCTAAAAGTGAAAACAAGCAAACAAACAAAAAACAACAAACAAACAAACAAACAAACAAACAAACAAGCAAACAAACAAAAAACAAACAAACAAAACAAACAAACAAACAAACAAACAAATAAACAAACAAAACAAACAAACAAACAAACAAACAAACGAAAAAGAGCACGACGAACAAAGGAGAAGAAGAAGAAGATGGTGGTGGTAATGATGATGGCGATGATAATGCCAATGATGACGATGATTATCATGATGATGATGATGATGATGATGATGATGGTGGTGGTCTTATGACACCACACACACAACAACACACACACACACACACACACACACACACACACAACACACAACACACACATACACACACACGCACAAATACTTAACCACACACAAAACACACGGCACACACACACAACACACCACACACACACACACCACACACACACACACACACACACACATACACATACACACACGCGCACACAAACACAGAAACACAGATGTATTTAAAAACAGAATGAAAATTGTGTATTTTTCAGTGCAATTAAAATAATTTCTCGATACAAATAAAATAAGATGGAGACTGATGTTTTCTTTTAATTCAGGATATTTGTGTACCTTTAGTGAATCATTATTCAAAATAGAGCAAGTCACAGTGATGCTCTACCCACAGACCAACCACACAGCTCTACCTCTGAAAAACAGGACCACCTCCAGGAGACCATTCAAAATAGCCCTTGCTTTTTAGAGAGGAATATCTCCAAGAACAACGACCGGATTGAAGCAAATTCCAGCGAGATGACCCCCGTTGTTCAAGCACAAAGTGCTGTCCTTGCTGAATACAAGCGCTTATTGAGGGAGAAATTCCGGCAAACACTCAGAACTACCTGGAGCAAAGTGCAGCAGACAGTAAGAAGATGTGCCAACGAATACTGGCAACAGCTCAGTGACAATATCAGGACAGCAGCAACTACAGTCACAATAAGAGGTATGTACAAAGGTATAAAGAACAGAACAGCCCCCCTCAGATTCACCAGTGGGGAAGTGATCACCGACTAAGGCAAGCAAGTGGACAGATGGATGGAACACTACCCAAAGACATACTCCAGGGAGAATTTTGTTGCCACCTTAGCCCTCGATGCCATGGAACCTCTGCCCACCATGGAATAGCTAGATGCCAAACTAACACCAGAAGAATTCTACAAGGCAAACAACAGTCTGGCCTGTGGGAAAGCACCTGGTAATCAGGAGAAATGCAGAGAACAGATAAAGCCCCTCTATATTTGCCTTCATCGACCGCACCAAGGCTTGTGACATGGTCAGCAGGGATGGACTGTTCAACATTGTCCTGAAGATAGGATATTAAAGTTGTACAACCTGATCAGATCAGTTCACAACGATCTGAAGGCAACTATCCAGTATGAGGGCAGCATGTCCAAACGCTCTAACATCAAACACGGCGTCATGCAGGCTGTGTCTTGCTCTCAACCTGTTGGCCATCTTCGTCTCCTCGCTCTGGACTACAATGGAGGAAGTGTACTTATGCACCAGATCCGACAGAAGACACTTCAACCTGGCAAGACTGACAGCAAAGACAAAGGTGCGCGAAGCCACGATCAGAGACCTGTTTTTCTCTGATGAAGCTGCTGTTGCGTCACACACTGAGCAACAACTCCAACACTCACATACACACACACAGACACACACACACACACACACACACACACACACACACACATACACACAACACAGACAGACACACACACACACACACACACACACACACACACACAAAGAAAGAGAGAGAGAGACAGAGAGAGAGAGAGAGAGAAGGAGAGAGAGAGACAGAGAGAGAGAGAGAGAGAGAGAGAGAGAGAGAGAGAGAGAGAGAGAGAGAGAGAGAGAGAGAGAGAGAGAGAAACACAAGTTCACACATATTACCTGAGCCAAGAACTGTTCCGAGCCCAGCGAAGAAGCAAATGACGATCAACATGATGTCAGGTTTCGGAGACTTGTTCTGTCTACATCCATAGGTTTTTATAAGCAGGGATAATTGAGATTTCAAGATAGTGCTGACTGACCCGACCCACAAAGGGAGTTTTTTTTTTATTTTGGTTTTGGTTTTTCTGTGTAATGAGTTCACTTATTTTTAAACCACAGTCACGACAACAAAACGAGCAAATGTTCTTCCTGTTCTTTTCTTTTGGACACATAGCAGATATGATAGAATGGACAGTCCAATAACTTTCAGGGCATTTTATAAGAAAGTAGATACGATGTCCATTGTTTTCGTGGCTATACCATGATCAAAATGTATTGCCCTGGTCAAATACTCAAAACAATTGTGCCTTTCTGAACTTTCAGCTTCAATGGTGAAATGGCGTCTAAATGACAATGTCCATTTTAGTAGCCTCTTCTTAACGTCCAATCCGGATTTGTATTGATACGTTTTGGTTGGAATTGATTGTTTCGTGGCTTGGAAAGGGAGTTTGCTTAACTGTTGCCTTAATTCAGAGCAGTGGAAATGTAGACATATGTACTGGTTGATTTTGACGGCATGTAAGTGGTTAAATAATCAATTTTTCATTGTTTGTTTTCATCCCCTTCTACCACCACTACATCTCTGTCTCTGTCTCTGTCTCTGTCTCTGTCTCTCTCTCTCTCTCTCTCTCTCTCTCTCTCTCTCTCTCTCTCTCTCTCTCTCTCTCTCTCGGGGGGTTACGAGAATGATGGCGATGAGTAGGCTGGCTGTGAGATTATCGGGAGCAGCAAATTCCAAATTGTACATGTTCTGCGAGACTAGCAGTCAACTTTCTTAGTCGAGATAAAAGTGTTTGTGACCTACAACTCAATTATGGTGGACTTATGCATTTGGAGAGCGCGAATAGGGCTGTTTGGGGGAAAAGTAATTGCGAATGGACTTAAGAAGAAAGACGGTGACGTGAACACAAATGGAGGTCAGTGTGTCAAAGTGACAGTCACGGACATTTTCGTGTCGTACATCTATCTTCTGCTGCTGTCACTCATAGTGTACAGTGGCGTGGACAGTGTGACTTGTGTTTTCGGTCATGACTGGGAAACAGGGGTGCTTTTGAATTCTGTCAATTATCAGGGAACTTTGTTCTGGATAGAAAACGTATACCCATTTGGTGACAGTAAGAAAATGGGCCAGCCTGTTTTGTGTCAGCTCACCCTGTGTGACACACAACTTGTTTCTATGTGCTTGGCCAACGCTGTGTTGCTGATATGGAAACTTCTCCTTAGTAATGATTTGGAAAAGAATCCGGGACCAATAGAAAATGTGGAAAATATGACAGTTGGAGACCCAGAAAGTGGTGGAGCACTCGCAGCAACAACAGACATGTTCAAGCAACTTATCAGTGCTGTACACGAACAAAAACAACAACAACAACAACAGACGGAGGAGATCAGGGGAGACCTTAGTGTGATTAAATCAGAACTACTACAAGTAAAAGAACAGTGCGAAAACATCAATAACAGATGCGACGGGTTGGAGAGAGAAAACAGACGACTGACAGAGACTGTTCAGAACATATCAGCTGATATGAACGATATGGTTGCTGAGGTTATACAGGGCAGAGAGGACACTAAGAAGCTGTCAGAGGACGTAGGAGTGATGACAGACCAGATTGCATCCATGGCCACGGAGATAGACAGGTTAGAGGAGTTCTCCAGACGGGATAATCTCCGTATGTTTGGAGTGCCACAAAATAGGGATCAAGAAACATATGACACGTGTGCACGAGCTGTGACGGAGACCCTCAACAGTGTGCCAGGCCCCAAAAAGTGGCGTGAAGAGGACTTTGTCAGGGCACATCGCGTGGGCCAGGCCAGAGACAACCAGCCCAAGCCTATGATTGTCAAATTTCGAGAGTGGAGGGACAAAATGACAGTGTTAACAGACAAGGAGTACAGAGCCAAGCTGGAAGGGAGCGGTGTAAGGGTGGTCAACGATCTGACACGTAGGCAGGCCGCGATCGTCAGCCAGGCAAGGAGCGAGGGGAAGGCAGCTTACTTCATCAAGGGCAAGCTGACGGTGGGCCCGAGGAGACCAGACCCAAGGAGCTTCGCCCAGGTAGCTGCTACCCCATACGCAGCATCGAGCAATACAGCAAGTGACGATCAGCAGAGCGGGAGGGAATCCCCCAATACTAGCCACGTGACTGACAATACAGGTCATGACAGCCAACGACGATATAGCCTAGCCAACAAGAAAGTGGAGGGGAACACACAGGTAGACAGACAGGGCAGAGGTGACAAACAGACACGGGGTGTGACACGTACAGCACGAGGAGGGTAACAGGGGGGTAATAGGGGTGGAAGGCAGACAGGGCTTCGTAGCTTTATGACAACACAGGCTAGTGGCAGAGAACTCAGGTCGAGTAGTACAGGGAAATGAGACAGGCTTGATCATTCAACAAAACAGTTATCCTTTCTGAATTATAATGTGGATAATCTATTAAGTAAATTGTCCGATGCTGATTTTATTAATTATGTGAATAACTTTGATATAATCTGTTTAACAGAAACTTTTATTAGCAATGACTTTGATTTCAGTAATAGCTTCTCAGATTTTGTTGCATATAGTGCTCCAGCCAAAAAACTATCAAACCAAGGACGAAATTCAGGGGGTGTGCTACTTCTGATTAAGAGACGATTTAGTCATTTTGTAAAAGAGACAGTGAACGTAACAGTTAATAACGTAGTAGCAATAAAATTTGACAAGAAATTGTTTCAAGTGGAAAAAGACATATTATACATTGCTTGTTATATTCCCCCTGAGTGGAGCCCAGTGTATAGAAATAATGTAATTAAGGATGGCATTTTATTGCTTGAGGAAAGTTTATTGGATATATTTGAAAAAGAAAATGCATATATCATTTTATGTGGGGATTTCAATGCAAGAACAGGTGGGGTACAAGCAGAAACATCGGGGATGACTTTTTGTGATGTTCATTTAGATAATGACAAGGAAGATAAACATGGTGTCCGTTCATCAAAAGATTTTTCTACTAATATGTTTGGATCATCTTTACTTGATTTTTGTTTCATGTTGGATCTTGTCATTGTAAATGGTACCTGTAATGGGGATAAAGAGGGTGAGTTTACATTTGTCTCACCAAATGGGTGCAGCATTATTGATTATTTTGTTGTTTCTGATGAACTGTTAGAAAGGTGTGATTTACGTGTAGCTGATAGCCTACACTCGTGGCATTTTCCTGTAGAGTTGACCTGGGTGATTGATGATGGGAAAAAGGGAGAGAGTGAAGTGAGAGAGGAGGGAGGAGGAGAGGGAGGGATGAGAGAGAGGGTGGTGTGGTCAGAAGAATGCGTGCAAATGTATAAAGACGAGACTGACTCAGCCCAGTTCAAGCAGTGTTTGGAAAGGGCTAAAGAAAGAATGATAGAGGGGGTGGATGAATGCATTGATATGTTTACACAAGCCTTGTGTGGAGCTGCTGCATGCATGATTCGTATGACTGGGAAAAAGAAAAGAAGGACTAATGATTGGTTTGATGAAGAATGTGCACGGAAGAAAAGAAATGTCAATCGTATGTTGAGGAATTTTAGAAGGGCTAAGATAAATCTAACAGAACGCAGACAGTTGTATGTAGAAGAGAGAAAATCGTATAATAAATTGAAGAAAGAAAAGAAAAATAAGTATGATGAAAAAAGATTACAAGAGTTAAAAGAATCTATAAACGACCATAAATTATTCTGGTCAACAATAAGAGCAGTAAATAGAAAAACAGTATTGTACAATAATATCAGCTTGCAACAATGGTACGATCATTTCTCGCATGTCTTTGATGAGACAGAAGAGTCAGAACAACAAGAAAATACAGTAATTGAAGAAGAAGAGGAAACAGATGAACCTTTATTCAACGACCCAATATCTAAAACAGAGATTACAGAAGGCATTCAACACTTGAAAAACGGCAAAAGTGCGGGCATTGATATCATCCTTGGAGAAATGCTAAAACATGCAAATAAGGAAGTGCGTAGTTTTTTGAAAGACCTTTTCAACTTTTTGTTCATGAAAGGATATTTCCCAGCAATGTGGTCAAAGTCTATCATTATACCTATATACAAAAAGGGCGATAACAACAATCCTGATAACTATAGAGGAGTAGCATTAACAAGCATAATTGGTAAGGTTTATACACACATTTTAAATAGAAGACTTACAAAATGGGCACTAAGGGAAGTAATGATAGTGGAGGAACAAGCAGGGTTTAGAGCAGGATACAGTACTGTAGATCACATATTTACACTTTATGCTCTAGTTCTAAAGTATCTTAATAAAAATTCTAAACTTTTCGTTGCATTTGTCGATTTCCGGAAAGCGTTCGACTCAATAAATAGAAACAAATTATGGAACGTTTTAAGAAATAAAGGTGTAAATGGTAGATTATATAAGGCAATAAGAGGAGTATATGATACAGTTATAGCTTGTGTTAGAGATAAAAACTTGTATACTGATTTTTTCAACTGTCCAAAGGGAGTAAAGCAAGGATGTTTGTTCAGCCCCTTACTGTTCTCATTCTTTATTAATGAATTAGCAATAGAACTATCAGCTAAAGGAAGACATGGAATACAAATGCTGCCTGGACATGTTGAGTTATTTTTAATGCTTTTTGCAGATGATATTATACTCCTTTCGGACACAGTGATCGGACTCCAAAACCAACTTAATGTTCTAAAGCAGGAAGCAGACAGACTGTCTCTCAACGTTAATCTCGACAAAACAAATATTATTGTATTCCGTAAAGGTGGACATCTTTCCATTAATGAAAAATGGAAATATGGAGATTATGAAGTTAAAGTAACTAACTCTTACAAATATTTAGGGTTAACATTTACCACAAAACTAAGCTTAACCACAGCATGGACAGAGATGTGCAGAAAAGGGAAAAGAGGGGTGATTGAAATCCTTAGAGTTATGAGAAAATTGAATACTATAGACCCAATACTATATTGGAAACTGTTTAATACACAGATAGAACCTATGATTACATATGCAGCAGAAATTTGGGGCTTATATGACAATAAACAGATGGAGATTGTCCACACATTTGCAATGAAACGTTTTTTTAAACATCCCTCTTCACTCCTCCAAGGTAGAAAGAAACTCTAGGGAGAGCTAGACAACAGAAGGTCTTCAGAGAAGTAACCCCCTTTAGACAAGTGTTTCGGCCCTGAATTCCTTACACTCTCGGGGGGCCGGGCCACATCCAGGTCATGACTCCTGGATGCCCTTCTGCTGTTGTCTATTTTTTTTTTCTTTTTTTCCCACGCCGGGGATCGAACCTGGGCGATTCTGCGCTTCAAAACTGCGGTACGCGGTTTTACCAATGTGCTAACGGGGCACAGTATATGTCTCCGTATGTGTCAAGTTTGTGTTCCAGCGTACTGTTCCCTATTAGCGCATTCAGCTTAAGGACAAGTTCCTCATCTAATTTCTCCCATTGTTCTTTTGCACCGGCAGGCGGCAAATTGAGTTTTCCACGTTTGGCGTTAAGAGCTTGTGCAAAATCCGCATCAGAACCGTCAGCGTGGATGTCCTTGGCACTATGGTTTAATTCCTGGCCTTGGTCATCCAACGTCTCACCTGCTATCGCAGTGCGCTGCTGCTGGTTCGTATGTGTCTTCAAACAGCCCATTTTTGTCCTGTGGATCTTCATGCCGCGTTTGGTGGTGAATCTCCTTCCACACGCACACGGAAATTCCAACTGGTCATTAATCATGGTCCGTTGTGCGTTTCCAGTCGTGATGGAGTCAGTGCCGATGGATTCATCATTCTCTCCCCCTTTCGGTGAATCCTGGGAGCATCTTTCATTTGAAAAACTCGTGGCATGTTATCAAAGGCAAGGTGGGAAGCCAACCCACAAAGCCCGCAGATCTAGTCTTTCCCAGTGTCCTTCGGTCTTTCCCGAATGTCCTCCGAACTATTCCCGGAAGTCAATGGACTGACCATGTGCAGGTAGAAAGAAACTCTAGGGAGAGCTAGACAACAGAAGGTCTTCAGAGAAGTAACCCCTTTAGACAAGTGTTTCGGCCCTGAATTCCTTACACTCTCGGGGGGCCGGGCCACATCCAGGTCATGACTCCTGGATGCCCTTCTGCTGTTGTCTATTTTTTTTTTCTTTTTTTCCCACGCCGGGGATCGAACCTGGGCGATTCTGCGCTTCAGAACTGCGGTACGCGGTTTTACCAATGTGCTAACGGGGCACAGTATATGATGTCTCCGTATGTGTCAAGTTTGTGTTCCAGCGTACTGTTCCCTATTAGCGCATTCAGCTTAAGGACAAGTTCCTCATCTAATTTCTCCCATTGTTCTTTTGCACCGGCAGGCGGCAAATTGAGTTTTCTACGTTTGGCGTTAAGAGCTTGTGCAAAATCCGCATCAGAACCGTCAGCGTGGATGTCCTTTGCACTATGGTTTAATTCCTGGCCTTGGTCATCCAACGTCTCACCTGCTATCGCAGTGCGCTGCTGCTGGTTCGTATGTGTCTTCAAACAGCCCATTTTTGTCCTGTGGATCTTCATGCCGCGTTTGGTGGTGAATCTCCTTCCACACGCACACGGAAATTCCAACTGGTCATTAATCATGGTCCGTTGTGCGTTTCCAGTCGTGAT
>JAPXFY010000013.1:5336947-5339447 GCA_030674185.1 Monoplex corrugatus | reverse complement strand
AATTGTTTCAGAGATTGCACAAGCGATCGGTACTGCCAAGGGACAAAACCACATAACCTGAAGCTCCAGTCACCTTCTACTTGGCAGGGGGACAGCAAACTCTAGCCCGATAGAACTGTCGAAGCAGAGCACACCAGATGGAGTGGATGGTTGGAATTGCATAGTCAGAGCTTACAGAATGGAAAAAAAACAATCATCTAGAAATCATAATTGAGAGCAGCTGTAGACCGGATATAATGCTCCACTTCTATTTAACAAAACAAATACACAGATTCTGAACAAACTGACTGTGCCATATTAAACTAAAATGGGTTACGCCCTCATTTCAAAACTGAAAACTATGCCTCTCTGGCCTGTGAAAAGAGGACACTGGGCATCCAAGCAAAAGCCATCACCATAGAAGTTAGAGCAAGGGAGTTAATAGGCAAACAGCTCTTGATTTCAGGAAGGAGAGGACCAGAACCTACAAGGCAATGGTAGAAGCAGCTGAAAGGTGTTCCAGGTGAATCTGGTTGGGGTGGAATAAATGTGAATTCCATGATCACGCATACACACACACACACACACACACACACACACACACACACACACACACACACACACACACCACGCACACACACACACACGCACATGCATGCGCTCTTACACACACACACACACACAACACACACACACACACACACACACACACACACACACATACACACACACACACGTACACCTGTGCAAACCTGTATGCTATACACACACTGTTGTAGGGCTGATCAGAATCATCGCCATCCCAATTTCTTTAATACTGCAATGAAAGTCATTTACAGAGGGATGACATGGTTGATCCAGTCTATGAAGGATGACACACGGGTGTAGACACCAGGATAGTACTCTTGTGCACATCCATTTCCCCAAGAAACAATTCCTGACACCTTCCACACTCCATCCTTTTGACATATCAATGGGCCGCCACTGTCTCCCTGCCACATAACATATGATGCTGTCACTGATATATTCATTGCAAACATAATGATGCCAATGATAAGTATCTAGTCATAACAATGTTACTAATACATGCATAGCAACTATCATGTCACAAAGTACACTCACTCACACACACGTGCGTGCGCATATATCTATCTATCTATCTATCTATCTATCATTATATCTATCTATCTATCTATCTATCTATCTATCTATCTGTCTGTCTGTCTATCTATCTATCTATCTATATATATATATATATATATATATATATATATATATATGTATATACACGATGCTGGTGTGAGCCAACGATGATTTCTCGAATTATCACTGCAGTGTGTAATTTTCGCCAATAAATGACATTATCAGGATCATAGCAATATTCTGAAAATAGAAACAAAACACCTTTTGTTAAGGAAACAGTAAACATGAAATGGGGACAAGTATAAGCGGTCAAGTAAAAGCCAGACTACAACTTAATGATCAGTTCCCCACGCCTATACTCATACTTGACGTGGATGACATACAACAAACTTCAGCTTAATGACGACAAGACAGAAGCTATCCTCATTGGCACCCGTCAGAAACTTTCTCAGCTGCCTCCTCTTTCTCTCCCATTATGTAACACATCAGTCCCAATTTCTGATTCAGCTAAAAACCTTGGTGTCTGCATTGACTCTACCCTCTCCATGAACAACTTTGTTTCTCAAACTGCCAGATCTTGCTACTATCACCTCCATCGTATAAGCCTGATCAGGAAGTATCTCTCTGTCGAAACAACTGCAAAACTCGTTCTCTCCTTCATGATGTCTCGCATTGACTATTGCAATTCACTCCTGTCTGGTCTTCCTGCCTCCACCATTCACATCCTACAGCGCATTCAAAACAATGCTGCACGCCTTGTACTCAAAAAGAAAAAAAGCTGACCACATATCTCCTCTCCTGGCACAACTTCACTGGCTCCCTGTATCAAAGCGCATACAGTACAAACTAGACACCATGTGCTACAAAAGCCTCAATAACGCAGCCCCCGATTATCTGTCAAGCCTACTTGAGATCTATGTTCCCTCACGTACCCTCCGCTCTGCCTCCGATCCTCTGACTTTTCGCTTTCCACGCACTAAGCTCAATACCTATGGTCCACGAGCCTTCTCTGTTTCTGGTCCACTTTCCTGGAACAAACTTCCTCTCTCTGTCCGTCAGCAACCTACTTTTGTCTCCTTCAAGTCCGCTCTCAAAACTCACCTTTTCTCCTCTGCATAAAATCCTGACCTCACTCAATCCCCTCTGCAGCCAGTCTCCACTCCGAGGGGAATCACATTGTAATATATAATTGTATATAATATGCTCTCTATAATTTTCCATTGATTTTATTCCTTCTCCCCATGTATAGCCGTGTGCGTGTGCGTGTGTGTGTGTGTGTGTGTGTGTGTGTGTGTGTGTGTGTGTGCGCGCGTGCGTGCGTGTGTGTGCATGCGTGCGTGTGTGTCTGTTTTAGCGCTTAAGATTTGATTTTATCAAG
>JAPXFY010000013.1:5289447-5331947 GCA_030674185.1 Monoplex corrugatus | reverse complement strand
GACTTCTCTCATAAAACGTGGAACTTACCACCTGCACACATTCATCACCTTCACCATCACTAGCGTTATTGTACATCAGTTGCAAAAAATCACTGAACGTACGTAAACTATGCAATTATTATCAACAGCGCAACATCATTATACCAACACCAACAACACGCCAGACTGTGAAAAACAGAAAAACAAGTTTGTAATAAGCATAGCGTGTGGTTACAGGAGGTACATTGGTATCATGATATGATATCGTATTCTACAGAAGCTATGATTTATGATGACACAACCTGCATATGGTAACCATTCGATTCAAGATGCTTTACATGTATTAAATATTTTGCCTTTGGCTAATAGTTTCAGTTTATGCTTGAGATTTTTTTGCATTATTGTTATTGTGCGTGTACTTTTGGAATTCTATAAGTTAAATATTAAAATTAGCAAATGGCAGAATATCTGACATGTTTTTTTGTTTATTTGTTTGTTTTTTTCTGTTTGTTTCTTTGTTTGTTTTTTTCTTTTTTGATGTTTTATTTTCTATTTTAATAGAACAAGTATTCCCCAAAATTTCAAATTGAGGCTGTGTATACAATTTTTTGTTTGTGTTTCATTTTCAATTTGTTGACACTTATGTTTCTTTTTTCCAAAACAGAAATATACAATTTAAAGGCTGACTATTTTCCACATGTTCTATTTGGAAGGGTAAAAACAAAAACACTATCTCACCCATACGTCCTGACTTACAAGTCTATCTAAACTTTTTTGTATTTTATTTCCCTTTTCTGTTGCTTTTGAAACTGGCATTACAAATCGGTGGAATAAAGTCCTCTCTGGTTTTAGCTTTCTGATGATCCAAAGCAAGAGTGATGCCCGCGCCAAGCAAACCATCCAGAGACGAAAGAACAATGTAAGACGTCTCCAAATCAACAAAACAAGGCAATTTTTCGGCCAACTAAACCTTTGTCAAGCGCGAACGCACGTCACAGACAAATCACAGAACCAAAAATGGAAATAGAAACGGGACTAAACACATTCCCTGGATCGTCAGTACCCGTTTTAATCCATTGTTTGGATCTTAATTTTCTTACCGATGCGTTGCGCTTGACAAAGCTACGCCGAAAAATTTGCGCTGTTTTGATTTTCTTGTGAATACATTAGTTACTGGTTTTGCTGGGTCTTGTGTAATAGGATGTATATCGTAAAATTGGACGTTAAGTCTGTTACTGAACTTTCCAGAGCATGTCAAATTGAGGTGACCTGACTTTCAATTCCCCCAGTCAATGACTTACCAAAGCAAATTGCAAGTCTGTTTATCAGATAATAACAGAACACTACATAATCAGAATGGCATAGTTACCTTTTAGTCTACATGGAATGTGTAAAGAAACAGCGATAAAACATTAATGAGAATTAACTTTTCCATATAGCCATCACTTTAACTGAAAAAACCACAAAAAAACAAACAAAAACTCCCACACAACAACACACGAACACACACAAAAACTATCGACACACCATCAATCACACCTATCACCCCAACATCACAAACGACGAACAACACACAGCCACACACCACACACCACACAACGACAGAAGCTTTCACGACAACGCACACAATGCAACAACAACACAACCACACACAATAAGACACTCAACCAACATGTGCAGGTGCAGAAAAATTCGGACATGGAAATTCATAATGGAATAACAATGTTAATCGCAGATTTGCTGACAGGTTAAGAACAGTAACAGAAAACTCTAACCAAAAATGACCGTTACTGTTAGGGTCATCGGATCTGAATACAAAGCCCAACTTCCACAACTGCCGATAGGTGGTGTGGCACCAAACGCGATACACCCCACAGTCAAACGTTCAAAGCTCAACATCGTGCTCGTACAACGAGAATCTTCTTGAACAATCAACACCTTGTTGTACTAGTATTATCTGAATAGGTTGGCATCAGCATAATGAGAAGACCAGAATAATCTAACTAAACAAAAATTGGCCCAAACCCACTCTTTAACAAGAAAACCAAGAAAACAAAGCAAAAAGCGTTGGTACCTCTAACAAGACTTGAAACATGTAGAAAACAACACAATACAATCAGCCTGTATTACCAAAGAATCAAACGTTAAAAAACATAAATCCAACTACACTGAAAACACACATCTCAAGGAGAGATGAGATAACTATGACGACCTGAACGTAACAGTAACAAAACAAAACCATTCAACAATAAGAACTTCAACGCAAAAGTCGGTCAGGTGATGAAGAATGCATTGGAAAATTTGGGCTATGTGATAGAAATGAAAGAGGAGAGGATCTGATCAACTTTACCACTGCTAACAACCTCAAAATCATGAACTCTCTCTAACAGATAAAAAAACACAAAGAAAATGGCATGGAGAAGTCCAAACCATGAAACCCACAACGAAATAGATTACATCCTGATGGACAAAACCAGCGGTGTCACGGACGTTCAAGTCATCAACCAAGATAACGTTGGAAGCCACCACAGAATGGTGAGATGGAAACTCCGAATCAACGCCAGATTAGAACGGAGCAAACTATTCCATCAAAAGCCACAAACCCTTCATGTTGCGCCAATACTCATCCCATAATTCCTACTCGAACTGACAAACAGTTACACTGATCATGAAAACAAGGACGTGAATGTCTCTAACCTCTGCAATTTCACCATGACACCTCTTGCTGAAACACTGATAAAATACAACACGAATATCCAATCCACCAAAAGCAAATTCTCACAAGAAACCAAAGGTCTGTTGAAAAAAAATAGAAATCTCAATGAAAAAAAAACAACAAAAAAACACAAGGAGAGATAGAGAAAAGATAGAAGCGGCAGAATTTAACAAGTTAATCCAAAGGAAACAAAGAGAAGACCAACGAAGACACATGACATAGATCATCGGCGACATCATAGATCAAGGAAGAGACTTCAACATGGTGAAGAAGAAACTCAGCCCCAGTAGATTTTAAATCACCGGAATCCAGGAAGTGTATGGAGAAGTAACAACTGACAGAGACAGAAGTGTCAAACGTGCACAATTTTTACAAACATCTTTACTCTTCAAACATCTGCATATACTTCGTGCCCCAAGTGCAAATCAACTATGAGACCAGCCACGAATTTGACAACTTCCAGAAACACTATCATGGGAGGTGGAACTCACGGTCAAAGAATAAAAGAAAGAAAAGCACCTGGTCCAGTCAACATTACCATTGATCTCCTCAAGGAAGCTTGCGATGTCACTAAGGTCAAACTTGCTAAACGTTTCAATAAATGCCTGAGACAAAGCAAAAATCGGGAATACTAGAATCAGGCGATACTAATTCTCCTTAATAAGGAAGATAATCCAAACGACTTATCCAATTGCGGACCCATTAGCCTCCTAAGCTGTGTCTACAAGATTTTCACCAACATCATCACGAACAGAGTCTCAAACGCCCTAGAGAAAAACAGACCTAAAGAACAAGCTGGTTTTAAGAAAATAAAACATCTCAATAAACAACCACCTTCACACGACTGGCCAAGTAATTGAAAATTGCAATGAACACCGAAAACCCCTTGTCATAGGGATAACTGACTACCTCAAAGCTTTCGATTCTGAAGATATTTTCAAAGTCACTGAAGCAGTCAGACAACAGGGCATTGATCCCTTATATGTAAACATCCTTCAGCATATCTACAGATTTGCCAAATCATTCATCCGGCTAGAGAAGACTCTGGGCCATTCAACCTAGACAAAAGAATAAGAAATGGATACGCAAGTTCCCTTAAATTGTTTAGAGCTTGCCTAGGAATGGTCTTTCGAGATCTTGACTGATCTGAAAAAGGCATTATAATAGCTGGAGAATATCTCAGTCACCTAAGGTTTCCTGACGACATCATCATCTTTGCAGAGAGTCTTGGGCAAATGCAAAATATTTTGAATTAAATAAATGAATGCAGCAAAATAAAGTATGATTCACAGTAAACTTGAAGAAACAAACACTATGTCAACAATTACATCGAAGATCCAGACGGAAAAGTAAAGATCGAAAATGAAGAGCTAGGAATGGTTGATCACTACATCTACTTAAGCCAACACATCTCACCAGAATCAACCTCCAGATCGGAAGAAATCAGACGTAGAATAAACTCTTGGCTGGCAAGCGTCTGGAAGAGCAAGTTCGGTTTTCAAGAATGACAAAATTCCAACTGTCCTGAAACAAAAAAGTCTACGAGCAAAGCATTCTAGCTACAATCACCTACGGTGCAGAAACGTGCACGCAGTGATAGTAATGCTTGGTATCACCTTGAAAGATCACAAAACAGCTCAGTTGATCAAAGAAAGAACAAAAGTGCGAGATTTCTGGCAAACTATCAACAAACTGAAATGGAACTGGACAGGACATCTCACCTGGATAGTGGACAACCGATGAACAACAAAACCCACGTTCTGGATACCAAGAAACGACATTCACAATACAGGATGACAGAAAAATAGATGGACAGACGACCTAGACGGATTTGACAAGAACTGGAGAGGACAAGCATTGGAAGTAAGTGAATAGAAACAGTTGGGGAAGGCCTGCGTCTAACAACAGACTTTCGATGGCTGAAAGAAAAATTGTACAGTCTTAATAATCATTGTCTTCGAGGTTTGGTTCTCTTGGGATTTAAACAAATAATAAGACAAAACAGTTGTTATGTTGGACATATACTTCAGATTCAAAATCAGTATGTAGAAATCAAAGTTACTGGTGAATGTTTTCTTACTAGAGGCTAGACTGTCACTGCATAAAACAGCACAGCAACAGTTAGTGCCAGTTGATACTGAAGTCAGGGAGAAGTCAATGCGTGTTCAAGTAACAACATAAATCACAATGATGATAAAATAATATCAACAACAATACGACTTCCACTACTACTAGTACTGATAATATTAACAATACTGATAATACTAATAATAATGATAGTAATGATAATAATAATAATATAATAATAATAATAATAATAATGATAATGATAATGATAATATGATAATAATAATAACAATAAATATTATTATCATTATAACAATAATAATAATTTCATTTGTGTAGCGCAAACAGTCAAGGTCAAACGCATGCTCATTGCACTTTGCATGAATGAAATTTTTAAAAAATGTGCAAGCAAACGCAAACAGTCACACACACACCCCACACACACACACACACACACACACACCACACACACACACACACACACACACACACACACACACAAACACACATATATATATATATATATATATATATATATATATATATAATTATATATACATGCGCGCGTGCGCCCACGAAAACAAACGCACATTATGTCTCTCTGTCTCTCTCTGTCTCTCTGTTTCTCTGTCTATGTCTCTCTGTTTCTGTCTCTCTCTGTCTCTCTCTGTCTCCAATATTTAAGAAAGGAGATCCTGATAAAGTGGACAATTACAGGGGTATGTCGTTATTAGGCATTGTTTCAAAATGTTACACATCAATACTGAATACTAGATTGTATGCTTGGTTAGAAAACAATAATTTAATATCAGAAAATCAGGCAGGTTTTGGGAAAAAATATTCTACAGTGGATCAAATTTTCAGTCTGTACGCTATGGTTCAGAAAAATATGTGCAAGAAAGGTAGAAAACTATATGTTGCTTTTGTAGACTTTAAGAAAGCCTTTGATTCGGTTCAGCATGACAAACTCTTAAAGTGTATTCTAAATCAAGGAGTAAAAGGGAAGTTTTGGCTTCGCTAAAAACAGTGTATGAATCATTATGCTCAAGTATTCGGGCAAACCAGTTAAGAGTCTTGCAGACATACTGTGCTAGCATGAAACTGGAAGTTAATCTTGAAAAAAACTAAGGTTATGGTTTTCAGAAGAGGGGCTTCTTAGGACGACATGAACAATGGTTTACAAAGGGACAAAATTGGAAGTAGTTAGTAAATATTGTTATCTGGGGTTCAGTTTCACGACAATGATTAGCACCAAGGCCGGCACAGAACATTTGGTGACAAAAGGTAAAAAAGCAACTTTGCTATTAAACAGGACTTTTCAAAAATATAAAGACATGACTATAGAAACTTTCTTCAAGTTGTTTGATGCAAAAATTCAACCTATTTTGTTGTATTCTTCTGAGATATGGGGACTTAACAGACTCGAGCATATAGAGAAAGTACATTTGGTATCGTGCAAAAGGCTGTTGGGTGTTCCAGTCAGGACACCTAACAAGATGGTATATGGAGATTTGGGAAGATATCCTCTTTATGTCAACTCCTCAACTACCTGTCTTAGATATTGGTTTAAATTACTAGAAATGAATCCAAATAGGTTACCTTATAAGGCTTACCAAATGTTAGTGGAACTTGACAGGGCTTGGAAAGAATGCTGGGCTTCAAAAATAAGGGAAATTTTGTGTGAAACTGGATTTAATATCGTGTGGCTGCAACAAGGTGTTGGTGATGTAAAAGCCTTTTTGCGTGTTATTAAACAGAGACTTGTAGACTTATATATTCAAGAATGGTCTGGGTCACTCAGAGACAGAGATAGGTATGAAAGCTACAGATCTTTTAAGACTATCTTAGAAAAAGAGAAGTACATTGATTCTATTGATATATATATTGTTTCAGAGTTGCCCTTTTACAAATAAGGTTGAA
This sequence comes from Monoplex corrugatus, assembly GCA_030674185.1. Classification (NCBI taxonomy): domain Eukaryota; kingdom Metazoa; phylum Mollusca; class Gastropoda; order Littorinimorpha; family Ranellidae; genus Monoplex; species Monoplex corrugatus. Next base: position 5,325,265 of record JAPXFY010000013.1, on the reverse strand, counting down.
CGTTTTACCACTAAACAATAACATAAACAGATACAGTGAATCTGATCAAGAAAAGGTGTGTCCATTTTGCAGGACAGAATCTGAAAACGAAGAACACTTATTACTTAGATGTTCCACTTACGCTGACCTCAGGGCGAAATTTTTAAAGGATTTAGTCAGCATGCCTATGTGCATACTGCTCCAATCAACAAATAGCTACCGAAGTCACAGCGTATTCGAGTGAGGGAGTGATTACGTGAAGTGATTGTTACTGAAGTGATATCGATTGTACAGTTGGATGATGCATCTGACCCAGTCAATTGAAAGCTGATTTGTCAGTTGATTCACGGCTGAATGGCGGATTATTTGATTGATCAATTGGTAAATCAGTTGATTGGTTGGTTGACTGATTGATTGATTGGTTGGTTGGTTGATCGATTGATGGATTGATTGTTTATGTCAAGTAGCTGTGGTTGAATGTATTGATCAACTGTATGATCACTGAAGGGTACAAGAAACGTCAGATCTGTGCACTAATTGAATGGTTTGTTTGTCTGATAGCCAGTTATTGTAAAACTGACAGTTGGATGAATGATATAGATGCGGTTAATGACAAATATTCTTAGCTGGCCAGTTAAGGAATATGGACTAGAATACAAATGAAAGGACTACTGTAAATGCAAAGATGAATGTATCCCAGCTTATGTGACCGTAAACGATAGAAGGGGACAATGTGACAGAGCTCACTGCAGTTTGATAGTATAACTTGTATGAATGTATAAGAAAACCTGATCTCCTCCCCTCCCCTTCCCCATGCCGATGTACAATAAACATTTTCTGAGTTCTGAGTTCTGAGTTCTCTCTTTCTGTCTCTGTCTCTGTCTCTGTCTCTGTCTCTCTCTCTCTCTCTCTCTCTCTCTCTCTCTCCTCTCTCTCTCTCTCTCTCTCTCTCTCTCTCCCTCTCACACACACGCACACACACACATGTAGTAATTTGTGAACTCTTATTCTGAATGGATGGTGCATGAATAGGTTTCCTTGAATGTCTGAGAGTAGTTCACTAAGAAAAGTTGGTAGAAGGCAGATCGAAATGTTAGTCAGTTGAAAGAATGCAATGCTTGAATTAAGATGTTGAAATGATAGCCTATTTGTGTCGTATAATTCTACATGGTGGAAGTGGGATTTGCTTGCCAGGGATGTGCTCCACTTTGATGTTGTACTTATGCAGCGTAGCAGCATGCGCTGGAGACCCCGCTGGCTTCTTCATGATGGTCTCCAGGGGCTTGTGGTCTGACTGGACGAGGACCTGATGCTAAACAGAGATGTACTGGTGGAATCTCTCGCAGCCAAACACGATTGCATACAATTCTTTTTCAATCTGTGCATAGTTTTCTTCTGTCTTGTTCAGCGACTTTGACGCGTATGCCATTGTCTATTGTCCTGAGAGAGTGCAGCACCCAAATTATATTTGCTGGCATCCACCTGCAGGGTGACTGTTTTGTCTGAGCTAGTGTAGACTTGATTTTGTCCTAGGCTGCCTGCTGTTGTGCCTTCCATACGAACTCATTTTCTGATTTCAGCATGTCACGCAGTGGCTCCGTGGTCTCTGCCAGGTGAGGAGCGAATTTGGACAGGTAAGTTACCATGCCCAGCATGGTTTCGAGCTCCTTCTCTCAGCTGGAGGCTTCTGCTTTCAATGGCCTTGACTTCTGTGGGTAGGCTTGATTCCTTCAGATGAAATGATGTGGCCAAAGTAATCCACCTCCTGCACGCCGATTTCCAATTTCTCAGGGCTGAGCTTCAGTCCCTTCTCTGTGGCCCTGTCGAGCTTTGACGTTTTTGTCGTGCTCCTCCTTGGTTGTCTCTGTCACCAGCACGTCATCCACTAGCGTCACCAGACCTGGCAGGCCCTCAAATACCTCGTCCATCTTTCTTTGAAATTCGTCCTGGGCGCTCATTAGGCCCAAGGACATGCGCAATAATCGATACCTCCCAAAGGGAGTGTTGATTGTGGTCAGGTAAGATGCCTTGTAGACAGTTTCATTTACCAATAGCCACTCTTGGCATCTAATTTGCTGAAGCACTTGGTTGGCCAGTGCATCCTCCAGTGTTGGCATGGCATAGTGGGGCCTCTTCACTGCCTGGTTCAAATTCTGTGGGTCCAAACAGATGCGCAGCTTGCCGTTGAATTTTTTTCTACAACCACTAGCGAATTGAGCCAGTCTGTGGGTCGTGTGACTTTGGCGATGACTCCAAGTTCCTGCACGGCGTCCTGCTCCACTTTCAGGCGATCCCTCAGTGCATGTGGGACACGTCTTGGTGGGTGGACCATCGGCACAGCATCTTCTTGAAGGTGGATGTTCACTTCCCCTTCTAGGTTGCCCAATCTGTCGTCAAAAGGTGTTTGTATTCATGTGTCCACAGTTGCTGCAGTCAAACGTGTCATCTTTCCATTTTCCTTGTGTTTGTGGTTTGTAGTTCTTCTTCTTCTTTGTCTGGTTTTGGTAGAACTGTCTGTTTTCTTCATTATTCTCCAGGTGTCTTGTCTTGATTGTCTCTACAGCTTCATCTTTCTGCATTGTTGTCAGCTGCTGCTTTGTTGCTTGATGAGTAACGACCATTTCTATTGCTTTGTCCATAGTCAACTGGTCGCCAACTTGTAACAGCTTCTCTCTGGCATCTTGAGAAATGATTCCACAGACTATTCTGTCCCGTACCATTTCATTAGGTTCAGAGTAAGCACATTCTTTTTCACGAGAGTACGAATACTGGTGATGACGTTTTTGAATGTTTCACCATCTTGCTGGGTTCTGTTCAGGAAGAGGTATCTTACAAACAGCGTATTCTTCTTGGGAGTAGTGTGCTTTTCAAAGTTTTTGTATAACTCCTCTAGCTTCTGACTGTCTTCAGGAGACAAGCACCAAGTGTTGTATATTTCTCTGCCCCTCTCACCTGACCATATGAGTAGATATGCGCACTTCTCTGCTGATGTAGTTTTGTGCAGAGGTCCAGCAAACATCAGGTCAGCATGCTGTTTGAATTTTCGCCATTCTTCTTGAAGGTTTTTTGAATCCCAGTCTAAACTAGGATTTCGTAGAAATGATGCCATTCTTTACTGTGCGCTAAGGTTCGTTTCTTCTCTGACACCATGTGCCAGTCAGAGATGAAAAGCTGGACCTGATCAGGAAAGCTACCAGCGAAGACAAGAATTTTAGCACTGTGGTGAAATGTGTCCAAAATGGCTGGCCAGATTCCCGTCAGAATTGCCCTGAAGCCCTCCGCCTAGAAATGCTGACCAAGATCCACGCAAGCCATCTGTTCATCGAGAGGCTCGACAAGTGCTGCTTTGGCCCAGGATGGCTGCATACATCAAGAGAGCTGTTGAAACGTGCTCAGTATGTAACGAAAGAAGACCAGTAAACTGCAAAGAACCAATGATACCTCATGAAGTCCCATCACGGCCATGGCAGAAGGTAGCTGTGGACCTGTTCTCCTGGAACAACAGAGACTACCTCGACACTGTGGACTTCTACAGCCGTTATTTCGAGGTGGATGGACTGACTACCACAACAACAGCAGCAGTGGTCCAGAAACTTTCAGCACATTTTGCCAGACATGGCATCCCTGAGACGATCGTGATCGACAACGGCCCACAATTTTCATGAGAACAGTTCATCCGTTTCACCAAAGACTGGGACATGAAGCACGTAACTTCTAGCCTCTGATACCCCCAGTCCAACTAGTGGAGCAGATAACTGTGCTAATCGTTCAGTTCTGGAAAGAAGCACCAAAACTAGCACAAATACTCCTTGGGGGTTCATCTTTTGATAAAACCAGTTAGCCACCTAAAAATTCAAGATGGCGGCCATTTTTCAAAATGGACGCCACTTAATATACAGAAATATTGCATTTCGCAATAAAATAGCAAAGACTTGTCCTATTTGAATGATCTTGGTGTCGAATCATACATTTTTCACTATGTAGAATCCGAATTTGGAACTATGCACCTACTCACTAGCTTCCTTCTACCATAATATCAGTCCCGGAATCATAATTAGGGTAAAAAGTGCCCATATCATAGGCACCATTAGTCTGATATATTATTGGATGTACATGTAAGCAGCACGCCTATACTTGTTTGCCACTTATTGTCTTGCTGCCTGGTTGAGTATACTACAACGCTTCTAAACCTCGCATCTGCACCTGCGCAGCGCCGTCAGGTCAGACCAAAGCAGTATCAATTGCATCGACCGCAGCATTCCCACTTGCATTCATACTTGGTCAGCTGCTGGCAACTCTCTGCAGTGGGTGGGAGCTCTGTACTGTCCAAACGATCTGCCACAGATCTCCTTTCTTGGTCCAGGCCCAGTTGGCAGGAGTCTGCGTTTCTGGTTGACGTACTGTTGACTGACTCCAGATGCAGTCCGCCTGGTAGGCAGCATGCTTCACATGCTGCTTCAGTGCTGATCGGGTCGGAGGAATGGCTTCGTACGGCCTCTGTTTCCGAGCAAACATGTCCAACTTCGCATCATCGACACCTTCAGCTGTGGAGGATCTGTCGTACATCATGACCACGAACTTCTCCAAGGTCTCCAGGTCTTCATCATCCACTACCGGCGGGTACTGGCTGAGTTTGCTGAAGACACCGGAAGCCTCATCACAAACTTCCCATATTTGCCAAGCAGACTTCTTCCCTTTGCCACGGAATGCTGAAACGACATCGCAGCCAGTGAAGGCATGGAAGAAGATCATCCCTTTGCTCTGTTCTGCAAGAGTGCAACACAAGTCACGTACAGGAAACCACCTCAGGTTCTATCCTTGGCCAAAGGGAACCCACAACTGCTGCAGACCTAGCTCCTGAAGTGCCCACAGAACACTGACTGCGATGACGACAACATCTGCGTCGCTGGCTTTGACCATGATGACTTTGCTGCCTGCTTCTGTTGCGTGCCTGGCATGCACGAAGATCCGAATGTCAGCTTCTTCATGACTACTTGGTGCCACCCCATTCAGATTGATAGTGCGGTTGTTGACAGCATCTTCTTCCTTGGTTACAATGATCACATTTGGTGTGGCCGCACGTGCAATCTTATCAGCCAGAAAGTTAAACAGCTCGGCTTTGTTGTCATTTTCTCTCAGGAAGTTTCGCCAGTTTGAGGGAATTGTCCTGACCGTAGATTTCAGGCCACTGCCACTGGAACTGCTTGGCTACTGCATATATTGGCTGGTCAGCAGCAATGACTGGCACCTGACCGGGGTTCAGAAATGCCACTATCTCCTTGATCTTGTCCATCACATGCTTGACTGTAGCAACCGAGTGGGCCTGATCTCGCACCAGAGGCAAAAGTGATGTAATGCTGACCTCAAATGACTTTCCTCTTTTCTGTGAAGCATGGTGGGCTGACCAAGTCACATCCACTGGCCCATCTGTCACAATGACCTTCTCCAGCCACTCATACTCCATTGCCAGTTGTGGCCTCAGCAGACTGGTATCTGGGTGTGTCACACCACTCTGGGGAGGAGAGGGTTTCTTTTTGGTGGAGAAGGCTGGCCGGACATTGGTGAAGGAGTCTGGAAGTTCTGGAAATGTCTTCACTTTCTCCTCTCCGAACTTCAGCTGTCCACGCTCTTCGCCTTTGTCATCTATGGTTGGGTGCTGGAAAACAGAGACGCTGGTTCCATGGAAAGAAGTGGTCGCTGTCGTTGCAGTGGGATTGTGGTCTATGTTGTCCATGGCTGATGTGGTGAACAGCCCTTTTCTCAGAACTGGTGGACAGACCACCCATCTTCCACGTACTTGCTGATTGTTGCATTTTCCAGCTGTGCAGATATCTCTAGCACCCTGTCGTATGAAATGCTGATGCCATGCTCGTTAAGCATTTCCACCAACGTTCTCTTTCTGGTCTTTGTGTAGACGGACAGCCCCATGTGAACAGGGAATGGAGTCTCTCTGTCTTTGGAGTGTCTGTGAGTTGCTGCTCCTTCTTTGTACCATGCATAGCAGTTGTACTGAAGCAGCTGAGCAATTGCTAGATCTGTCTTTGATGCGCCAAACCTCAGTTGAGATTTGATGTTCGCTCCGTGTGTTCAAGCATGGCCACAAACTGAAGAAGAGTGGGTGGAATGGCCTGCTCGATGCACCCCTCATGGAAGGTTCCATCAAATGTGGGGTTGTGGTCCAGCATATGTCTTCGCAAGATGTTAGCTACTTTGACAAGGATAATAGCTTTACTATAATAGTCAGACGTTTCTGACAAGACAAAGCCCAGGTATTTCTGACAGCAGTTTTTCCTTAAGTCTTGTGGAGTTGACAGCAGGTGCATCAACACCCAGATGTTCCAGGCACTGGGCATACAGGTGAACTATGTCTGCAAGTCAAGACTGCAGGACCCTCACCAGATCTGGCGGTCTCCACTAGATATGTGACTAGCTCTGAGAATGCCTGTGGGTGGGCATCCTCTTCGGGTGCACGTTCCTGTTCTAGTCTCTTGGTGGCTGTGAGGTACGTCCTCTCTCTATTGTATAGGTCTGTCAACATGCAGAATGGTATTGGAGCTCCTGTGCAACAGCATCTCAACCGCTGAGTCTTGCAAGAAGTTTTCCATCATTTAAAGTTTGGGCATACTCATTAAGTCTGTTATTGAGGTTCATCATCATAACGTATGAGTTCAGAGGATGGGGCTTCTTTGTCACATATGAAACACAGACACACACACACACACACAGAGCCTGTTAGGCATGTGACCTTTGACCCAAACTGTCATCCTCTCTCCAACCGGGTGGCTCGAAATGGTCATGAACACAAGGCCATCGAACTACTTGAAGCCCCTCCCCCTGGGTTGTTGTCTTCATTGAAGAAGCCTGTCTGCCCATTGAAGCCATGCTAACATCACCCCTCACGTTGTTTAGCTGGACAGCAGAGGCAGTGTACCAGGACATGGCTCTTGGAGCCACTGTGAGAGATGGTGGTGGTAGATAGGGACCAGTGTTTTTGTCCATCCAACAAGTAGGATGCAGCTGTCTGAGAATAAAGCCTCTACCTCTATCCAGAACCCTCTACGCCCTGTTCTCTGAACAGACATGGTATAGGCCAACGTTCACGCTTGCTGATCAGTTCAAAAATATCAATTATTTTGTTTCTGAATGATTGAGTGTTAAAAACCATTCCTTTCAAATCTTTAGATTCGTCCCATAGATCCAGACTGGTGTTCCTAACTTTCTTAAATTGATAGTATTACTGTAGTTTGTGCTTAGTCTCAGCTGTTGTTTATCGCTGCTACAATTGTGGCAATATGCTTTCTATTATGTCTTTGAATCCAGTTTCTATACTTATTTCGTATTTAGAGGGACAGTATTTATCTCGTAACGTTTAGAGGTACAATATCCTTCTCATAACATGTTACTTGCACGGAGAACTTTTGCAGACACTCTACGATTCAATGGATTTGGAATCTGGTTGACTGATGATATCAAAAATATCATGATTTCTGAGAAGAAACACAAGATAGTTCAACGTTATTCACATATTGCTCGGACCGATGACATGTTCTAAAATCAGCTTTTTTTTTCTTTTTAAGGCTATTGCCCCCTATTTATTATATTTTTGTTGTTTTTGTTTGTTTGTTCGTTTGTTTGTTCATGTGCTGTGAGCTGTTACTATATAATGAGCATGCTTTATCACAGACTGCGTCACACAAATGCAATCATTACTTCCAATGTTATTGGTATTGTTAAAATGATCACCAACTTACTTCTAGTTTTTGTTTGTTTGTTTGTTTGGAATAACAAACTAGGATAACTACAAAAACGGCAAATAAAACGTATTACAACAGGACGATTACGTATGTCTGATAAAATAACTCGTATCAAGTTTAAATGGAGGAAACCAGTCAGAGACATTTAGCTTTGAAATAAATGTGACAAAACATTATAACATAAAGCATAACAAATGAACCAGTAACCTTCATTGGTAATTCCCCAGCCTGTCACTGTGCACGTCAAACCATCAAAACTCTCCCCAGGCTGAGGCAGACAGATGGTCCTGACGCGAGTTCCGCTGAGGTCAAGAGGACTGGACAGTTTCATGATGGCTACGTCATTCTGTATCGACTCGTTGTCAAACTTTTCATGTACGTAGATACTGGCTACAGATCGTAAGTGAGAACCAGCCATGTGTAAGAGGTCGGTAGTTCCAACACCCACTTCCCAGTCAGCTGGTACATCACTGTGGACAGAACAATGGTGATGCTTTGCAATAATTACACTTTCTTTTTGCATTTCTTGTACATCTCTCTCTCTCTCTCTCTCTCTCTCTCTCTCTCTCTCTCTCTCTCTCTCTCTCTCTCTCTCTCTCTCTCTCTTTCTCTCTCTCTCTCTTTCTCTCTCACTCTCTCTCTCTCATTCTCTTTTCTCTCTCGTCTCTTTCTCTCTCGCTCTCTTCTCTCTCCTCTTTCTCTCCTTCTCTCTTCTCTTCTCTCTCTCCTCCTTCTCCCTCCCCCATCTCTCTCTCTCCCTCCTCCTCCCTCCCCTCTCTCTCTCTCTATACACAGATTTTCTAAAACAAAAATCAGACTTCATTCAAACAAAGACAGAGCTATATAAGACGTTTTAACCATAGCGAATTGAAAACACAAATGTTGGTAAAACAAGATATAAATAACAGTCTATGGCTGGTTATGAGTTATTTCCACATGGAGACAGGGATCTGTTAAGAGCAATAAATAAGTGTATTGGAAGATGTGGAAACAAGATTGATTTGAAATAAATGGCACTAGTACATTGTCTAATATTCTGTTACCCTTACGTATCCACGAAAGAAATGTCTTGCATTTAGTCCATGTACCTTGATATGAACTCAGATGGGCACTTTGTAGTCATGACAACTGATGTCTTAAAAAGATGTTCAAAACTTTAAAAACTGTAAAAATCCGAAGCAGGAAGAAAGACAGAAAGAGACCGTAGTTGATGAATGAAGAAAGAAACGTGTACGTGTTATTCTCAAAACAATGAGCAGCTGTCAAAACATGCTGGTTGTCAATCAGGGAACCGCCACACGTGTGATAGCCAAGATACATGAGAGAAACCTGCACACAATGAAGGTCAGTCTCATATTAAATCTATGTGGATGGTCATATTATCTGAGATTTTGTTTCTGAATAGCACTTAAGAAAGGAGAAGAAGACAAAAATGGCAGAATGGCTCGGACGTTCGATGTTCTAGGGTTCGTTCCCCACTGAGGTCTCGACTTTTCTCTTCAAGGTGACCAGAAAATCAAACTGAATATCTAGTTCGTCGAAAATAGCGTATTGAGAGCGAGTCAGACGCGTGTGCCTTCTGGTCTGAGTGCACTAAAGATCCCACAGCAGTTAAAATAGTGAACAGCAGGGTATTCACCCAACTGCCTTGGTTAAAAAAAACATTGGTGAGATATTGTCCCTCCCCTCAAAGGCCAATTACACTTCTTGTCTTTCTGATATCTTGGTAAAAAATGGATGGCGCTGCACTGTGGCGACGCTCTCTAGAAAAGGGAGAGCAGCCTAAGTTTCACATTGTAAATCCACTGTGACAAAAAGATGAATCTGAATACGAATGTGAAAAACGGTTGTTTTTAAGCGGTGAAATTGTTTTGTAGGTAATATATAACTAACAACTAAAAACAGTCACAAATTTCACGCACACACATGTACGCACACACACACACACACACACACACACACACACACACACACACACACACACACACACACACACACAGACACACGCAGACACACACACACACACACACACACACACAGATAGACACACACACATGTACACACATACACAAACACACATGCACACACACACACACATACACAACACACACACACACACACACACACACACACACACACACACACACACACACACACATACACACACACACACACACACACACACACAACCAAAAATCGTCAGCAAGAGTGGGCACTTAAAACGAGAAATTCTAACAATCGAAACAACAGTGAACACTGTATTTGCTTGAGTGGAGTTTGGGGTTTAAAGTTTGTTATGAGGGAATCATAGTATTCAATTCCATATGAGATCCAACCCAATCTGCCTGCAATTATTGGCAGACTCCCTTAGCCAGCGCAAAATGGGCAGATCTAGAAATGAGCAATGGGGAAAGGGACCTATGGAACATAAGGCTGACACCACCAGAATGATGGAAGTATTAAACGTCAAGTTAACAGCCAGTTGTTAATCTTGTTGGTTGGGACTGAACTAATGGTATCAAATATTGATCCACGCTCTATCAAAAGAGCCAACAAGCCCAAAAAGAACATGACCTGTCCTAGGCTTGAACTCACAGCGTCTGCATTTATAGCATTGCTAATCATCAATGTTTTTCAAACAGACCCAACGGTACATATTTTTCAAAACAGTAGAGGCCACTCTGATTGGAAATTGTTGTAAAATAAAATAAGAAAGAGCTTTTGGTTTCCCTGCTGTTACAATATGTCAGAAGTATCAGTTTCTTTTCAGAATTTTTCTCTTTAAAATACAGATTCACTATTTAGCCAACGAATCAATCAAAGTTTTGGAAAGTGTAGCGCAATTTAAATTATGAAATAGAATGATGATAAATATCCTGTTATGACCCAAATTTCTCAGGTTGTTGGAAGATACTGTGACTATAATTTCGACACTGGGCTGAAGAAAAAAAAAATACACTGCAAAACGGATTCTATAACTATCAAAGACTAATATAAAGAAAAAGTACTGAATGTTCCTCGACACTTCTGTGCAGCTCAAAAGAGGGGTAGTGCTTTCTTTCAAGATAGAATTACAAGAGAGAACAAGACTGAGAACGTATTGTAAAGAACAGAAACCTGCGGAAACACAAATGTTGGTGGGGGTGGTGATGGAGATGGTGATAGTGATGGTGGTGGTGGTGGTGATGCTGATGGTGGTGGTGGTGGTGAATGTGGTGGTGGTGATGGTGGTGGCCTTGTTGCTATTGTTATAGTTTCAATGTTTTTGGGTGTTTTTTTCTTTCTTTCTTTCTTTCTTTCTTTTCATTTTGTTGTTGTTGTTGAGCTTGGAAGAAGGATGACGTCTAACATCACGTTCTGTGAAGAGATAAAAAAAAGATGATAAGTTACCAAGTACAAAATAATTAATATGATGAATGAACAAACCTGCCAAGGATATTCTCCAGGTGAAGCTACTGTGCCTCCCACAATTCTGTGGTTGTCATTGACGGCAGCGATTCCACAAGACCCTGCACAGCATGCAACAACAGTTTTCTTCTTTTCAATGGTAGGCAGAAAATATGTAACGAATATCCTGTAACAAGTTAGGAGGGTAGAAAGCAATGTTATATGTTAAAATCATCCTGTTGATCGTTATTGCTACGTATTATACCATGTGGCTTATTTAAATTTAAATGTTATTAAGCATTTCAATATATTATCACACTGTGTGATCGCAGCTGTTATAATAATTGAAACAGTACTGTTGTACATGTATATATGGTGGTAGTTGGATGAGGGATGGCGGCAGCAACAGCAGTGGCACCATCACTATCACCAGCAATAGTACCTAGTAATAATAACAGTATTAGTCATAGTGGTACTGCTAGTTTTAATGAAGCCAGTAGTAATGAACTGATATGGTTGATAACTATCATGCTAACAATCCCTTTTTTGTTTTAAGCTCATAGTTCAGCTATACTTTTTACATGTTTCTATATAAGAGGATAAGACTCAAAAAGAAGAAGTTTATTTTCCACACTGAACTTGAAGTACACTAACGACGTGAGCCCAATGCATAAAATCCACTACAACCATAGTAACGGTGATGATGTCGTTGATGAAAATGATGATGATGATGATAGTGTAATGATGGTAATAATTATTATAATAGTAATGACAATTATAATACGTAGATGGTATTAACAATAATAATAATGATATAATAATATAACAAAAACAATAATAATAATAATAATAATAATAATAATAATAATAATAGCAATAACAATTACAATAACAATAGTGATGATGATGATGATGATGATGATGATGATGATGATATAATAACAATAACAATAACAATAACAATAACAATAATGATAATATTAATGATAATGATGATGAAATAATAAGATCACCAATGATGATAATGATAAGGACAACAGTAATATTAATATAATAATAACAACAAGAAGAAGAAGATGATGATGATGATGAAGAAGATGAAGAAGAGCAAGAAGAAGAAGAAGAAGAACAAGAAGAAGAAGAAGAACAAGAACAAGAACAGAAAAGAAACAAGAAAGAAAAGAGAAGATGAAGAAGAGTGATAATAAAGAAAAAAAGTAAAATAGTAAGAAAAAGAATAATGATGAATGAATAGATGGTGATGATGATGTGATGATGATTGATGATGATGATGATGATGATGATGATGATGATGATATGGTTGTGTGATTGCTCTCCCTTCGCCTAGTAGGCTGATCGCTGAGCTCTACATATTTTTGTTTAATTTTCTCAAAGTTTATAGTATACTAGTTTATATATCATCGTTTTATTCACCGTATCGTCTTCATCATGCAGTGGACAGTCTTGTGGTATGTGTTTTGCCGTGCTTTTTGCCCTGTTATCCTTCATGCAGCTGTGTTTGTTTCACTGAAATTTGAAATCGCTCAACGCAGCCATGTTCGGCTTCACGCCCAGTTTCAACTGTGCGAGAGAGACAGTGTTGTCAGTGTGTCAGCCAGCGTTATACTCGTGACCAGCTGTTATCAGTTAGTGCTGCTCCGTTGGACTTACCCCTTGCCACTTGTTTGAAAGATCTGGGCACAGCAGTAGGCCTTGCGGGTTTCAAACGACAGCGGCGCCGATGCCGGCGCGGGGGGAGGAGAAAGCAGATGGATAGAGGTGATAATCAACGGTCGGCCAACCCTCAACGGACATCGTGCCTTTCCTCTTCGCTATTCCTCAGACGATCGAGACACTAAACAGGTCAACCAAAACGGTCGCACACTTTCAAAATCAAACCTGATCGAAATTGACACCACCGGTTTAAATCAAGAAGGTTCAAAACGGTTCAAAATAATGACTTTAAACACTCAGTCCCTTGGTAACAAGACTCATGATGTTTGCGACCACATAATCCAGGGCAACTACGATTTGGTTTCTCTCACTGAAACATGGTTTCGGCCACAGGGGAATAAAGCAGACATTGCGGCTGTGACACCACCCGGCTTCACTTTGATTTCTTTTCCACGGCAGGACAGAGCTGGAGGTGGCATTGCTGTGATATATAGAAACAGTCTTAAAAAACACATTTCCTTTCTAGCCAAAGACTTTCCTTTTACAGCTTTTGAGGTGTGTGAGGTCCGCCTGGACTTTGATGGTCAGACCTTTGTGTTTCTTTGCGTGTACCGTCCCCCACCTAGTGTCAAAAACAAACTGAAGATATAAATGTTCTTGGACCAGTTCCCCGACCTGCTCGAATCATACAATACCTACGAAAGGCTGTTTGTTGTTGGTGATATAAATGTCCATTTTGATAATCCCTCTGATCGCTGTACTGTTGCTTTAAATGCCGTTCTTGAAAACATTAGTCTGCAACAAATGATCAATGTACCTACTCAACGCAAAGGCTATACTTTAGATTGGCTAATCACAAACCGTGTTTCTGATGTAGTTGATTTATCTGTTCGTGACATGCTGTTATCCGATCATTTTGTCATCTCCTTTGAACTGTCTCTTAGAAAACCAGGCAAAGCAACAAAGAAAATCATTTCACGCAATCTTAAGGCTATTGAGAAGCATGTTTTCAAGACTGATGTTCATACAGCACTTGCGTCAGCCTGACAGTCCAATTCATCTGATCCCATATAAACTTTCAACACATGCTTGCGTCAGCTGCTTGACCAACATGCCCCACTTGTTATACGTACTGTGTCAGACCGTATATCCGCCCCTTGGATGACTCTTGAAGCCATTCATGCTAAAGTGCTACGGCGTACCGCAGAGCGTGCGTGGTGTGAGTCCGGTCTGACCGTTCATAGAGAAATATATGCAGAGCAACGTAACATAGTTACAGATATGATAAGTGAAGCAAAGAAAAAGTACATATGTGGTAAGATAGCAGGTGCTGATAGTTCCAGAGAACTCTTCCACCTCAGTGATCAGTTGCTGGGAAAAGCTGGAGATACTGTGCTTCCTTCTAACATCCCCCCAGATAAATTCAATGAATTTTTTGTTGGAAAGATTGAACAGATCAGAAGCAGCTTTGACCCTGATACACCATGCTCCACTGATGCTGTTGTGTTCTCTGGTACACAGCTAGAACAATTTTGAGCTTATGTCTGAGGGTTGTGTGAGAGAGATACTGAAGAAAATGCCAAAGAAGTCCTGTGACCTTGACCCTATCCTTGCCTCTATCCTATTTGATTGTCTAGATGAAATTACTCCAATTGTCACAAATATTATGAATAAGTCCTTGTCATCTGGTGTTGTGCCTCAGTGCTTTAAGCACGCTCTTGTCAAGCCCCTTCTGAAGAAGGCACATCTCGACCCAGACTGCTTGAAGAATTATCGTCCAGTTTCCAATCTACCATTCCTATCAAAGGTGTTGGAACTATTGTACTAGAACAGCTTATGCAGCATCTGGATTCTCACAACCTGCTAGAGCCATTCCAGTCAGCCTACCATAAGTGCCATAGCACAGAAACCGCTCTATTGCGTGTGGTCAATGACCTCCTTCAGGCTTCAGACAATGGGAGTGTGTCTATCTTGTCACTGCTTGACTTGTCAGCAGCATTTGACACCATAGACCATAGCATCCTCATAACGCAGTTGCATACCACTTTTGGCTGTTCTGGAACGGTTCTGGACTGGTTTACCTCCTATTTCACTGGCCGTACCCAGTCTGTTGTCACTGGCCACAAATCAAATCCATTTGTGCTGAAATGTAGTGTCCCACAAGGTTCTGTCTTGGGACCTGTCCTGTTTACTATGCATACACAACCTCTCAGCACTATCATTCATCAGTCAGGTCACTCATACCACTTCTTTGCGGATGACTCACAGCTGCATAGCTCCTCTGCCCCATCAGATTTTGACGCTCTTGCGTGCAGTCTGAGAGATTGTATAGAGGATGTCTCCAAGTGGATGAGTGAAAACAAGCTGAAGATGAATGATGATAAAACTGAGCTTATTTTTACTGGTACTAAGTCAAAGGTCAATCAGGTTATTCATGCCCCCATGTCTATCTCTGGTTGTGATGTATCTTTCTCACAAACTGTCAGAAACCTTGGCTTCTACCTGGATGAAACACTGTCTATGGAAGCCCATGTCAAACAGTTGTGCCGTACTCTGTACTATCAGCTATGCAGAATAGGTAAGAATCACTCCTTCCTTTCCACTGATGCTGCCAACAAGCTTGCTGTTTCTTTCATACTATCTAAACTGGACTAGTGTAACTCTTTATTTGCAGGTCTCCATGACAATCAACTATTTAAACTTCAGCGCATACAGAACCACGTGGCTCGCCTTGTTCTCCGCAAGCCCAGGCGTGAGAATGCAAAATCTCTGATTAGAACACTTCATTGGCTCCCAGTAAAGGCTAGGATTCAATATAAAGTTGCCTGTCTCTGCTTTCAGTGTATCTATCACGAGAACATGCCATCCTATCTTGCCAACCTCCTGCAGGGTTACAAACCTTCTCGAATGCTCCACTCTTCTGACACCTCACTGTTGACTGTTCCTTGCTTCTCTCTAGACATCTTTGGTAAAAGTCTGTCTCTGTCTTTGGCCCAAATGTATGGAACTCTCTACCACTGTCTCTCAGAAAAACTAAGTGTTTCTCAACCTTCAAATGGCACCTGAAAACCCATCTCTTTCAAACTCTTCTAACCTGAAGAGCCTTAGTTTGCAAAGTCTGTTATCAGACTAATCTCTCCTGCCTGTATAACAGTATTTTGTATAAGGGCCTATAGAGCGAGGTGTGTGTGTCCGTGCATGTGTGCATGTGTGTGTGTGGTGTGTGTGTGTGTGTGTGTGTGTGTGTGTGTGTGTGTGTGTGTGTGTGTAAGCATGAGTGAGCATGTGTGTGTATATCACTGTATGTGTACAGCTGAGGAGGGGATAGGTGAGAAATTGAGTGAGAAAGAGACAATTCAACACTTTAAGACATTTTTTAAAATCTTTGTTTGTATGTAACTTGTGATGCATGATGTGCGAATAGTTTATAATTTGTGAAGTAATTTTGATTGTCAATGTGTGTTAATGCTGTAATACTGAAGTTATAATGTTTTTCCTGTATATGATTTAGAATTTTTCTGTTTTTATCTTCATTCAAAATATTGATTATAATTTTATGTACAACTATTGCATGCACAAACACACACACACACACACACACACACGCATGCAAACATAGCACACGCACACACACTCACACACACACACACACACACACACACAACACACACACACACACACACACACACACACACATTCTTACATATACACACGCGCATAGCAACGCACATGCACGCACACACACACACGTACACACACACACACACGTACGCAAGCACACACACGCAGCAATATATAAACACAGTAAGCCTCTTTATTCATATGAAAAATCCGTTAATCTTTCTTCATTACATAAGTCAGTGTTTAAATTTTAATATTCTGTGGTTTGTTATGTGTCTTCTTACTTGTATAACTTTAATGTTTGTTGTTATCTTATTGTGTATGTAATTATTATTATTATTATCAATCGTTTTGTTGAAAATACCACAGATTCTGAATAAATATTGTTAAACGACAGTTGAATAACTAGAATTTCGGAGAATCCTAAACATAAGTCATCTGCTATTGACTTAACCATCTTTATCACCTGATCTCCTGAATAACTGTATGTGGAATGTTATATCCGACCCTCTAGAGAATGATCACCTATCCTGTGTCATAGCTGTAAATGCAAAGTTTGATAAAATGCCACAACAAGACGACGTTATACCTACGCTTGTGTAAAATAATGCAAACTGCAGGAAATACCATCATTTTTCTTATGGAAAATGATAGCGCTTTTAATGAACGCAACAATGTTAATGATCTGTATTTAATTTTACATGAGCACACCTTGAGACTGCCAATGATTGAATCCTATACATGAAGAATGTAAACAAAAGTAATTATGCTGGAAATGGCTGGTGGAATGAATATTGTGAAAATGCGAAGACTGAAAAAAGAAAATGCATAAGACTACATATTAAAAGGTATGACGAACACACACACACACACACACACACACACACACACACACACACACACACACACACACACACACACACACACACACACACACACAAAACATGCACGAACTCTGACCGTTAGAAGGTGGTGTTTCCATCAGGGTTGTAGCAGCATTGAGACAGGAAGCCACAGTAGTCAAAAGTGTACAGACGTAAAATTACGAGGGCAGCCATTCAATACGTGGTGACACTCTCCTCCACGTTGTGTCTCACATTCTGAAATCACAAACAAGCAAAATTGTATTCTACTATCATATCTTCTTTAATGAAAATAGAAAACGACATAAGCTCTTTCTAAAATATCAAAAGAGGAGTCAGACAAAGTTGTGTTTTGTCATCAGATCTGTTTTCACTTCACAGCGAAAACATCATAAGAAACCCAGAAGAAGACCCTGGAGTAAAGGTCGGAGGAAAAATGATAAACAACATTCGATACGCAGATAACCCCGTGCTAATTGCAGAAAATGAAAGGGACCTACAAAACTTTGTGAATATACTAGAAATAGAAAGCAAAGGTAAGGGGTTGGAACTAAAAAGCAAGAAGACTAAAGTCATGGTGATCAGTAAACAACATGAAATCCCCTCATCCAAAATCACAGCAAATATCTGCGAACGATCATTTCACCAGATGGCAGGTGCACATCAGAAACAGACTGCAGAATCGGCCAAGCCAAAACAGCATTTAAGAAGATGAAAAGCATTCTCATCAACAAATATCTATCAATTAACATCAGGAAGAGAGTTCTTGAATGTGATATAGAACCGATAATGTTATATGGTTGTCAGGCATGGACAGTCAACAAGCAAATCCAGAACAAGATTGAGGCAGCCGAGAAGTGGTTTCTAAGAAGAATGTTGAGAGTTCCATGGACAGCAAGCAAAACACATGAGACAGTCTTGATGGAGGCAGACACAAGATCATTCATAAGGAATATTAGGAAAAGACAGGTAACATTTGTAGGCCATTTTATGAGCAAAGGGAAATTCGAGCACCTGGTCACAACAGGAAAGGTGGAGGGAAGGAGAGCACCAGGTAGACATAGGGAAAAAGATTGGACGGATTTGCAGAGTGGCTGAGTATGGAGAAGATGGAGGATGTACTTGCGGCAACAAGATATAGAAACAGATGGAAGGTCATGATCGCCAACGCCATGTGGCAAGGCGTTTGATGATGATGATCTTCTTATTATTTATATGTGACCTTTACACCTTCTTTTTGAATTTTCTTTTTGCTATTTTTTTATTACCTAATCTTTTTTTCTTCAAATTCGTTTTTTGCCTTTTAAAGTTTGAATAACGTATTTCACATCCATGTCTGTATGTCTATGTGTGGGATAGGAAAGATTAGCAGCAAGGCAGGTCCAGTGGGACAAGTGCTACTATCATTGAGTAATTAAGTGCTTTGAAGTAGACTTTGAAGACACTTCTCGTTTTCTTCATCTCCTTCTTCTCTCATTTCCTCATTTTCAGATTCTCTGACTTCTTTTCTTCTTGTTTTTCTTCTCTTTTCGTTTTGTTGTTCATTTACTGGTCAGATCATGAAGCCAGTACAAATCCTCTGTTTTCTCTGGGCACCAACATGATGCATGAAGCTTGACATGCTTCACATTGGTCTTCCTGAGTGTGTGGCATCATCTCACCTGGCTTGTTCTTTTGACTAATCCACGGACTGAAGATCAGATGTCTCCAGATCGATACTAGCTCACAACATAAAAAATCTGGCCTGTCTGGATTATGTCTTAATGTTTCAATCATTCTAACTCCGTGGGCTTGGTGTTTCACAGGTTCTGTCCCTTCCCTCTCCACCCTTCCCCTACATTTTAAGACTTTGCAGGGCATGGGGTTTTGTGCAAGCTCACTATATCTTCCAGATACGAGTTGGTAGGTATGGGTAGAACACATAAGGAATTGCCTCAGTCTGACGAATTCCTCTGAAACAAAGTCCAGGCTTCCAACACCGTGGGGCGCCCTAGCTTGGAAATACCAGCACGACGCTGCTGCTGTTTAGTTATACAAACTACACAGGTACAGCAAGGACAGAACCCGCTTCAGGCTTGATATTATGTAGTTGCTGATATACACTGCCTCAACTGATCATTTTATGACGCTGCTGTTTAATCATCATTCGTGCATTATGATAAGTAATGTCAACAGTAACAGTATGAAGAAAGATGGCAAAAAGAAGAAAAGCAGGAAAAGCACAACAAGCAAAAGTTGTAAAGCAACCAAGAAGAGAGAAGAAGAGAGAAGAAGAAGAAGAAGAAGAAGAAGAAGAAGAAGAAGAAGAAGAAGATCGCGACTGATATTTATTCACCAAGGTTCGGTTTGAGAGCAGTAATTATATTGTCTGCTCTCGTCACTCTTTAGTTCAGAAGTCTGGCCAAGTAAAGTTGAATATAGTTTGGTACTAATTGTTCGCTTGAGATGATACTCTCAGCCAAACATATGAACAGAAATTAAGGTTCAGAAACTAAGTTCATTATTGGCATGAAGCTTTAAGTCTAAAAAGATTAATAAGTCCAGAAAATAAACAAAAATAGGATCTAATGCTACCAATTTTGAAGAACAAGGTCTCCCAACAGTGTAAAAATCGCTACTCACAGTTCCGTAGCTTTCGATAGGATCAAAACACTATCTCCGATATCACTTCCAGATTTGGCCATGTCAGAATTCACCAATGGGAAACCAGCCCCGTAAAATTACAATTTGTTATCTGCTGAAGATTCAAAGGGCTTCCGCCGCTGATAAGTAAACAAATTACTCATTGGATTAGGAAAAGTTCCTTATCCAATCAAGAGTACAGTAGTGTCACGTGAAATGAATCCTTTGTCATGTTTCTGTGTGTTGTTGCGTCAAGTGTGTGATCAGTTTTTTTTTCCAAGTTGGATATCTGTGTTGTTGGGGCTGAACGCGTTATGTCTGTCATTGAGGTCTTCGTTGAAAAATTTCACAAAGGTAAAAGCGAAAGTGTTTTGTGTAATTTCTGAAATGGAACGTTGTTTTGCAATGGTGTCAAGATTTTTTTTGTCTTGTTTTATTCTCTTTTATAATTTTGACATTGTATCAGAGGGCCCAAATTAATTAACTAATCTTGGACACTTCATTTTGTTACTTTCCACAAGCAGTACGCATGGCAATGCCCTTTATGCAGTATGCAGCTGCGGGATTTTCTGTGTTTACACGCATAGCCTTTCCCCTCACAAGGGGTAACCCACAAGGCAATGGAGACAGGTGCAGGTCGTACAGTCTACTGTCATACTGTAGCAGAGACTTCGCTCTGACCTGACCTGATTTACTCAAAATACAGAATGGTAAAAACGAAGTATACTAAAAAAGATAATCTGCAAAGTCGTGTTGTCGATAATGTCTATGACTCCCAGAAAACTGTACGACTTTTTTTACACTTACAAGTCAGCAAATCATCTGACAATGTCACTTATCAGCTCTCTCTCTTTCTCTATCTCTGTCTTTGTCTGTCTGTCTGTCTGTCTGTGGTGTGTGTGTGTGCGTGCCTGCTTACGTCCATGCGCGTGCGCGCGTGCACATGTGTGTGTGTGTGTGTGTGTGTGTGTGTGTGTGTGTGTTGTGTTGTGTGTGTGTGTGTGAATATGTGCATTTGTGAGTATATAATAATATGTGTTTGTGTTGTGTGTTGGTGTGTCTTTGTACACGTGTACTTGTTTACTGTTTGAATGTGTGTGTGTACCTACATATATATAATATATATAATATATATATATATATATATATATATAATATATATATATATATATATATATATAGAGAGAGAAGAGAGAGAGAGAGAGAGAGAGAGAGAGAGAGAGAGTCGAGTCTTGGGTTACGAATTTAATTCGTTCCAAGACGTAGCTCGTATCTTGAAAAACTCTATCTCGAAACGAATTTCCCCATTGAAAATAATGGAAATCCAACTAATCCGTTCCACACCCAAAAAATATCAATATAAAAATCAGTTAATATTGTATTTTATGCAGAATTAAAGTAATTTTTCTAACATTTAACAATGATAAATAATATACAGTGTACATGTACTGTGCTTTACCTTTATGAAGAGTCGTAGCTGGCTTGAGGGAGACGATGGGGAGGAGGAGAGGGGTTACTGTGGGGAAGAAGAATCCCCCTCTGATTCAGGAGGGCTCTCTCTTCTTGGGAATTGTACCCCACTGGGACCAGATTGTTTTTCAAAAAAAGACCTGTCTCATCACAATTAAAAAAACTTGCTGGGGTATGAACCCCTCACTTATAATGAGTTCTGCTTAATTTCTTCCTCTTCTTCAGGACAGTGCAGATTGTTGATGACGAACGGTCGTACAACTTGGCCAGATCAGCGACACGTAGACCACGCTCGTGTTTTTCTATGATCTCCTTGAATTCTATGGAAATTGTATCCTTCTTCCTCTTAGCATCACTATCCTTAGCAACCATCTTCTTGGACGACATCGTGGGTTACAAAATTTCTTCATGTAAGCCACAAAGAAAAAACACTGAAAAGCGCAAATGAACGCAGAGATGCTTCCGCTACGAGAGAACAACGCTCACTGAGAGCGGGATGCAGCGGCGGTAAGCACGTGAAGTAACCACAACGTCACTCGTAACTCGAGCGAATGCTCGTATAGAGAGGCGAATTTTCCAAGTATTTTGTGCTCGTAACCTGAATTGCTTGTATGTATAGCGAGACGTTCGTATCCTGAGGTGCCACTGTATATACATATGCGTGTGTGTGTGTGTGTGTGTGTGTGTGTGTGTGTGTGTGTGTGTGTGTGGTGTGCGTGCGTGCGTGCGTGCGTGCGTGTGTGTGTGTGTGTGTGTGATACATAATACATAGATGCAGATATATGTATATATATATATATATATATATATAATATAAATGTATAGATATATATATTTGTATATATATATATAATTATATATATATATATAGAGAGAGAGAGGGGGAGAGAGAGAGGGGGAGAGAGAGAGAGACAAACAGAGACAGACAGATTGATTACCTGAGGCAAAAATTGTTCCGAGCCCAGCAAAGAAGCAAATAAAGATGAACATTTTCTAAGGTCTTGCAGGCTTGTGAAGGTAACATTCAATAGTTGACAATTTATAACCACAAAGTTTTGAGATTACGAAATTGTGTTGTGACCCGACCTGCCGACCTGCAAGTTTGCTTTTTTGTACTCTATTCCTTTAACCACAGGTACTGACAACCAGACGAGTAAGTGTTTATGCAGTACTTTTTTTTTGGATAAATGTTCTTTCTTAGTAGATATAATAAATGGACATTTGTAAAGATCTCAGGGCATTTTCACATTTGTGGTCAGTACTCGTTACTCCTAGCATAATCTGGAAAGAAATTATGTGCCTTTGTAAACTTTCAGCTTTATTGGTAAAGATATCTGAAATGGATGAATGAAGAGTGAAACACACAAACTTCGTTTTGTGCTCTCTGAACTCATGCTGATGGTGTCACCTGCATATTATGGTGGCTGCCCTCTGCTTGCAGAAAACCAGTTAAGGTTTCATGAAGTATTGATATCTCCTCCATCCCCACTCCTATTTTACCCCTCTCCTCCCCCGCTTCTTTGTCTTTTCTTTTTTTTATATTTTGCTGTCATTTGTATTTGCTTACTTGGTGTACATCTCTCCTCTCTCTCTCTCTCTCTCTCTCCTCTCTCTCTCTCTCTCTCTCTCTCTCTCTCTCTCTCTTCCTCTCTCTCTCTGTGTTTGTGTGTGTGTGTGTGTTGTTACTATTGTTGTTGATAATTTTGAGTAATTTGAAACATAAGAGCGCATTTATTGAAACTTCAGTTATGTATATAGTGGATATACAAAATGAGTGCTAGTGAGAAAAAAGTGTTTGTTGTGTGGAATATGTGAAAACTCAGTGCTGTTCTGTGCCCTGTACACCTCCATTACGCACCATCTCTTGCTATTTACAGGTAAGTGTCCCTGCAATGTTTCTTTCAGCATGACATCATGCATATATGCACCTTTCATCATATGTATAGATTACAGGGCAAGAAAAATAAACTGCTTATTACACCACGAGTTAGAAATGCATGTATTTTGCATCGTGACAGTCAGTTTCTTAACTTACCGTTTTTTTCATTAATTTTCAATGTGTCACATGCGTGGCTGTGATTTCAAAAGATTGTAGAGAATTATTTTAACGTTACAACAGAATTCATTTAAAAATAAATGCACTCCGCATATTCCACAAGCCTCCGGCTCTCCGACAGTAAGTAAAAAAGAAAGGGTAGGGACTGATCACTGCCGCAGAGCGAGCTGGAAGAGCACATCTAATTTTTTTCACTGGTAACTCTTCCAGCCATGTGCTGTAGTGTCAGTGGGCAGGCTGTGTGTTTATCTTTTCACAGCTGCCTTTCCCCTTGCTGCCTAGCACCTGACCTCCAGGTCACGTTTACTGGGTCAAACAACTTAATATCTGGCAGGGAGCAGGCGTGTAACAATTACTGATGTATGTCTTTACATCATGAGAAACCTAGAAGAAGACCTGGATTAAAGGTTGGAGGGAAAATGATAAACAACATTCGATACGCAGATGACACCGTGCGGATTATATACATACATACATATACATATATGTATAGATATATAGATATCACATCTCCACATATTTTCTGTTTGAACCGAATGGATATTGTCACATACACTATAGCTTTGTTTTACATAAGCATTTTTTAAAAAATATACCAATTATTCACGATACATACACACACACACACACACACACACACACACACACACACACACACACACACACACACACACACACACCATACACACACATACACACGTACACATACACGCGCGCGCGCACTCTGTTAAGAAGTATATAGAGGGTGGAATCTGGGGCGAAAGGCAACAGGTGGCACGAAAGAAATATTTCTTTTTATTGAAACACACACACACACACACACACACACACACACACACACACACACACACACACACACACACACACACGCACACACACGCGCACACACACACACACACACACACACACACACGCACGCACGCACGCACACACACACACACACACACACACACACACACACACACAAAACAAAAATCAACAAGGGCATTATGTCTCTTATCAACATATTTTGCGCCCACTTGGCAAGTCTTACATTGATTAATTTGATATATTGCACAGCAAACGCTTGTACATGTAGTCTCGGAGGTTTCACGATTTATAATATAGTTTTAAGCTGATTGCTCTCTCTTTCTTTCTTTCTCTCTCTCTCTCTCTCTCTCTCTCTCTCTCTCTCTCTCTCTCTCTCTCTCTTTGTCGCTCTGTCTGTCCGTCAGTCTGTCTGTCTGTCTCTGTCTCTCTCTCTTTCTCTCTGTCTGTCAGTCTGTCTGTCTGTCTGTCTCTCTCTCTCTCTCTGTCCCTCTTTTTCACTCTCTGTCAATCTCTCTCTCACTCTTTCTCTCTCTCTCTCTCTGTCTCTCTCTCCCTCTCTGTCTGTCTGTCTGTCTCTCTTTCTCTCTGTCTGTCTGTCTGTCTCTCTTTCTCTCTCTCTCTTTCTTTCTTGCTCTCTGTCTGTCTCTCTCTCTTTCTCACTCTCAGTCATTCACTCTCTTTCTCTGTCTGTCTGTCCATTTTTCTCTCTCTCTTTCTCTATCTCTCTCTTTCTCGGGGTGGGGGGGGGGGATCAGGTGTCTCCGGTGGGAAGAAGACGTGTGAGCATGGGCTCTTTTCTCTATGAATTACTGGAATAGTAGGTAGTTTCCGTGTAATTGATACGACAATGGTTAGTATGCTGCAAAGAAGGAACATTTTGTGTTTGATTTATGAAACACCGTTCAAGGTGAAGGACATGAACCTGTGTTGCAAGTTGTGATTGCACGTGTATCCAGTGCAAAGGCCATGTATGTGTGTTTCTGAGCAAGCGTTAGAATTTAATATAGAAACAAGTAATCGTTTCTTAAAGTTACTTGAAGTTTGGGATGAAAATGACTCATATCCTGATGAAATCTGGACAGACATAAAAAACACACTGACCAAAATCTCTGAAGAAAAACTAAGCCAGGAAGTGATAGATCTGGCAGAAAAGAAAAGTCAAGCTCGAAAGCAGGGAGAGCGGGAAAAATACTCAGCACTGAAAAGGGAAATAAAAAGTAAAGTCAGAAGAGACAAAGCAAATTGGCTGGCACAAGAATGCAGTAAAATCAATGAACACAACGAAAACAGGAAGTCGAGGGAGCTCTTCAAACAAATAAAAAAAAAAGTGAAAAAAACAAATTTCAAAGCAACAAACCAATGCATCAACAGCAAGGATGGTCACACTCTGACTGAACCAGATGATGTCTTGGATAGGTGGAACGAATATGGCACATCACTTTTGGGCAAGCCTGACAGCCATGAAAATAATTTAGAGCCAAATTTGGAATTGACCCCTGGAGATATGGAACCTGAACCTCTGCTCAGCGAAGTTGAATCTGCCATTAAAGATCTAAAATGCAGAAAGTCTCCTGGTCTTGACAATATTCCTGGAGAGTTGTTGAAACACTCAGGTGATGGTGGACTCAAAGTAATGCATCACTTATGCTGCAAGATATGGAAGACTTGTCAATGGCCTACAGACTGGAAGCTCCAAGAATTTGTCATGTTACATAAGAGTGGAAATGTCAAAGACTGCAACAATTATAGAACAATTGCACTGATCAGTCATGCCAGTAAAATACTGCTGATAATAATTTTAAACAGGTTAAAGCCAAAAGTAGAGGAAGAGCTATCCGACTGTCAGGCAGGCTATAGGAAAAACAGGGGAACAATAGATATGCGTTTGTACTCCAGATATTGATAGAAAAGATTAGAAACACAGACCAAGAGATGTTCATCGTTTTCATTGACTACAGCAAAGCGTTTGATAGCGTGATTCGCCAAAGTCTTTTCCACTTCATGATCAAAATGGGTTTTCCAAGACATCTAGTTTCCCTCATAGCTTCATTATATAATGATCAAAAAGCAACAATCAGATGGAATAATCAAAACTGCAAATTTGTTAACATCACTAAAGGGGTAAGGCAAGGTTGCATCCTGTCTCCACATCTCTTCAGCATATACACTGAACATATCATGAGAGAAGCAGACATAGAAGACATGGGAGTAAATATTGGTGGTAGAAACCTGTCAAATTTACGCTACGCAGATGACACAGGATTACTGGCAGACAACATTACAGGCTCTAGGAGGATCCTGAACAGGGTAGACCGGGTTGGAAAGGCAGCTGGGCTGGACTTAAATTCAAAGAAGACAAAGGTTATGCATGTTGCAGGCAAATATAACACTAGACAGGACCAGATCATGCTAAACCAAGTCCCTCTAGAAAATGTCAAGGACTTTAAATATTTAGGTTCAGTCAAGACACACGATGGAACATGCTCAAAAGACATAAAGATGAGAATTGGAATGGCCAAGAACAGTATGGTTCAATTGAACAATATTTGGAAAGACCACAGCATAACAGCAGACCTTAAGATAAAACTCTTAAAATGTCTTGTCTGGCCAGTGATGTTATACGGCTGCGAGGCATGGACAATGAAGAAAGAGGATGAAAGACGAGTGGAAGCAGCAGAGCTGTGGTTTTACCGAAGACTGCTGAGGGTCAAATGGACGGATAGGCGCTCAAATGAAAGCATACTGAATGAGTTGGGTACTACACGCAAGCTCCTAGTACTCATACAACGGAGGAAACTGAAATATGTTGGACATGCAATCCGTAATGAGAGAACAGACTTGATGTCCACTGTCCTCCAAGGTAAAGTGGAAGGAAAGAGAAACAGAGGACGGCCACCTGCATCACTTGCTAGAAACATCACAAACATCAGCGGCAAGAAACTCCAGGAGGTGGTCAGACTTAGCCAAGATCGAGAGTGCTGGAGGCAACTTGTGAGGACATCATGTGCAGCGGCCAACACTGTTCCCGATGACGCCGACAGGTGAGAAGTCCATGGACTATTGCATACTTGATTCAGTTACGAGGAAAAATTAAGTGCTTGAAGAAAAAGTCATATGATAACAATACGTTTTCTGCGCAAACAAACTTTATGCAGTTTTTAGACTTGCGCTTCGCGCAAATCCAGCAGAAACTTCATGGTCATTCGATTGGTATAAACATTCTATGGACGAAAAATTCAAAACGCTGGAATGTAGCATTACTCATTTTTGCACAGAAGTTACGATGCTGAAGGAATGTGTAGTTAAAAACAAAGCAGATATAGAAGAGGTACAAGAAGATTAGAGAATCATTTTAGAACGGCTTGAATTATTGGAGAAGAAATTACAGCATACAGAAAAAGATACCAAAGCCTGCAATTTAAAAAATTATAAATCATTGAAAACAGCTTACACTGCTAACAGCTGAAAGCTCCGAGGGCCGGACTCTGGCGTGGAGATCATCAGGAGAGAATGCGTTGCTGTTTCGGGCTCTTCCTCTCTACAGCTTCAATGATGCACCGAGCCCCCTCACTGATGTGAGGTCTCCCTGCCAGTTCAACTGTATGCCTTTGCCATCAACCGTCAGGACTCGCTCCAGGAGGTGTCCTCTCTCTTCAACCAGATCCAATGACTTGCTTCCTCTACGGTCTTCTGTAGAGCTTTTGTCATGGTTTTCACTTTCTTCGGACCAAGTCCAGCCACTTTCATCCACTTTCTGACGCTATTTGCGATGTAACCTCCGCAGCCGACTTCGACTGGGAAGTGCGTTGCTTTCCATCCCGCCTCCTCGCATTCATTGACAAGAGCCTCGTAGCGATTCTCCTTCCGCTTGTGTGCAGCCCTGATATTGTCTTCGTGGGGCACCGTCAGCTCCACAAGGTGCACCTCTCTCTCTTCCTTGCTCCATACCACCAGGTCTGGCTTCTTCGTTGTTGGGATGGGGAAGAATCTCTCGCAGCCCTCAAGGTCTGCGGCTACCTCCCACAGACCACCACACTGGCCATCCGTGGCCTCGCTTGCCTTTTTTTCATCAGGAACCTTGCTTCCTTGCGGTACAAACACGATCTTGCCCAGTCCTTGTTTCTGCGGCTTAAGAGCGTATTTTCCCTCCTCCACTTGCTCCTTCGCCATCTTGGTAAACACCTTGAGCACTTCATTGTGTCTCCAGGTGTATCTATTCAGGGCCAGGTGGCAGTTTGAGAGGATATGCTTCATGGTTCCTAGTTTGCCGCACCTGCACTTGTCATCTTCCTGGACCTTCCATCTGACAAAGTTCACTGGTGAAGGCAGAACATCATAGGTGGACCGGAGAAGAAAGCTTAACCTCGATGTGTTCCACTCCCAGATCTCACTCCATCCAATCTTTCTTTCCACTACATGCTCCTCCCACCCGGTCACCCGCCCTTGTTGAGCACACTGGATGAGGTGAACTTCTCGCCTTTCAGCCTCATTCTTTCGCACCTGCCCTGCTGCAGCTGCTCTTCTGTCTCGTTGGGACATCTTCCTAAAAGGTCTGAAGTCGCCGTTGCCAAGTCCCAACCTGCCCGTCTGTGCTGTAGAAGAATGTAGAAGAACTGGAAAGGGAGGATGACCACACAACTGTCCAATATACTCGTATAATAGAAATACTGAATGAGCATTCTTGCACCCCAACCTGGTGGTACGAAGATATTACCCATGCCTTCCACATGGGGAGACAACACCCTCATAGATATGAACCTTGGCCCATACTTGTACAGTTCTATAGATAGGGAGACAACAGTCACATAGATATGAACCTCGGCCCATACTTGTACAGTTCTATAGATGGGGAGACAACACCCACATAGATATGAACCTTGGACCATACTTGTACAGTTCTATAGATGGGGAGACAACACCCACATAGATATGAACCTTGGCCCATACTTGTACAGTTCTATAGATGGGGAGACAACACCCACATAGATATGAACCTTGGCCCATACTTGTACAGTTCTATAGATGGGGAGACAACACCCACATAGATATGAACCTTGGCCCATACTTGTACAGTTTTATTGATGGGGAGACAACACTCACATAGATATGAACCTTGGCCCATACTTGTACAGTTCTATAGATGGGGAGACAACACCCACATAGATATGAACCTTGGCCCATACTTGTACAGTTCTATAGATGGGGAGACAACACTCACATAGATATGAACCTTGGCCCATACTTGTACAGTTCTATAGATGGGGATACAACACCCACATAGATATGAACCTTGGCCCATACTTGTACAGTTCTATAGATGGGGAGACAACACCTACATAGATATGAACCTTGGCCCATACTTGTACAGTTCTATAGATGGGGAGACAACACTCACATAGATATGAACCTTGGCCTATACTTGTACAGTTCTATAGATGGGGAGACAACACCCTCATAGATATGAACCTTGGCCCATACTTGTACAGTTCTATAGATGGGGATACAACACTCACATAGATATGAACCTTGGCCCATACTTGTACAGTTCTATAGATAGGGAGACAACACTCACATAGATATGAACCTAGGCCCATACTTGTACAGTTCTATAGATGGGGAGACAACACCCACATAGATATGAACCTTGGCCCATACTTGTACAGTTCTATAGATGGGGAGACAACACCCACATAGATATGAACCTTGGCCCATACTTGTACAGTTCTATAGATGGGGAGACAACACTCACATAGATATGAACCTTGGCCCATACTTGTACAGTTCTATAGATGGGAGAACAACACCCACATAGATATGAACCTTGGCCCATACTTGTACAGTTCTATAGATGGGGAGACAACACCCACATAGATATAGAACCTTGGCCCATACTTGTACAGTTCTATAGATGGGGAGACAACACTCACATAGATATGAACCTCGGCCCATACTTGTACAGTTCTATAGATAGGGAGACAACACTCACATAGATATGAACCTTGGCCCATACTTGTACAGTTCTATAGATGGGGAGACAAACACACATAGATATGAACCTAGGCCCATACTTGTACAGTTCTATAGATGGGGAGACAACACCTACATAGATATGAACCTTGGCCCATACTTGTACAGTTCTATAGATGGGAGACAACACCCACATAGATATGAACCTTGGCCCATACTTGTACAGTTCTATAGATGGGGAGACAACACCCACATAGATATGAACCTCGGCCCATACTTGTACAGTTCTATAGATAGGGAGACAACACCCACATAGATATGAACCTCGGCCCATACTTGTACAGTTCTATAGATGGGGAGACAACACCCACATAGATATGAACCTCGGCCCATACTTGTACAGTTCTATAGATGGGGAGACAACACCTACATAGATATGAACCTCGGCCCATACTTGTACAGTTCTATAGATGGGGAGACAACACCCACATAGATATGAACCTTGGCCCATACTTGTACAGTTCTATAGATGGGGAGACAACACCCACATAGATATGAACCTCGGCCCATACTTGTACAGTTCTATAGATAGGGAGACAACACCCACATAGATATGAACCTCGGCCCATACTTGTACAGTTCTATAGATAGGGAGACAACACCCACATAGATATGAACCTCGGCCCATACTTGTACAGTTCTATAGATAGGGAGACAACATCACATAGATATGAACCTCGGCCCATACTTGTACAGTTCTATAGATGGGGAGACAACACCCACATAGATATGAACCTTGGCCCATACTTGTACAGTTCTATAGATGGGGAGACAACACCCACATAGATATGAACCTTGGCCCATACTTGTACAGTTCTATAGATGGGGAGACAACACCCACATAGATATGAACCTTGGCCCATACTTGTACAGTTTTATTGATGGGGAGACAACACCCACATAGATATGAACCTTGGCCCATACTTGTACAGTTCTATAGATGGGGAGACAACACCCACATAGATATGAACCTTGGCCCATACTTGTACAGTTCTATAGATAGGGAGACAACACCCACATAGATATGAACCTTGGCCCATACTTGTACAGTTCTATAGATGGGGAGACAACACCCACATAGATATGAACCTTGGCCCATACTTGTACAGTTCTATAGATGGGGAGACAACACCCACATAGATATGAACCTCGGCCCATACTTGTACAGTTCTATAGATAGGGAGACAACACCCACATAGATATGAACCTTGGCCCATACTTGTACAGTTCTATAGATGGGGAGACAACACTCACATAGATATGAACCTTGGCCCATACTTGTACAGTTCTATAGATGGGGAGACAACACCCACATAGATATGAACCTTGGCCCATACTTGTACAGTTTTATTGATGGGGAGACAACACCCACATAGATATGAACCTTGGCCCATACTTGTACAGTTTTATTGATGGGGAGACAACACCCACATAGATATGAACCTTGGCCCATACTTGTACAGTTCTATAGATGGGGAGACAACACTCACATAGATATGAACCTTGGCCCATACTTGTACAGTTCTATAGATGGGGAGACAACACCTACATAGATATGAACCTTGGCCCATACTTGTACAGTTCTATAGATGGGGAGACAACACCCACATAGATATGAACCTTGGCCCATACTTGTACAGTTCTATAGATGTGGAGACAACAGTCACATAGATATGAACCTTGGCCCATACTTGTACAGTTCTATAGATGGGGAGACAACACCTACATAGATATGAACCTTGGCCCATACTTGTACAGTTCTATAGATGGGGAGACAACACCCACATAGATATGAACCTTGGCCCATACTTGTACAGTTCTATAGATGGGGAGACAACACCCACATAGATATGAACCTTGGCCCATACTTGTACAGTTTTATTGATGGGCCGACAAGATGGCTAGTTTGAAAGACAAAATGATCAGGGAAAGACTGAGAGAAAGTGGTATAAGGCAACATCTGATCTTAACTCATACCAAAGACAAATGCTGGATTTCCATCGCAATCAGGGGAAAACAGCGTACATACTGAATGGACGACTGCATGTTAAAGATCGAGACGGGCCGCACAATGCTGACATGCATGATAACAGAAACCAACGATATCATGCACCCTATCTGTATAGTAGAGGAGACAGATCAGACTTCCCAGACAGTCGAAGGTACACATTTGACAGAAGATCTTAATCCAGGCGTTTCGCTAGGCACCAGTTCACATAGGACTGTGAAACACATTTCAGTTGCTTTTTTTTCTGATCCGGCAGAAGAGGAGGATGGAAACTAATTGTGGTCGATCAAACAATAGGCCTCTTTACAGACAGAACATACCATCAGGTCAATACACGACACAGGAATACACGTATGATGTGACAACAGGGAAGAGAAGACCTCCAACAGGAGTCCATGCAAAATCGCTCACATGCCATATGGACCCTCATGCCGCTAATGTAAATAAGTCACCTATTAAATTTATCAGTTATAATGTAAATGGTTTGCTAAAGAAATTGGAAAACACTCATTTTGTCAACTTTCTTTATCAACATGATTTATTTGTTTTACCGAAACGTTCATAGCAATTGGATTTGATTCCGCAATATTAAAGGATAATACTATATTTGCATTGAAAGCAAAGAAATATCACAACAAGGAAGATAGTCTGGTGGAATAATCGTTAGGATCAGAAAATCGTTTGCTTCTTTCATTGAACAGTTGAAAATTGAAAATGAGCATGCTGTAATTATAAAGATTCACAAAGTTATGTTATCATCAAACAAACATACAATACTTATCTGTACATATATCCCACCCCCACCTCCCACCCCCTATGATTCATCACACTGGAGAAACCTGCACGAGGGATATGGCATAGAATTAATAGAACAGTTAGTTTTAGATCTACATGCTACCCAGGATGATTTTAACATATTGTTAACTGGAGACCTTAATGCAAGAACACGAAATGATAACTATTAATTTACTGGAGATAACAATGATTTTGGCTCAGTAAATATAAGTGATGACAATAAATTTTCAAGAACATCACGAGACAACTTTACAAATATGTTTGGAAATCAGCTGCTTGAAATATGCAATATGTTTGATTGTATCATCTTGAATGGTTTAATTGCCAATATTTAGACGGTAGCTGTATCTAATCGCAGCTTCTAGTGCTAGTGTTGTTGATTATTTTATTACTTCATGTGAACTATTACCCTCTGTGAATTTGGCTTCATTACAGTCTGATCACTTACCTGTTGTCATGACAATAGTACAAGAAAAGGGTGCTTCAGACAATGGAAACAGGAAAGCACAATTAAAGAGAGAAACACTGTTAAAGTTCATATGGAAAGAGGATAAAAAGGATGAATTTTTAAATAGACTGAACAGCAATGACATCCAATGTAAGCTTGCGATAGCTAAAAATACACTAGACAATGATATAAATAGTGAAGACTGGTATAAACATTTTAAGGGCGTCTTTAATGACAATATCACTGTGGGTGAGGAGAGTGTGAATACAGAAGAAGATGTAGATGAACAGTTAGAACAGTTAAATGAAGAAAAATATGAAAATGAAGTCCTAAGAGCCCTTAAGAAATTGAAGACAGGTAAAGCAAGTGAGATCGATGGAATTACTGCTGAAATGATAAACAGCAATGGAAGACCTGTTCAACACTTTCTTATCAGGTCTTTCAATGTTATTTTTGATCGAGGAATTTATCATAGAGCCTGGTCAACGGCTATAATTATCCCAATTTTCAAGAAACTGACTGAGAATGTTGAAAACTATAGGGGTGTTTCAGTGCTAAGAATTGTATCAAAATGCTATACATCTATATTGAACACTCTAATCTCATGGGGCCTCAGGGAGAAGACAGCCAAATCTGAGCCCGGCCTTGCATATGCATCCTTGATGACTGTCCACAGCCATCGAGAGATGGATGCGCCGCTTATGGCCTTCTGATAACTTTCGTTGTAAGAGAGAAACAGGTGGTGCTGCTTCTCGCGAGATTTCGTCATCTGGAGCAAGGATAGGCGTCAGGGGATGAATGGAGATAGATGGAGTAGGAGAACCTGGCGACTGGTTCTTGGTCAAGAAGTCCGGGAGTAGGCGGAGAGACACTGAGCCCTCCGATTCGAAAGCGACATTCCCGGGGAGGACAGCTTCCTGAAGGGAAGCCCCGCGGACGATATCCCGCAGGACAGGGTCGTCCATGAAGGAAGGAATACCCAACTGGCTGATGGTGGTGCAGATGGCTGCCCTGCGTCCCTTCACTGAGGAGGACAAAAGGTTTTTCCTCGACGAAGAAGGCCGTGGTAGTTGGCCCACTGCGAGCGCGAGGGTGACTGGAAAGTTAAGGAGCACCCAGAAGGCCAACCGTGTCAGTGAGCACTATACATTCCCTGAGTGTCCGGTCTGTGCGCTTGCTCCACAGGGCCGATCAGTGCAGGGGACAAGCCTAATGAAGACATCGAGTCCTGCACAGCAGCCAAGCAGGAAGGTTTAGAGCCTCCGGATTGCTGTGCAGAATGCGTGACCTTGGTTGAAGCAAGGACGGGCCTGTAGCAGTGCGTTTTATTGGAGGCACATGGAACAGGTGCAGCAGTTCCGGAAACCATGTTTGGGCAGGCCATCGAGGCGCCATGAGAACCATCATGGCAGAGTCTGCCCTCACCTTCCGCAGAACTTTCCCAGTTAGGGGAACGGAGCGAAGGCATAGCACGACAGGACTAACCGTGGGATGGACGGAGCATCCAGGGGCCAAGCCGAAGGATCCGGGACTGGAAAAACATACAGATGAAGGCGGCGGTGGAATCTGGTGGCAAACAGGTCCACTTGTGATTTGAACCATGCTGCCCACACTGGCTCCAGAACTACACAGACCAGTGCCCGTTCTGAGGGAAGAATCCTGTGGGAGCTGCTGATGGAGGCAGCAAGTATGTTCATCTTTCCCGGGACATGCATCGCTGAGATCCAAAAGGATTGTTCTACACACCAGAGTGGAAGCTGTTTCGCTCTCTGAGACAAGGAGTGGGAGCGGGCGCCCCTTTGCTTGTTGATGTAACAAGCCACAGTAGTGTTGTCCGTGTCGATGCGAACATGTTTTCCCTTAAGAAAGGGGAGAAAGTCTCTGGGGGCTTGAAAAACTGCCTCCAGTTCCAGCATGTTGGTGTGACAGGAAAGGAGATCTTGTGACCATTGACCTGCTGCTGTCAGCGGGCCCACGTGGGCCCCCCACCCGGATTAGGACGCATCCGTGAACAAGTCCGCTGAGGAGGGGAGGGGGTGTGATAGGGACTCCCTGGGCTAGCCGGGACCGGGAGTGCCATTTGCTCACTGATGATTGGACTCAAGCGACCCTGGGGAACAGCCCTGAACTGGAAGAATCGGTTCCTCCAAACGAATTGGAGGTACGTCCTGTCCCTTGGGTGAGTAAGGAGATGGGAATACGCATCTCTGAGATCAATGGACATCCCCCAGTCGTCCGGGAGCAAGGCATCACAGATGGACCTAGGGGATTCCATCTGAAAGTGTCTATGTGTCGGGACAGACT